>JBBPCZ010000034.1:7806986-7823370 GCA_037974445.1 Brycinus macrolepidotus
CTTGTGGAAAGCCTTCCAAGAAGAGTGGAAGCTGTTATAGCTGCAAAGGGGGACCAGCTCCATATTAAAGTCTATGTATTTGAATCCAGTGTCATTAAAGTCTCAGTTGGTGTAATGGCCAATACTTTTTGTCCATATAGTGTATTTAGTGCCTGAAAACATTTTCTCCATCAGTTTAGTTTTTAAACGTTTTTCTTTTAAATATACATACATTTAATTCATATTTACAGATAAAAAGTCAGAATACATTATGTGTGCGTATTAGAATTAGTTTTACACAGGTATATTAAATAACAGAATCAATAGTCTCTGACATTTTGACCCCTACGTGTAAATACTCCATTATTGTATACTGTTATTCAGTATATTTTTGATGTTCAGTTAAAATACAGTTATACAATTAAAACCAGCACAGTTTTCTGAAATGTTCGCTATAAAATGTTTTTGTCAGAAAGAGCCTCTGGACGAATCAGGCTGGATGATCAAAAATGTTCTCTCCTTGCCCATCGTGAACAAAAAAGAGGAGATAGTTGGTGTGGCAACGTTCTATAACAGGAAAGACGGGAAGCCATTCGATGAAATGGATGAAACACTAATGGAGGTATTTGTGGATGCAGCTTTGGCAGACCTGTGCAGTGAGTCAGTCGTATTGTTGCACAACGATCTTTGCATTATTTATTCATGAAGCTTTCACTCACAGGCTGGTATATCCATGTAAACAGAACCACAGTCTAATATCTTATGCAAAGTTTGTTTGTTTGTTTGTTTGTGCGTCTCCTGTAATGCAGTCTGGTTGAATTCCAGTGATCCAAAAGCTGGTTTTAATCACAGTTCTTTTTCACCTCAGTCTCTTACTCAGTTCCTGGGATGGTCAGTGCTGAACCCAGACACCTATGATAAGATGAACAAGCTGGAGAATCGCAAGGACATCTTTCAGGACATGGTCCTCTACCACGTCAAGTGCAGGAAGGACGAGATCCAGAACATCTTAGTGAGTTTCCTTGTAGATAAGAGTGCTTAAGCATCTACAGTAATGTTCCCTGACGGCAATATATAAATCAGTGACCCTTATGTACTGCTAACTCTCTTCCTATTTTAATACAACACAATACTGTACTATTAAACAGTCAAATGAATATGATCACTGATATAACTAATCAGTAATAATTCAACAATGAAAACCTGCTAGGATAGCATTGCTGTGTACTCATAAAAATAGAGGAATTTCACTAAAATCAATCAAAATTGTGCTGTCTGCTAGAATACACGTGAAGTGTATGGGAAAGAACCAGACGAATGTGATGAGGATGAGCTGGAGGAGATTCTGGTAAAAATCAAAATACAAGAGTAAATAAAGTAGTTAGACTTATCTTATTAATAGCTATATTTCAAAGCTGTGTTTCCCCCTGTTCTGTAGGTGGAGGCACTGCCGGATTCAGAGCAGGTGGAGATATTCGAGTTCCATTTCTGTGATTTCGAGCACTCTCAAATGGACCTGGTTAAATGTGGCATTTTGATGTACTATGAGCTGGGAGTAGTGGACAAATTTCATATTCCTCGTGAGGTAAGTTAATGGAGTGGTTTGATTCCTGTACTATTCTGTCTGTTCAGAATAAACTGATCTTCAGTGATAGTTCTAGTCCTGTTCTCTCATTTTTTACAGAGTAATGATAAGACTAATAGAAGATTATCTTATCTTATCATTACTCTGTAAAAAATGGATTTGAAGTTAATGAGAGTTGAAAACCAATGCTCTTCTGTATTCAAACTGTTATTTTGCTTTGATTTTACAGAATAAATTTAATGTTACACTAGTTAACCTGTTCCCTGTCACAAGTCCATTTTTTATGGTTTTACAGAAAAAAGATATACTGTTCCTACTTACACTATGTGGACAAAAATATTGGGACATACCTCTGAATTTTTGAATTCAGGTGGCCCCTCACTTCCAGTGAAGGGCAATCTTATTGTTTCAGCGTAACAAGACATTTTGGACAACGCTATGCTTCCAACTTTGTGGACACAGTTTGGGGAAAGGCCCTTTTCTGTTCCAGCATGACTGTGTCCCAGTGCACAGAGCAAGGTCCATAAAGACATGGTTGGAAGAGTCCGTTGTGGAAGAACCTGACTGGCCCACACAGAGCCCTGACCTCAACCCCATCCTACGCCTTTGGGATGAACTGGAACGGAGATTGGGAGCCAGGCCTTCTCGTCCAACATCAGTGCCTTCTTTTGGAAAGCCTTCCAAGAAGAGTGGAAGCTGTTATAGCTGCAAAGGGGGACTAACTCCATATTAAAGTCTATGTATTTAAATGCAATGTTGGTGTAATGGTCAGGTGTCCCAATACTTTTATCCATATAGTGTATCATGTTAATTAGGAGGTCATTTTATTGTTTTTACTGATAAATGGGATTTAGTCAGTCAGAAGTGCTCTGTTGTCCACAGGCGCTGGTCAGGTTTGTGTACTCCCTTAGTAAAGGCTACCGAAGCATTACTTACCACAACTGGAGACATGGCTTCAACGTGGGCCAGACCATGTTCACACTGCTCATGGTGAGGGACAGTAACTGCACAATGATCATTAGCATTCACTGAGTACATTTTGTTTAACCCTCTGCAGGTATATAATTGGCTTATTTGCCTTAAAAGTTCCATATCTCACATTTTTCTTTTCTGTTTTTCCATGAAGATCACTTAAGACATTTTGTGGTTTTATGTACCAAAACAGTTTTTTCCCCCCATTTTCCAATATCTGTTTATCCCTTAGAATCAAACAGGCTGTTATTGTAACTGCGCCGTATTCATAAATGACCTCTGTTTTGATTGGCTGTATTGTTCCTCACTCAAAAGCCAGTTCAGTGTGACACCATCCTTATAACTTCAACATGAATAGACTAAACTAATGTTTAGCAGCTCATTTCCCATATATGGACTGTATGATCTTGGCACTGAATAATGCATTTTGAAACTTTAACAGTGCTTTTACCTATTACATCCCTTTTTTTTTTTCAAACAAGAGAAGAAAATCCATTTACCCATGATATGTGCCCTTTAAGATTCATTGTTCAGTAACTGCTATGAATTATTTTGGTGCTGCTATGCAGGTCATGCTGCTCCAAGAGTGAGGAATTGAAGCGTGAACCCACATACAGTATAGGCCCTTGCAGTTCATGGAATAAATATCTGGCCAATAGAAATGCATCTATGATTAGATTTTACTGCATCTTAGCCTAGAAACACACAAATGACTCCTCTTGACTGCAGCGCTCATGACTTTGATGGATTCCTTCCATCTGAGTTGTAAACATTTCAGTGTGTGGCTGTGTGCAGGTAATGTGTACTGTTATAGGACCCTCCTCCATCATGTAGCCCTTATAATGGAGAGTGCGCCAAACTAATGAGGCAGCCAAGCATGAAACTGCTCCATGCTGCCTCATCGGTAATCACAGGGAGCGAGTCGTAAGTCAGGCAGGACGGAGGTGTGGATTCGGCATGAGCACGGGCTTTAATGAGCCTTCCTTAGCACTGCTCCCAGGTGTCACTGGGTCTAATGAGCTCTCTGGAGTCAGCATGCTCCTCTACAACAGGCATCCATGGGGTACGGGTGGGTCTCCTCAGGCAGCTCCACTGAGAGGCCCATTAACCACAGCTCTTGCATGTTCTCAGACAGGTGACCTGAAGCGCTACTACACGGATCTGGAGGCCATGGCAATGCTCACTGCCGGTTTATGCCATGATATCGACCACCGCGGGACCAACAACCTCTATCAGATGAAGTACAATCTGCTCACAGTAATCTCACATTGCTCCACAACATCAGCGTCCCACTGTTCTCGGTTCTCATAGCAGGCAAAACTATTAGCTGATGTTAAAACTAGGACTGGACTGAATATGGATTTTTTTTTATCATCAGTAACTATCCTACAACCCCCCAAAATTTCATGAATGATAAAATCAGATGATAAAGTTTCATGTGATCCAAAATGAAATGTACTCATTTTAGTTAAAGGAATGGTTTATGAAAATTACCATTTTAATTTAAAGTAAAGTAGACATTTTTGGACTCTACTAGACAAATACTAAACGAGCAAATTTTAGTACAACTAAAAGTCATAACTAAGCTTTAGATGTGAGGCTAACATTGTAAACAAACACCAGTAGCCAATAGTAACCCAAATATTTCCATAAAAACATCCTTAAAATTTTTCTCAACCCGCTCAAAATGCACCCAGCACTTTGTTAACGTGATACAGACTTGTCCATATGGTTTAGAACACATTATGCCTTATTAGGGTGGGATTAGTTTCCCATGGCAAGGTGGGGTAATGTACTTTTCCCACAGGACACTGGTAATGTTTATGATCGATTGGCACAGGCTACAAAATCTTAGTGTAAATAACAGACATAGGAGTGGCTACTTGACACTTGATTGCTATAGTGAAATATACACTTTTTTGGTCTTTTTTGGCCTTCAGTCCTAAAAAGAATAAAAAACATTGCAAAATATTTAATTTAGGCAATATTTCATTTATCCTAAGCATCTACTGTTGTTTTAAGTGAATGTAGTGTGTTATTAGCACTGAAATGCTAGCAACATTTATAAATGTGCACAGTAATGGTGCAGTCAGGCAAGTGTACACATAACCAGGCATAAAAAGAAATTATGCAAGTGGCTTTATTTTTTTTTTTTTTAGCTTATATCTTAACCAAAATCTGCTACTTCTTATTTGTGTGGCTTAATAAATAACATGTTTTGGAACATCTCTGCAATCATTTTCTCAGATCTGGGGACCCACTGGCAAAGCTACATGGCTCCTCTATCCTCGAGAGGCACCATCTGGAGTTTGGCAAAACTCTACTGAGAGATGATGTGAGCCTGAGATTCGAGATGCTTTTTAGATTTTCAAAGCTTTGATATTATTTTAAAAGAATAACAAGTTTGTATGTCTATGCTTCTTAAGAAAGTGGCAAAACAGCCACCATGATGGCTGTTTATTTTTTTCGTTATTCTCTGTCAGAAGTGTTTTTCGATCTTCTGTGATTTCTTCCTTTCAGGCCTTGAACATCTACCAGAATCTTAACCGGCGGCAGCACGATATCGTGATCCATTTGATGGACATAGCTATCATTGCTACAGACCTGGCCTTGTATTTCAAGTAAGGGCATTTAATAGTGCGCCTATAATATAAATGTTGCCTTTTTTTGCGAGTCACAGAAGAAGGCGACATCACCATAGAAACTGCAAGAAGGATTCTGAGCTGTCAGTAATTTGTCTTTCTGAATGACGTTGAGTTAATTATTGTGTGCACTTGTAGGAAAAGGGCCATGTTTCAAAAGATTGTGGATCAATCAAAAACCTACGAGAATTGGGACGACTGGACCAAATACATGCAGCTGGAGACGACCAGGAAAGAAATTATCATGTAAGTACTGCACACGAGTAAAATCAGCATGAAGAGAAATCCTGTGTAGTTCAGCATTAATGCATTGACATATACACTCCCCATACACTATATGGACAAAAGTATTGGGACACCCGACCGATACACCCACAAGGACTTTAATAACATTCAAATACATAGACTTTAATATGGAGCTGGTCCCTCCTTTGCAGCTATAACAGCTCCCACTCTTCTTGGAAGGCTTTCCACAAGATTTTGGAGTGTTTCTGTGGGAATTTGTGCCCATTCATTCTGTAGAGTATTTATGAGGTCAGGCACTGATGTTGGATGAGAAGGCCTGGCTCGCAGTCTCCGTCACAGTTCACTCCAAAGGTGTTGGATGGGGTTGAGGTCAGGGCTCTGTGCGGGCCAGTCAAGTTCTTAAACATCGAACTCATCCGGCCATGTCTTTATGGACCTTGTTTTGTGCACTGGGGCACAGTCATGCTGGAATAGAAAAGGGCCTTCCCTAAACACTGTGTCCACAAAGTTGGAAGCATGGCGTTGTCCAAAATGTCTTGGTATGCTGAAGCAATAAGATTGTCCTTCACTGGAAGTAAGGGGTCTAGCCTAAACCCTGAAAAACAGGTATGTCCCAATACTTTTGTCCTTATAGTGTATAAGATAATCAGCTATTATATGACCAACAACCTTTACCAGAAGAGGTAAGATTTACTCATACTTGTTGCTGCCACAGATGTTCTCACAACAAAACTGATGTTCTAACTAGGGCCTCACAGATCTAAAAATTTTGTCGCTAAATATAAAAAATAACTTACAATGTATAGTATGAGCCAGTCTTTTGACGTAGTTAAACTGGATAATGTAGAATGCAAAAGTGTTGGTGCTCCTCGTCAAATTGCATGTATTCTTTTAAGTGAAAATAAGTGCATCCTTTTCAGAGAACAAACTTCTAAATGTTTCTAAATTACTGGACTACTGAAAATAAAGAAAAGTAAAACATTAAATGTGATCTGGGTATGTTATGGCACATATCATAGGTTATGTTTTATTTTTATATGCTGAACTCTAATAAAAGTAAGATAAATTGTACACAAAAATTTGGAGAAAGGTCCCTGCAGAGCATATTAAATTAAGTCAACAAAACATGTAATTTGACCAGGGGTGTTTATTGCACACAACTGTAGTGTTTTCCTAAAAGTGCTATAACTGCTTATTATAATTAGAGTGTCACTATTATATTAGCATTGCGTAATTCATTGGTTTTTAATTACGTAAACAAGTTTTTAGTGATCAATCAAGTAAACAATTTTTTCAATGATCAAGCAATACAAAAAGGGAATACTTTGCAGGAAAAAAGTTTGACAAATCAACTGGCATCAAAACATATGGCAGAAATACATACGATTGTTAGTGTCCGTTAGGCTGTTAGTATTAGGGAGGCCAGTTGGAGAATTTAGAGAACTGTGATTGTCCTCTTGAAAATTGACAACTAATCACTGTTGATTCAGTGTGAAGGTAAATATTAATTAATCATTTTTAATCAAGTTAATTCGAGTAACTAACCTAATTACTTTATGATTGCCATATGGATCTTGTTTCGTTCATGTAGAGTGTCAGCATGGTGTTGATGATGTTTTCTCAGGGCCATGATGATGACTGCCTGTGATTTGTCTGCTATTGCCAAGCCCTGGGAGATCCAGAGTAAGGTATGGCATTCCTGTGCATAATGCAGTAGCAGGCCAGATTCAATGGCCCCTGCGCTGGAAACAGGCCATGAGCGCACAAAAGAAATAGCTGTGCTCCCAGGCAATATACTATAATGAGACTCATGCTCCATTCATATGGTAATGTGATGGTGTGTTCACACTATGTTATTGTGCGCATTTAGGAGACCACAGTTTTGTAGATTATTCCATACAAAAAAAAAGGCTATCAGAAAACTGGATATTGAAATATATGAACAGTTTCCTTTTTCTGCTCCTTCTATTTTATGCATCAAAATATGTAGCCAAGCTGTGGAGAAGCAGATGAAAATGCTAATGACTGAACATCATGTTTTGCTCCAGTTGAAATGTGCAATCTCCCTGGCAGATGAGCTTGTTTGAGGTCGAGCAATATTACTTCTGTCCTGTTGAGCTAATTAATTAGCTCTAGTTTGCAGGCCGTGAAGTTTCCATGCTAAGAAATTATATTGAACACTTGTGAGTTCCCGGGAGCGTCGCTGCACAAAATGAATAAGATGGAAGGCCGAGAATGACTTCGAATACTGACTTTAATAGTTAAGATCAACTTAGCACTTGTGTTATTATGCTGATGCTTTAGTTTACATCCCAGTACATTTGCACATTTAACTCTATCTGACCTGACACTATGCTTGAAATACATTCAGAGGCTTTGGCGTTCTCGTCTTTAACTTGTTAAAATGTGACCCCAGAGTATGCATGTGGAACTGGAGCTTTCTTTAAGTTACTGGGTTTTCAGTCACTGTATAAAAGAAGCTCCATGCTGCCTTTATTGTTGGGTGCACTACGATAGTTCGTTTTCAGAACATTGCAAAGAGCTTACTATTGATTTGCTTTTTCCTCAGTAACAAAAAAGGGTGACTGTGTGAAATATATCAGTATCAGTATGTTATTTTATTAGCCATTGTAAAAGAAAAAATTCCAGCTTTCCAGGAAAGTAATAAATGGAAGGACACTGAATGCTGCGTTATTACCAGAGCAGAATAGATTAAAAGGCAGAAAAAGCTAATTTTGCCCCTGCATTAAAGTCAACCCAGATTTTCAATAGTTAAAAAGTTTTGTGACATGTGTGTGTGTGTGTGTGTATGTGTGTGTGTGTGCATATATATATATATATATATATATATGTTTAATGGATATATTATCAAAAATTACTAAGACTAAGACAAAAATAGGAATAAACCTTAATATATACTTTCATAAATTTCAAATATTATAAACATATGTAAATATATGTAACAAAATTCTTCTACAAATGTTTAAATAGAAAATGGACACATGTAGATTAAAAGATAAAATTCTTAGCTTGTTTCAAAGAGCTATGAGTGAAAAAAGGATTTAGATCAAATTTCACTATGGTTTTATCACCTGCAGCGACTGCAGCTCCTAATGGCCAGGCGTGCGTTTGGTCCCACAGGTGGCGCTGTCTGTGGCTGCGGAGTTCTGGGAGCAGGGTGACCTGGAGAGGACTGTGCTGGAGCAGCAGCCCATTGTGAGACATTCACTGTAATAATGGCACAGGGAGAGAGAGAGAGAAAGAGAATAGGAGGCAGTGGTGGGAAAGACAGAGAGAGTAAAAAAAAGAGAAATTTCCCATGGGCCACGTAATGATGTACTGCCTATTATGTGGTGCAGTGAATCAGAAAGAGCGGTCGTAGTGGCCCAGTCAGCCGCACCATTCCCTAACTCCCCTATTTTACACAACTCTGACTCCAGATCCTTTAATGTCAAGAGCTTCAAATTGCCATCACATGGCTACTAACTTCCTTTAAGTCCAACAATTCCTACTGAACAGAGGGGGGATTTGGCTTTTTTAAAAGGCTGTCCTTCACTCTCACACAAAACTAACGGAGTGCTGTTTACCCTCTAGCCCATGATGGACAGGAACAAAGCAGATGATCTGCCCAAACTACAGTGCGGTTTCATTGATTTCGTCTGTTCCTTTGTGTACAAGGTGAGCCGCTCCATTTTGATGAGTCGACGCCTCACGCACAATGCTTCATGGACTCAAACTCACGTTCTAAACATTGCTTTATTCACATGTTGTCATATCCAACTATTGTAACTTCATTTTTACACCATGTAAAAGTGCCTGCTGCTCTTTACGTTGTAGGGACCAACATAAATTGTCCAATATTACTTGGAAAAAAAAAACCTTTATACATTAACATAAGTTAAGAATGTCTTTTTCTTCTCTTGTAATAATAGAATGTTTTGTGATGATACAGAGAAGACTGTAATCAACTCTTCCCTGCCTGAGCAGAATATTCTGTTTTTGACACTAAAGCACAGGGACACAAAAAACCTTATTATGTGATTATGATGCACACAATACGCATCACTTTAACCAGGAGAATCAGTTTTTGTTTAACTATGCAAAAACTGGAAAAACTGTTTCCAGTCTTTTTAAAAATCCTAAAAATGTAAATTTGTCTAAGTATTCACCTTAAAATGTTGGCATTTCATATATGTATACTCTGATCAGCCACAACATTAAACCCACTGACAGGTGAAGTGAGTAACTTATATTGTCTTATTTCAATGGCACGTGTCGAGGGATGGGAACAGTCAGCAAGTGAACAGTCCGTTGACGTGTTGGAAGCAGGAAAAATGGGCAAGCGTAAGTACCTGGCGGGTCTGACAAGGGCCAAACTACGATGGCTAGAAGACTGGCTCAGATCATCTCCAAAACCTCAGGTCTTGGGGGGGCGTTCCTGATATGCAGTCTTTAGTACTGTCCAAAAGTGGCATCAGGGTCATGGGCATTAAAGGCTTTTTGAAGACCTTCTGTTTTGGAGATGATCTGAGCCAGGCTTCTAGCCATCACAGTTTGGCCCTTGTCAGACCCGCCATATACTCTTGAGGGCATTCCTCATTTGGTTAGTACCTACCAAAAGTGGTCCATGGAAGGAACACCGACGAACTAGTATCAGGGTCAAGGGCACCCAAGACGTGTTGATGTGCATGGGGAGTGAAGGCCAGCCCGTCTGGTCAGATCCCACAGAAGAGCTACTGTAGCTGAAAGTTGCTATGTATAAGTCTGTGTAGCCGCAGACCGGTCAGAGTGTCCATGCTGACTCTTATCAACTGCCGAAAGCTCCTACAATGGGCACATGAGCATCAGAACTGAACCAGGGAGCAATGGAATAAAGTGTCCTGGTCTGTTGAATCACATTTTATTTTACCTTATGTGGACTGCTGGGTGTATGTGCGTCGCTTACCTAAGGAAAAGATGGCATCAGGATGCACTATGAGAAGAAGGCAAGCTGATTGACGCAGTGTGGTGCTCTGGGTAATGCTCAGCTCAGAAACTCTGGATTTTACATTCATGTAGATATGGATTCTCTGACTTGTACCACCTGCCTAAACATTGCAGACCAAAAACACCCCTTCATGACAGTGGTGTTCATTAATGGCAGTGGCCCCTTTCAGCTGGATATTTTTTGCCACACTGCAATGGTTTGAGGAACATAAGAAAGGTGTTGACTTGGCCTCCAAATTCTCCAGATCTCAATCCAATAGAGCATATGTAAGATGTGGTGGACAAACTAATCCAATTCATGGAGGCCCCACCTTGCAACTTGCAAGACTTAGAGGATCTGCTGGTAACATCTTGATACCAGATACCTCAGCACACCTTCAAAGGTCTTGTGGAGTCCATGCCTCTATGGGTCAGAGCAATTTAGCCGCACAAGAGGTACCTACGGAATAATAGGCAGGTGATTTTAATGTTATGGCTGATCAGTGTATTTGTCAAAAAGAAGGCCTACTTTTCTTTAGTAAGGCATACCCTCCTCTTCCTCTTTAGAGAATCCAGCAGGCGATGTACTGGCTCTTTAACTCAAAATAATAAGTATCATAATGAATGTAGAATGCATATATAATGTAATTCTGATCAGTTAGACGCACATATTATTCAGTCATATACGTTATCAAGAACAGTCTAAGAAACCTCATAAATATAAATGAAAATTAAGAGGAATTATGCAATCAGTCAAATGTGAAAATGTATATAGCCCTTTGCAAAGCACCTTACCACCCTCATTACTCCAGAAAGAAAGAAACTTAATTAACCCTGAAGAATTGCAAGGTTCTCATCAGTAACAAAAAGCATGCCTACAGCTTTTGTGCTATAAAAAATTGTGCACTGCTAATGTATAATATAATAAAATAAAAATAAGCGTTTAAACATAATACGAACAATTTTGTGAATGCTGATGTGCTTGCCTAAGAAAATCCAGTATGCTTCTGGTTTTCCATCAAAATATGTACTGTGAACTAGTGTTGGGCCAATGAGCAATACAATTGACCCCACAATGCCATTGTCCATTGCTGATGCCTGTGTTACACAACATTTTAGTGTGAAAGAGGTCATTACCTCCCTATCCTTAGGTTGACTCAATAAAGTAATCTTGCTCAAGCACACACTTCTCCATCTCCTCTTGCAGGAGTTCTCTCGCTTCCATGTGGAGATTACGCCCATGCTAGAGAGACTATTGAACAACAGGAAGGAGTGGAATGCTCTTAAAGAAGAACATGAAGCCAAATTAGCAAAGCTTGAAGAGGCCAAGAAGGCCAAGGAGGAAGCTGTGGCTGCTTCATCAGCCAGCAAACAGGGTGAGAACTTGCAAAACCATCACGACTGTAAATAGTTAAGTCCAAAATGTCGCCCAGAAATGCACTGCCTTATTCCAGAACTGGTACGTTACACTGAAGACAGATCAGACCTTTTCAGAACGACAGGAGCAAGATAAGCTTTTAAGTGGTCATTGTGCTGTGGTGGAATCCTGTCATGGCCTTTCACACCATGTATGTTAAGAAAGTGACAGAAATGTGAAACGTGCTCTCTAAGCCCTTTTGCTAATGGGTCAGACTTGACACCCCAATCTGACCTGAGAGACGGTGACCTTAACCTGTGCGAGTCCTAACCCCTCTTCTTTCTTCTTTTACAGCAAGCGCTGCCCCGGCCTCGCAGTCCAAGACCTGTGTGCTCAGCTAGAACTCAGGAACTCCAACGCAGAAGCCATTCCATATGTATGGAAATGTGCTCGTTCATATTCAAGTCAGGTTTCATTATTTTCACATTTAGGTTTTCGAAACCTCTCATTAAGATTAGAAGTTGCAGAAGATATTAAACCAGCTCTGCTTACTATGTGTGAAATGGACTGTTCTGTCTGAGACACTGGGAAGAACGCTCCAGTTGTACTGAGCAGTAGTCAAGGGATATTTAAAGTTCAAAGGATGCTGTTCTTATTTAAACAAGCAGTACGATGTTGTCATATTGAAACCTTGTAAAAATGTTTTTTTCTGTTTTGTTTTTTTTATTTTTATTAATTGACAAGGCCAGCTATCATTTACATTATATCGACAAGTGTAGAGATGGTCTAGGAGTGCTAGGAATAAAACATTAAAGGAAAGAATGCCTTGTCGTTCAGCTGTGAAATACGAGGCGTTGTTCTGACAGTAGTATCATGTAAATACATAAATACACAGAGTTGCTGTTTTCTTAGGTACATCTGCCTTCAGCCTAGACTCGTTTTATCAGAAACCCATAGTTCAGGTACAAATTTTGCAATTAGACACTGTCTGAATTTATTTATTGAATAATTAATTCAGCAAATAATCCAGTTAATTAATAGGAAAACATCTACACACTTGTACATTAACATCCTATTTCGATTTTAAAAATCCTACTCCTGTAAAATTACCGTTTTGTAGATACAAGGTTTTTCATCTGACCGTGATGAACTACCGACTGCCCCTCCACCCCATCCATCACTGGAAAGGGACCACTGCAGTACCACAGCTGACCAGATATGATTTGGGTGGTGGACCATTTCTAGTACAGCAGTATGAGTATATGAGGATAGGATTTTAAGGCCAGTGTCACTGATATGACTGACAAATTGTGCATGGGCTACAGTTAGTAACGGACTGCAGTAAAGTAATGCAGTCTGTCAGTGAACTCTGTGTATTTATACCTAGAAATGTGACAGAGGCCTGCTGTTTTTCTGCTCCACACTATTTTTGTGCACCACATCCACGTCGTCAGGTTCAGTATGAAATGTATTTGACCCAGCTAAAAATAAACCGAACCAGACGACAACCGTTTTTGCTCTTATTGAGGTTCGAGTAAGTGAGTGGCGCTTTGTAGATTTTCCACAACAGCGGCTCAGCCTAGAGGATGCTGCACACTCGGCTGAGCTTGTGTGCGTGCTAACCGTCCCACAGGGACCTTGCATAATCATCAGACAAAAGGCAGGATGATGCCCGGAGGGGAGCAGCATAATTGAGTGGGGAGGCAAGCGAACCTATCGTCAGGGTAGGACTGGGGTAGAGGGGGGGTGAGGGTGATGGTTGGGGTGCAGCTATGCCATTGACGTCATCTCACACACGCAGTCAGTGCACGTCAGCAGTGTGTGATGTCATGGCTTACTGTGCCTGCATCTACCTCACTGCCACAAAGCTGCAGAGACAGGCACATCTTCTGAGCCTTGTGACGCAGAAATGATCACACGCACACACAGCATGTGACTTACAGTGACACAATGGAGTGCTAAATCGCCATTGGTTCCTCAGAATGCTGCATTAATAGGGTGGGCTTTTATTATGGCCTCATAGCTGGCCTTTCATCCTCCAATCTAAAACCTGGAGGTTCTGCCTAGATACTGAATTTCCAGCACAGTAGCCAATCACACATTTGCTGTTCACACAGTGGCCCAGCCAGACTGGGGATAAGGCTGATGATTTCAGAACAGCTGCTGCTGCTGAGGTTTCGACAGTCATGCCCCCCCACCAAACTCCTTTCCAATCTGCGCAATACTGTTCCCTAATTCTCATTCCCAGAACCATTTCATAACACTGACTCACAGTTCTGAACTCTCCTAGCAGCATGCAGTGCATCAGTCCTCACCCAGCAAGAACTTGCAACACTCTGTATCTCACGCACCAGACAGCAGAAAGGCAGACATTCACTACATGTCGTTCATTAGTTTTGTTTTTTTTATTTTCTGGAGGCAAATCAATGAATATATGTACCCTTTACAGTATATGAGGATCAATTTCTACAGTTTAATAATGTAAACAATCTCAGAAGAGAAATGTATTCAGTTTAAAAGGAAGCCATCGTCTTTTTTTAAACTATTTACATGAATTAAAATATAATTTATAACATCAGATAATTTTCCACTGTGTAGATAATCTGTGAAACTAGATTTTAACAGTTCAAAAATACTGAAATGCATTTTGTCTCCATTCTCAAGACATATGAAATCACACAATACAAAGGAAAAAAAAACACCATTAAAAGACATCCAAGCTAAGTGGCATATAAATAAAAAAAAAAAAAACTCAAAATAAAACCAAATATATGTAAAAATATAAAATCTTACTAGCAGTATTTACCATATACCAAAAACTAAGTTAAAAAAGCAAGGAAAAAAAAAATATCAGTGAATTTCATAATTATTAGATGTCTCGAAGCGATCGAAAGAAATGAAACAAAAGAAATCAGTGTATGCCCTTTGACGTTGATTTCGTTTCCACCAAAGACAGGGTCTCGAGGCATAAAGACTATGACCATCACTGGCTTCATGGATACACACAGACATCAGAGGCATTTTGTTAGCCCAGGCTCTGGCACCAAACTGACACAAAATGGAATCAGTTATGAAAGTCATGATCATGGTAGAGCAGAACAGCACACAATATAAATAGTTCCCGAATACAATGATTAGTGGTGATTTTGTGGACGAAGTCTTTTCAATATTGCGAGATACGTTGTGAATGATGAGCTCACAGGTAATAGATGTGACATGATTTAAAGTGACATATCTTGTGTTTTTTTATTTTTTGTGTTTATTACAATAACAACGAACGCACACACACCCTCATACAAACAAAGCTGATCAAGACATTCATTCATGACTTGGACTGATGTGGTACTGCACTTTTTCCTGCACGAACATCAAATATATCTTTTTTTGGTCATCTCGCCTCAAGCTCATATAGCGATTGCTGAAATGAAGATGTATTGCATTTTGAAGAGGGTTCCCTTTGGACGTTTTTTTTTTTTTTTCCCTTTGATTTGGATCGTCACGGTCTGTACATTCTAAACGGACGCTGAAATGTACGGAAGTGCTTTCAAATGCTGAATAAAATGGTCAAAGTTCTTCATAAGAAATTATATCATCTATCTATATATATAGATCTATATATATATCCTCTATATATATTTATCTACACAAACCCAAATACATATATATCCATATATATGTACTGTATACACCTTTCATAATATGGCTGTATTGAAAAAGTTTACTTAAGAAAGCAGACTGGAGTTTAAAAGGAAAGCTAGATAACTGTGTTTCCCCTATTGTTTTTAAGGCTCTCCTCGTGAGATTGGGCTGTCAGTGTATTCCTCATTAGACCCGCCAAGGTAACCTGGCACTGTCTTAACAACTCCAGGCGTCAGCAGGCCTACAACTGGACGCAAACACACACACACACTGCCGTCACACATCAAAGTAGTAAGTATTCACTAATACTGCATGACAGTGCAGGTGAATTCAGTCAAGTGTTGTCCACGTGAAACCAGCAGATAGTGGCAATACTATATAGAAAACCACATCAAGCATGTGTCAGTTCTTAGAGCTTCGTTTGTGGATTATCTAGTGAACAGCTGTTATTTCAGTTGTACAGACCACTTATCTTTTTTTTTTTTTCACAGTACCTAGCAGTACGATATCTCATTTCAAGGACTGCCCCGAATATTTTTAACACAAACCTTCCTATTATCTATGAGAAAGTCTCTCTTAGATAACATGTATTGCATTAATTCTGTTTAAAAAATAAAAGGAAAGAAATTACTTAATTACAATTATTAAAAACTGAAAAGAAAGAAAATATTTCAACATTTTTCTAAAGGGATACTTTTTACATCAGCTTTTTTTTTGTTTTGTTTTTTTGACTTTTGAAGCCTCATCCATATAAAATTCCCTTCTGTATTGCTCAACCTTGCTCACCAGACAACTTGCATCATCACCGTTTCACCTTTGCCCAAGTAGACACCCTGACATGGCTTAACACGTGAACACTTTGCGCTCATGTTTACATTAGACACAGACACAGTGCTATGTACAGATTATATACCTACATTATATATATCTATATATATATATATATATATATATATATATATATAATTTTGTAAGCCCACACACTCTCCCCCTTTAGTA
>JBBPCZ010000034.1:7823470-7865817 GCA_037974445.1 Brycinus macrolepidotus
TATATATATAATTTTGTAAACCAGCACATTCTCCCACTTTAGTAGTATACATACTAAGCACAAACACTCGTTCAGGTTTTTTCAGTCTCCACATGGTTTTTTTTTTTTTTTACATGAAACTCGCTTCCGCCTTCTGAAACGAGCGTGTCGATCAGTGTCCGGTGCCCTAGGAGAGTAGGCCGAGAAGGCACGTCCTGACTGGGTTAAGCCTTAACACTGAATAAGGCGTATTGTACTTAGTGTGCGCTCGAACAAAGTCAAAGGAGGATTTCAGTGATGTAAACATTCAGTTTCCTGGTGTGTCATTGAGAAGGCGATTGGAAAAAAGGGGAGAGGCAGGGATAATGCTTAAAAAAACACATACATACGCATACAGAGAAAACACACACGGCTCCACTGTACAGGATCCACAGGCTAAGGTCAATGCCCCTCATAAAAAAAAAAAAAAAAAAAGCAAAGGCTGGAGTAAAAAATCTTTAACTCGCAGCACACTTTGGGGGGCCAAGCCCAACCCTGGACCCGACAAAAGACGCAGACAGCACGCACCAATACATATGGATATACTTTTAGACTGCAAAAAACACACAGAGAACAATCAGAGTTTGATACTACGAGGCAAGAGCTAGAAAAACCCGCAGACTTTCCCCTATTAGACAAGAGGGAGTAGAAAAACTGAGAGAAAGAGATAGAGTGTGTGTGTGTGAGTGTGAGAGAGAGAGAGAGAGAGAGAGGGAGAGAGGGAAATGTAAACAAGGTAGAGATATGCCGGTATCTCTTAGGAGACTGAGCTTTGGAAATATTGTCCTCCCAGATTTCCACTCCCCCCACAGGTCTAGCAACGCTAACCTCCGACAGCTTCTAGGCGCAAAAAGTGTCACGTAAGGACACGGCTGCCAACAAGATGGGCCAAGCTGCTGGATGGGTCACTCTAGACTGTAAAAAAAACCTTTTAAACCAAGACAGATCACCAGGGCAGACTACATTCAGATCTGTGAGGGGTACATTCCACTCAGAAACAACAAAAAATAAACTCAGCCCACATCTCTCTGTTAGATTTTCAGGCAAATTTTTGGACTCTATGACTGTCATCCTGAACGTATGGGCGAGAGTATTATTCAAGGGGAAACGTGGACAGGTTGAATGTCGGGACTCCATTGCTTGTTTAATTTGTGGCAGCCAGCAGCAGAACCCAGCCAGAAGAGGGGAGAGCGAGAAACCACAAGCTACTACCTCGTTTGAGTGCATAGATGAAATAAGGAAGCACTAACATTACAAAAAAAAAAAAAAAAAGAATTTTTTTCACCTTTCCTTTTTGATTTGTAAACTCTGCGTTTTTAGGACGTTTTGTGTTTTTTTTTCTCCACTTTTTTTTTGTCATTGTAACACACACACAGTTGAACATCCACAAAGGTTTACTAATTATTGTTTATATACTTGTACGACAAAACGCTGAAAGTTGCAGTTGCACCGAAAAAAGTGACAAAGGGTTACAAAAAAAATAAAACTAAAAAACAACACACACACACATACACACGTCACGACGGCCAAACGGAGCGAGAGAGAAAGAGAAAGAGCAAGAGTTTGCTACAGAAGCCCGGGCTGTTCTGAGTCTGTGGCGGCCGTCCTGTGAACACTCGCAGGAGGGGGCCGCCATCCACGCGGCTCTTTCTTTTGTTTAATTTCTCAGTTTCGTCCTCACGCCCCAGCTGACTTCCTTCCTCAGTAAGAAGAGACGAGGTCCATTTTTTTTATTCCATCGTTCAAAATGTAAACATGAGGTGGAGTCTCTGCTGAGGTGCTGAGGCGCTGAGGGACAGGGAACTCTCCGCAAGGCATGTTAGCGATGCAGACTCCTCTGGGCCTCCTTCAGGAGCGTGTCAAAGTCCAGAGCGTCATATTTGCTCTTCACCGGGCCTGGTCCTGCCTCATCTGAATGGACAAACACAGCATGGTTACACCCTTGCACTCAATAATGCTGGTTTAAGACATTTATTCATTTAGGAAAACACCTCTATCCATCAACGTAATGACTGGGAATTCTTCTTTCATGTAAGATCAGCAGTTATTTTATATTTTACTGAAACTTTTTTATATTTAACTATTTATGTGTGGACGGATAAGTAAGAAGTTTGTACCCAATCAATTAGATCCAAATTATTTCTGCATGCCTAAAGTCACACTTGCCCCATATGATGTTTCTAATGCCTTGCCCTCTAGGCTTTTTACTACAACAAATAAGACCTCTAGGCTTTTTACCATAATAAACATTAGGCATATTATACACTGAATAATCTTAGTAACTACTTAGTAAACACTAAAATATTTAGTAACTACAATTACACTAATATGAATGTTATTTATGAAAGTGAGGCACTGAAATGTGAGCCTACAGAGTTTAAGGGGTTAATTTATTCTAATGCTGTATGACACACTGTTATCCAAAACATGGACATAGGCATTAACTGCTTTAAGTCTGAACATTTTGCTTTTATTTTGTTCATTTTTGTAGACAATAGTATGAGGATAATTGTGTAAATTTTGAACTATGGCTTTAGACGCAGCAGTTTTTGCCTCTTCCATGCTCTTACCCAAATCTATGTAGCGCTTCCTGCCGAACCTCCGGTTACCGTTCCCTACATGCTGACCCACAGAGTCCCGCCTGTGCTTCGGACTCAGCTCATTCTGCCTGAAAGTGATGACTCCACAGCGCTCCCTATGCAGTGACACACACACACACACACACACACACACACACACACACACACACAGAGGTCAGATTTAAATGTTTCTGTATAGACTCTGGCTCCTGAAGCAGGGAAGAAAATGGGCAGGATTTCAACATACTCATTCTTAACAAGCACTTGGCAGTCCTCTGGGTCGCCGAAGGCTTCGAAGCGCTTGCGCAACATGGCCTGTGTGACGCTGCTCGGCAGGTTGTGAATGTAGAACACTTGGCACTTGTCCTGAAACCCCAAACACATCCATGATCATTAGTTCAGTTCGGCAGCGACTAGTGGTCTAAAAGGTAGCACCAATGAAACCCTTTAAAATGTCCATGCAGCCTCAGAACTCTACCTACCCCATCCTCTTGTCCACGTTTAGTGTTATTCCTCTGCTTGTCTCGGTGGCAAGTCTCAGAGCTCTCACAGCTACAAGAGCAAAACAGAATGAAAGTTTTATAAAAACGACTGAAAAAAAGAAGTAGTAGTTCTCCTGATAGTTCTGTAGTCTGAGTACCTGAGGGTGAGCTGTTGGCAGGGAGAGGGGGGCTGGCAGGAGTCCGGTGACTGGGAGTCTGCCTCTGGAATTGGGGAACAGGCGGGTGAAGGCTGTCCCATCTCCTCCACATCAGGTAGAGGTAAGGCTGGGGGCGAGTGGGCCTGCTGCTCCCCTTTCTTGCTCTCTGATCCATCAGCCTGCCTGTCTTTCACCTCCTCATCCCTGTCCTGGGCTTCTGCAGACCTCTTGCAGCCGTGGCCCAGGTTCAGGAGGCAGTAGTCGTGGTCCCCATAAGCGCGTTTGGACCCCCCTTCGCCTGCTTGGCCCATGCGCCTCAGCTGAGCATACAGCTCCGTCTGCTCCGGAAGCTTGCGTATGTTAGCACGCACCGGGCACAGACCTTTACCCGGCAGCTCAGCCTTCCCCTCAGGCTTGAAGAGCTCCTCTTCCACGGGCTTGTGGGGGGGCGTGGTGGGGGGAGTGAGTCCTGGAAGACAGCAGATATCCATAAATCACCTACACACACTACGATTGTAAGAATATCATAAAACACTTTAACAACAAAAAATGGACTGAGCTTCATAGAATTAGCTTTTTTAAATCAGAAATTAGACTTAAACTAAATGCATTTTACATACACCAGTAATTTTACTCATTTTGTACTTGTGCTTGCTTAGTAGTTTTTGTAACTTGATGTCACTAACAAATCCTTAAGAAAGAGCAATTTCCTCATATTACATCTAGCTGTTCATTATAGCACAGTAATATTCAGTGATATGACAAGCATATTTTAGGTTCAGTTTAAACAATTATTTCATTAATTGTGACAATAGTTTACAGAGGAAAAATTAAGTAACTTAATGGACAGAGAGGTGTGCTCCTTATATTGTTTGCCTTATTTATATAGAGAGACAACTGCATGACAAGTCTACATGAACGTGTGAAATGATTATGCCTATTAGACACAAGTCAGCACCAATGAAAATGCCATGACCTGAAACAGTCTAGCTAATGGGGTGTCGGTCATGTGATCGAACGCTCTGCCTCATTATTCATTTAGTTAGCTATCTTCCCCAGCACATGCCTAATCCTATGCGTACATGACTCCCCTTCTGGCATGCTTTGAACTTTTTGAAAGACAAGTGGTGAAAGTCTCCCTGATGCCATGATGGTTTGAGTCCCACAGACCGAGAGCTTGACATTACCTGCTGTACCACACAGCTCCACGCAGAGTGTCTGCTCAAAGGACCTGCTGGCATACTGGGTGTCTCTGATCATGACAAAGAAAGGGAAAAGGAGAGAGACATTGCAGAGTCAGCACCAAGGCTTTCGAGAGAAGGAGAGAGAGAGAGAGAGGAGAGGGAGATAGATAGATACAGAGAGAGATGTCTGAACAGCTGACTCATAAGATAAATGTTGTCAGATTTAGTGACTGAAGAGGTTCAATATACCAAATTTACTTATCATCAAATCTGAAACACGTATTCCTGGCGATGACTCACAACAATAAGCTATAATTAGAAAAACAAACTGGCTCCAAGTTATTTATAGACCAGTGTTACCATGAGAGGGCCAGTGGAGCGCTTTAGGATATTAAAGCAGTAGTATCACTACACGGCCCCCAGAAGTCATTTGGGAGACGTCCAGGCGTGTTCTAAGGCTTTAGGCCTGGACTGCCTCCAACGTTCTAGAGTAGATTAGGAGTGAGAGGGACACACACCCTGTCGATTTGGGAGTCAGCGGCAAATAGAGGCAGGCGCGTTTCTCTGCAATTAGAACAGAAAGAGAAAATTGCATACATGGTCAGAGACCACCGCAGATGATCAACCAGCTCAGCACACACACTTTGTAAACAGTCATTCTTTTTTTTTCTTTTTGTAGAACAGTTGTTCTCAATTCTGGTTCTCGATGCACATTTCAATGTTTTTCCTGATAACACATCCTAACTAGTTACACTACATACCAAAAATAGCCCACACCCCTGCTCTTCCAACATTTCTGCAGAAATTAGGGGTATTAATTGTGAGCTGGTCCTCCCTCTTGCTGCAGTAATAACCTCTACCCTTCTGGGAAGATGTCTAGATGTTGGAATGTGGATGCTTGAGTTGGATTCCTTTTAGCCACAAGAGCATTAGTGAGGTCAAGCAAGTCATTCCATTGATATTCAAGGGTGCTTCATTACACCAGAGAACACATTTCCACTCAACGATCCAATGCCGAAGAGCTTTACACCACTTAGCATTGCTTATGTGACCTCAGTCTTGTGTAGGGCTGTTTCAGAGTACCCTATCCTGCTGCCAATGCTTTTCTATAGAGATTATGTGTCTGTGCACATGTAATTTAACACCTGTCTGAGCAATTGGTGTGGCTCAAATAGCCTAATTCTTTCACTGGAAGCAGCGTCTGGCTTTTTGGACATATACACTCTTGAAAGTAAATGTTCTTAAATAGTTCTTGGGTCAGATGTATGGCTCTAGGACTAAGTGGTATAGAACTCTTACATTATAGTAGGTTCTTCACTAACATCTCATTGATAACAAGTTATTTAAAGAACCATGAATCAAGAGGGAAGCAAAAATGGTTCTTCTAAAAGCTCACGTGATATTTTGAAGACTGCAGTGGAGCTAGAAAGCCATTAATAAGTTGAGGTGGGTGCGTTAGAGCAGGATAAACACTAAAATGTGCAGGGTTGAGATCCAGTGCAGTGGAGAGAGTGGTAAATGGAACTTATACATACGTTCATCTCACTTTCTGCCCAACAGATTTGTCGCTTACCGTTGGTGCAGCAGGACTCAGGGGTTTCAGGGCTCGTCTGGGGCTTTGCCTCCTGGGTGCTGTCATTGGCGAGACAAGCAGGAGGGAGCTTGACTGAGCTCTCCTCCTCCTCACTGGAGTGTCCTGCAGGCTCTGAGCGGCTCGGTCGCGGCTTTTTGGCATAGCGGCTGGGAAAGGAGGCCAGGCGGCGGGAGCGGCGAACAGAAAATGAGCCCTCCTCCTCAGGTTCAGGACTTTTGGGCCGTTTGGTGGCCACGTGCGAGCCCTCACTGCTGGACTCTTTGGGCTCGGCCTTTGGCCGCTGAAGGGCTGCAGAGGCCCCTCTGCTGTGACTGTAGGGTGGGTTGCGCAGTCTGTAAGGCTTGCTCACGTCAAAGGAGGTCACAGCCTCCAGCAGCTCTTTGAGCAGTGAATGGGATTTGATTTCCCTCCTGCGAGCAAAAGGATTTCTGGACCTGGTTCCACTGCTGATGGCTGCAGGTGTGGTGGGTTGGGCAGCAGGCTTCGAAGAGTTTAAGGGGCCACTGCGAGAAGCCTGAGGGTTGTCGGCCTTGGCCCTTCGTGTCTCACGCTCTCTGCGGTCCCAGCTGGCCTGCTTGCGCGTGGGGAGACAGTACGTGTGCATGTATCTGATGAGCTCCACAACAGAGTGCAGCTCCTTCTCTGAGGTGAACTGAGGCTTGGGCGGCTCAAAGCATGCCGGGGTCTCCACTTCACTACTGGATTCTGATAGCTCCTCTTCCTCTTCCTCCTCCTCCGAGTCACTGTCCTCTTCCTCATCTTCTTCTTCATCCTCTTCCTCAGTGTCCACTGAAGGTCCCTCATCAGTCTCAGCCTCTTTTGTGGTGGTGAGGTGGCGATGCAGCTCAGTGCAGAGACGGCCTGCAGGCCTGACCGCTCGTGGCTTTCTCTCTACCAGACACATCCTCTCACTCTGCTTGGGGTGGGGTGGGGGATATGGGGAGGCAGAGATCTGTTAGATTTATCAATAAAAAAGTAGCTAGCTATGGTAACTTATTGCAATTAACCCTTTAAAACTGAACATGTTACACCTGAATAACTTTAGAACCTTTTTAAGATATCAACACACTTTTTAATTGCAGGTTGAGCTTTCTGATAGCATGTATTATTGTGCGCCACACTGTGAATTCCCAGATCTTATATGCACATCATCATTTCTGGATTGTTTGTCCACTTGATCACAGTGGACACAGATCAGTGGTCATTTTTGGTCAACATTTAAACTAGACAAGACATATTGTAAATTATGCAAATGAAAAAACAATCCATGCACAGTATTTTATGTAAATATGTTACATTTGTCCATGTCTGCAACTTGGTGTGCCAATTCATCCTCTCAGTCTTCAAACCACCAAAATAATTCAATTATAAGAGTTAATTCTTCACCCCATAGTGGGGTCTACCATGCTCTAGAATTACAGTGACAAATGTGCCAAGGTGGGAGCAGGCAATGAAGAGCTAGATGGTGAATCAGGCTTTATGTAAGCTCCCGGTTTGAGGCAGGGTTGCCCTTTAGCCCGCTGGGGGCCACGGCTTTGCTGTGACAGATGGCCACAGTCAGCGCTAATGCCGCGCTCGCCTTGGCTATGCTACAATACACCAAGGCAGGGAGACATGGTGTGACATTCTGCATCTTTGAAAACCCCTGTTCCAGAGCTCAATTTCAGATACAGGCGCAACTCAGGCATTACCATGATGGTGACAATATGCTGCTACAGTGTTTGCACTGAAGCATTGTCTAGCTGCCTTTTCATATCACATGAGTAAGGTTCTGTCCACTAGGCTTGCCTGCACGTTCAGCAAGAGAGCAAAAGTTGATTAGTCATCAACGATCGAGCGCTCTACAATGTTCATATGACAGAGAACCATACGCTACAGAAAGTGTTGGGCGAGATATGGCTTCTCCCGTTTCCATTTGGGTAGCACAAACTTTTAATGATGGTGGTGCTGTGATGAAAAGTAAAGTTAGAGGAAACTGTAGAAAGCATAATGGGTCAATCAGCCAAATAACAGTTTACCTATGATTTGAGTATAAAAAGAATCATTAACTGCAGCCCTACTGCTCACCTTCTGGACAGGCCGGGCAGGCTTGTAGTGCTGCGTCTTCCGGAGCGCGCTGCTCTCTCTGTGTGAGTCCAGGCCCACAGGCACATTTGGGGGCGACAGCAGGAGCTTTTTCAGCTGAGGAAGAGAGAGAGAGAGAGAGAGAGAGAGAGAGAGAGAGAGAGAGAGAGAGAAAGCGAGAGAGAGAAGGACAACTAATTAGCAGGCATGTCACTCAGTATATCCACGCAACACAACATCAACACATGGAGTGTTCACTGCCTGATTCCTGCCAAAGAAGCCGGCATCATAAACACAGCATAAAAATGCAAGGAGGCACGGAGGCGGGGAAATGATATCAAACAGCAATGTTAATGCCTAGCTCCACTGGGCATCCAGTGCATTTGAGCTGCTGTGTGTTGGAGGATTTTTTTTAACTTTTTTTTCTTCATTTCATCACTGAAACATAACACTGCATATGAATCAGCAGCTGACACAAATCTGCTCACGAATTCCCTTCCGAGCGGCCCTAGCGTGTGAGCGGAGGGAGAAAAACACCGGGGAGAGGGGTGGAACGCAGGTTAACGACCACTCGCTTTCTGAATGAATATGGCCTGGTATCTGGGATGCTGCATGCTGTTAAAAGGGATGATGAAACCAACGCGGGGAAAAAAACAAACCCCCATGCCGCCTGTGTTGCCGTAGTTGCGGCTAGAGTGCCAGTTTGGCAGCTCTGCCCACGATGCCTCTCAGGGCCCATTCAAGGAAGTAAAGGGGCACAAGGGGCTTCCATTTCACCACACAAAATGCTACCGGCACATCATGGCCATCTATGCCATGAAAACATGCGCTCTCTCCCTCCTCACGCTGCCCCCAATCCTCAATGCACCCCTTGTTTCTAAAACAGACTGGCCTCATTGAGGGGGTCGGGCTACACTTATGGCTCAGGCCAGCAGAGGGTGCTCCGAACCATGCTACACCTGCACAGTCCAAACAAGCTCTAAAGCAGTCTGAGTAGCAACCCATAAGAATACAGAGAGAAGCTTTAGTAAGTAGTGCCTTTTGAAGCCAAAATATATGTATGATTATACATTGTCAGTATACTGAAAATATAAACAGAATATGATTACATATATTTTCTTTATATTGCTTTTTTGCTTGGGGATCCCAACACTTAATCTGTATGTCTAACAAATTCAGTTCAGCTCAGAAAGGGCTTGTAAATCACCTGATTTGTTGTATCAGGTGTGTGTCAGGGAAAATATTCATAGCAGACCCAGAACTGGCAGCCACGAAGCTATATGACTGAACCAGCAGAAATACATCTGTCTGGAGCTGTAATGTTAGATTTGCAGAAGCAGCTGTTTTGCATTTTTATTACATACACAGAAATAATCCTCCGTCTTTCAGGCCACAATTTGCAAACGAACCATGAAAGTGAGAGTGAAAATAAATACCGATGGTAGTCGCTGTGCATTATGAGCTCATATTACATTGTATCATAAAAAAAATGCGTCACAGAAATTGAGTTCCATATATTTTGCCTTAACCCTGCCATTTAAAGTGTTGTGCCCATATTATAATTATCTTAAAGGTCCACTTTGTTTATATTTGAAACGTTAAGCTGCGTCGTAACATCTTCATAATTCATGAGGTCGTACCACTGTTATTGCCCTAAACAGCACCATTTAATAACAATATATTTGAGTCAAACAAGGACTATAAGGAGTATAAGGGGTGCATAAGCTATGGTGATATGCTTTAAAATACCACTTGCAGATTATGAGCAAAACTGTTGGAGTGGCCCTTTAAGATACTGATACGAGCAGTTTTATCATTTTAAGAACAGGCTCTCTCTCCCACAGGCTTCTCTGATTTAAGATACTTCGCTCCAATTTCCATCCTGTAATTTAGTCTAATTTTGTTCAAGACCAAATTGTGGCAGCAGCCAAGGTACCAGGCATTCAGTTAGCTGCTTTCATTGAGGCAACAATAAGACCTTTGTAACCTCCAACAAAGCGAGTCCTCTTTAGGCCTTTTAATAAAGTCTGAATCCAGCGGTTGATTTGGACTCCTACTTCGTGAAATTAAGCCTTTATGTTGACTTCAATGAAATGAGAGGCAATAAAGCAGCAAATGCAGCAGGTATTCTACTGTGAGATCATAATTCATTTAATGGACTGAAGAAAATTTCTTAATGTTGCTTGGCAGTGTGTAACATCATGCTGATTCAAAGACACACAGAAACGGAACAGGAACAAAATGGGTCCGGAGAGCTTCTTAATGCACTCGATGCAGACAGGCAGGCTGGAGTGGACTGTAGGGAGCAGTAAGAAGGAGGAAAACATCTTTTTTCTTTCCTGGAAGTGACATTTCACAGAAAGGACAGAGGAGCCTCTCACAAACAGGTGTGAAAGCTGCAGAGGGGGACTGGACCGAGAAGAAAGTGACTGTGTGAGAGTGGGAGCGAGATTAAAAGAAAGGGGGGGTGGGAGGTGGGGGTGGAAAGAGCGTAGGGGTGCACGATATATTAGTGAGCAATTCTTCATTTGCTGTTAATTGGGGAAATTTCTTAGTTATTCTCTCTTTTTTTATTTTAACTATTGATAGATACAACTGACAACTGCCATTTTTTAGATCATACATGCACTGATGTACATGTAGCCACTGGTCATTTTCACTTCTTTTAACTCACTTCAATAAATGGAATAGTGGGTAACCCCACTGCTCATATATGGAAAATTAAGAGGTTTGATTCTATGCCACTAAATGATCTATATGCTTGCAGTAATTGTCTATGTCCATGGTCATTCATCTTTAGAATATTAACCTCTCTCACGTTCACTGCATGTGAACTTTACATATATCGGTGCATCCCTATCAGAAAGAAAGGGAGGGAGAGAGAGAGAGAGAGAGAGAGAGTGTCTATAGACTAGAACAGTAAGTTGCTGCTGTGCTCCGACTCCCTGCCTGTGAAGAGTTTTCTTATTAGAATGGTTGCTAAAGAGAATTGAAAAGCCCAAAATGAGAAAAATTCAGACCTGTTTTTGCCTATCATACCCATGCTGAGGGGTAGTCAGAGGCCCATCCAAATCCACCTTAAACAGGAAGGAAGGGTTCTTACTAGAGACGTGTCTTCAGTCTCTGGGCTCAATGAGCCTGGGAATGGCTCACTGTCCAATGGGAGGTCATCTTCCTCCTCCGCCTGTTCCTCCTCTGGGTCTTCCCCCAGTGAGGGGAACACAGACAGCACCCCCACCCCATCCTCCACTATGCCATCCAGGCTGTCTGTAAGAGCTGCAAGCAGGGCCGCATTCTCCTCTTCTATCTGTAGGGGGCACAAGAGAGAAGGCAGGTATGAGGCAGTCTGCTGGTGGTGACCTCTAACAGGCTCCAGGGAGACCTGTCCATCTGCACATGCTACTCTTATCACCAAGGACCGGATCAATACCAAGGTCAGACGACCCCGGGCTTGCTGAGCGCTCACTGCTAAAATCCTCTTTTAAGTTAAATTTGTGTCTGCAGCTACTCATTTCGTGTTCCCTAGACCTGCTTCATGTAACTATACACTCTTTATGTGTGCAGCTCCAATCCAGTCATGCCGAGGTTGCGTGCTGCGGTCAGCCATTTCACAGGAAACAGCGAGGTTTCATCTTACAGAGTTTTGCCCCACCTGAAGGTTAACTGAACTTGGCTTGGAGATCAATGGCTTCCCTAGTATCTCAAAATAAACCTCTATAGGGATCTTCTCTGCTCACTGCCTAAAAAAATCAATCGGAGCACAGAATTACACAAAGTGATGAGTGAATTAGCAGCAGATACAACAAATGTAGGATCAATTATTGTCTGCAGAAAAAGATGTGCCTTTTAATGCGACCTCTATCGTCACACATTTGAGACAGTATCACCTAAAGTTTGACTGCCCGTGTGCAGATCTCATCAACTACATTAAGCCCCGTCGAGCTCTATTAGTTTCTCATGTCTGCAGCATTAAGTCAAAACAAGCTCGGTGAGTTTCTCATATCAACTACACTTGGTCCAATAGAGCTCTATTAAAACCTTTTAAAACATAAAACCCAGGAAATGAAGAGGATACTTTAATGAGTCATATTCAGGTTTTGGATGACTCACACTGTCATTAAAAAGTATTTTTTACTGGGATGCGCATGTTCATACTTTCTATTGAAATAGCGGGTAAACAGGCCATGATGCTTTTAGTATAAAAGGCCAACGGATAATTAATTTCTGCAAGAGATGTGTGATCTCAATGGGACAAACCTGGTTAAATAAAGGCTAATTATAATAAATTTAAATTATATACAAATATACACATTTCCTTTTAAAAACTGAAACTCATTTATGAAGTCTAATGTGTCATAAATGTTCTGCTTTGCTGGCCATGCTGCATCATTTTATTGGGCAGAACAGGCCAGGTCGACAACTGAACTGTTGTCACAGAAATGTTAAGCTTTGGCGGCTGTAGTGCAGAAGCCACTTTATTTCCTGGTAAAGTATCAGTTTTTGTTTACACACAAGCCCTCCCAGTAATTACCTAGACATTGTACTCTGTCTCATGTAGGTAAACTGTCATGTGAACACCAAAGAGAATTTGACTCCAGAACACTTAAACGCTTCCCATTTAACCGTTAAATAACTGGCTAAAAGTGCATATGAGAATGGGGCTTTAGTCTCTCATGTCAACTACACCTAGTAGTGATTCAGGGGTCGATCCGTAACACCTTCAAAAAATTCAAAACACCTTCCGGCTATGTTATAAAAAACGTAAAGAAACACTGCAGGTCAGATCGAGTTTGTTTTGTTGATTAGCGAATATTTTTGCGGATTGGGTTGGTTTTTATAATGTGTCTGGTGGGTGTGGGTCATACAGCGCATTGCTAACACCTAGCCACATCCAGCTCTATTTGTTTTTTTTTATCAAGTACCCTAGGCAAATCCAGCTCTATTATTTTCTCATATCAAGTACTCTAGGACAAATCAGGCTTGGTTAGCTTCACAAATCATCTACAGTAAGAGCAATCAAGCTCCTTCCGGTGGGAACAGCTATGAATTGAGCTAAGATTAGATCAGAGTATTTTGAATATTGGCTGGAAGATGGACAGTGTGGGGTCTGACCTCAAAAAGTTCGGGGTCTCCTGCGTTGTACTGGATGGAGGCGGGGGAGCTGTCTGACTGGTCATTGCACCAGTGCAGCTCACTGAGGCAGTTCACAGAGTCAAAGTCGCTGGCGTCCAGCTGAGAGAGGTCGAAGTCAGGGAAGTCGGTGTCCAAGCGATCTGAGCAGACCTCCTCCTCCCCATACTGAGAAAGAGACACAGAGACAGAAAGAGAGAGAATGAGTAAGGTCACAGGTCTACATCAAAAGGACTTTTCCCTTAGGAACTTATCTAATAATATACCCCAGCCTTTGAATGCTAAGAGGAATCAATAAGCAGGCCCTGCGGTGATTCAACTGCATCGTTTTTGCCTTGAGTAACGGCCATGCTGTGGGTATCATCAGCACTGAAGAGTCCTATGAGTCAGCCTGTTCTCTCAGTACAACTTCATTACCGCTAATGAAGCGAGTGTTGTACCACGATAAAACGCGCCTTCGGAATTAGCCATGCGGCACTTTCGTCAGAGACCCACACCATGTGCAGAATACGCAGAAAAAAAGAGTGTATTTGTGTGTGTATGCGCATGTTTGTATGTGAGTATGAGAGTAAGTACTGTGAGAAGGGAAGTGCTTCAAACCCCAAGGGGTTCAACAAGAAAAACCACACATCTCTTCTTGCTATATCCTGATGTGTACACTGCATGCTTTGCTGGCCCCACTTTTGTCATACTAGCCATTCTCTTGGAGGGGAGGGTAAACCTGCCACCACTTTTCCCTACTGGAGGTCAAAGCATGAATATTCTGTGGAGCACTCGGTTGCATTCTTGATGAGCTCTTGCAAAACACACGGTCCTCTCTGTTTCACGAGGCTGACCACAGAGCAAATCCAATTCCATTTAATTCTCTGAACTAGCCCTGGTCAAGTGGTTAGGAAGTCAAACAGAAGCACTCAATGTTAGTGTCTCTTGTTACCAGTGGCAGTCTGGGGATGCAATTGGGGGATCAATGGGTGCACACTTTACCAGTGTGTATTACAAGCTACTGAGCAAAGATTAAATAAGACTGTGTCTCGTATTCAACAGATTGTGGCACATCCCTTTAGTCTTATCGTGACAGTTGCGCTGCTTTTAATCCTCCGTCCGTCTGTATTGTTGCTGCATCACTCTGATTGAACCTGACACTGGTGCAATGAACTGATATGGTTACTGATATCTTGAGATGCAGCGATGGCATTTTAGCATGTCTGGATCAACATCTGTAATTAGTGATAATAATGGGAGAGACAGGCCTGTGGTCTCAGTCAGTGAGCTTTGTGGAAGCCCCGATTGTGCGTGTGCGGCGGATGCAGGTGCTCACCCAGCATCCATGGGCTCCATACACACTCACACACACAAATCCTTGCGCCTGCTGCTGCCGCTGCTTTTAGCACTCTCCTCACATCCTCCTCACGTGCCCCTGAGTCATCCCACTACCCCACACACACATCCCACATCCCCCCACCTTTATCCCCAGCTCACGGGAGTGGCCGAGCCCAGGCTAATCAATCACAACATACCCTCTGCGCCTCACATTTCCACACAAGCCTTTGTCTTTTTTTGACCTTTTTTTCTCTTCGTTCCCTCCTTCCTCCTTCTCCCTCTATCTGTTATGGAGAGCCTCAATATCAATCAATAAAAAGCTCCTTGGGCACTGAAGGTTTAAGGTCACTCGCTAAGCATGCACAGGCAGGGCAGTACATACTTGCATATATACACCTGCACACACGTGACACTCTGGAAATACAAAGCTTCTCAGCTTTCAGCGTTTTAGAGGTGTCTCCTGCATATCAGACAAGCAAGCATAAGCCACGTGTCACAGGAGAGCTAGCCAACGAGGTGTGACTCACATACCAACAGCAGCTCCTGACCTTATTTGTGGAAGCTGTGGATTCCCTCCCATTCTGCCCATTAGCAATCCACTAAGGAGCTCATAACGCCACTATCTCAGACGTTGCTACCCCAGCAACTTGACGGGTTTTATAGCGCAGTCCAGGCCCACCAACCCACCAGTTTTTGTGGCATTACAATTCAGCTCAGGTCAAGTCAAATAACTCATATAGCTAAGGCCAAATACACATGCACAGAGTGAGCATCCAGAAATAGATATTACAAAAAGATACAGACTCATTTTAAAAGGTTTCTGCATAATTAACTACAGATTTAAGACCACTAAGATCACTATCATTCAGACTCTTTTGTTGTTAGATGCTCCATTGTACACAAACTTGCCCACTAATTGTAGAGAAATTTACCAACTTTGTTCTCTTTGCAGTGATGGTACAAGGAACCAGAAGAGTTTACTGCTTCTAAAAGGTACTTCACACAAAGCTATTAAATGGACAGCTTATCTGATGTCTGAGACATTATTTTACAGCAGTTTCGAGCTGAGATTTTGACCTAAATCTGAATGACATGACTTGAATGTTTACGTTTAATTGAGAAATGCAGACATTTTGAAAAATCCATTTAAATTTCCAGTAAATGCATGCTTACTTCTTCCGTATCACCTGATGTGCTTGCTCCTTCTTCCTGCTTAGCAGAGGGAAACCCTAAACCCCATTTATATTTAAATACTGCAGCTCAACTCTTTTTTCATTATTAAGTTTTACTTTAAATTCATGGGAAGAAATTCTTGCAACACTCCAGATAATTATCCAGTCAGATTTTTTTCTCTGTGGTATCTAGGTGTATATAGCCAGTAGAGTTGGTTATACTTTCAGGTGCTAATTTCAGTCATAACATGGCATATTAATCACCAACAGTGTTAGAAAGGTGTAGAGGAATCAACTAATTCACATTTTCCTTCACAAGCAATGGTACCAATTTCATCTGGGGCAATGGAGCTCCAAGTGACTATGAATGCAAGCAGCAACCTAACCAGTGGGTTTCTGGGAGATCTTTACTGAAGCAGTCACACTAGAAATACACGTTGTATGTTAATATGTCTGTTCCAAGCTTCAGATAAAACAAAAACAATATATTTTACAATCCTCAGTATTTGCCTAGTTCTAATAGTCATGGTTTGCCACTGCTGCTTAGTAATACATTAATAGAAAGTGAGATTTCATTTAAAATTCATTAGACAACATTAAACAGGAAAGTAGTAGATGACTGACAAAAAAAGATTATTTATTTCTGTAGTCTCTGATGGCTCTAATGATGACCTTTAGCTCCTATCTTAACTGAGAAGGGAAAATGTCGAATCCATCTGTTTTGTCATTAACATTTAGAGTCTGCGGTCATTAAATGCTACCCGTTAACGAGGGCGTCCCCTAAGTGTGTACATTAAGCAACTCTCAGTTGAAGGGCATCAAGATAGGGGATGCAAAAACAACCGGCCATACGACCTGTGAGGACACTCATATCATTCATACTGTCCCTTGAATAAAGTCATGCTTACTGCAGTAAAGTCAGTGACCACAATGAGTTCCAGCACACGACCACAGATCACAGAGCTGTCAAAATTTTGGAGAACAAAACTGACTGTCAACGGAGGGGGTGGGTCTGTCTCAGTTGTTGCCACGGTGCATAAAAGTTGGCCATAGAAGGGCAAACCACTGGAGGGACAAAGTGGTAGCTGACCAGTGGCAAGGTCAATGGACAGGTATAGAACATAAGCAGGAACAAAAGGCGACCTGAATGTTCTGAAGGGACTGTTATGGAATTATGATAAAGGAAATAAGAAAAAAAAGTTACTTGAGACTTTATTCACAACATACATCTCATCACACACAATGATCAGCTTTATATGTATGGAAGAGCCCAGAGGATCACTTGCCTTTGGGATTGAAGACAAGAAGAGAACAGCACTGATTGACTGAATGTATGAACCAGTCATTCATCTCCTGCTCCTATGAGTTAATAGGCTCTTATCTGGGTGCCCTGTTCTCTTTGAGCCTACTGCTATCTGAGGTATGTTATATATAGCTGTTATCCTTGGTCTTATGACTGGCTCTTACACAAGCTGCTTGTGACGAGCCAGGCTTTAAATGCTGCCTATGCCAAATGCAGATGGGCCAAGGCTGAGTGCCTTTCCCTTACACACACACACACACACACACACACACACACACAAACACTCACACAGACACAGTACCCACCCCCTCACAAAGCCCTCCAGCTTACTACCAGACATGTCCTGCCACTACCGCTAAATGGATTCCCTCTCAGCCCAGTCCAGAAAAAGCCGGCCCTGTACAAGTCAGCCAGACTGGACGGGAAGACCTCTACAGCTCTTCTTCAGGAGCCAGGCATTTCCAGGAGCTACACATCCAAGGGCAGTGCTTAGCCAGCCAGTGTTTCAGCAGAGACGCCGTTAGGTGGTGTGCATCCTGTCCATCAACCTCCCCATTACAGCAAATGAGGAAAAGATGACAGTCTGGCCAATGCATTTCTGTTGGACAATCCCCCAAATTGGTGACACATCCCATTACCTGCTTTAACTGTGGGCTAACTGATTAAATTTGCTCTTCTCGGGTAGTTTCTCTAGGAGCTCTTTGCCACAGCCATGAAAGGAAGTCTAAATTAACTGCAGATGGTTGGAAGTAGGGCAGTTAAAGGAAGATCTGGGGCAGCAATGTACAGTGGAGGAGCAATCCTGTCTGTCATAATGTTGAGTAAGACAGATAAAAGACCTAAATCATGAGGCCCCACTGGTCAGGTCTATAGACAGGTACAAGCCCTTCTTTTAGATCTCTTCTGCCCAAACCAGGCACTTGCACACTGAGGAGGTTTTGTTTTCCGCATGTAGAGACAGACTCTGGCTTTCAAATATGTCAACCACTAAACCTACTGAATGAGTCAGACAGCTCCAAAGAACTAAATTTCAACACTCTAGGACAAAACATTTGTAACAACAGTTCTGGCCACAGTGGGCTGAGATCCATCTGTTGGAGCTGAACAGCATATGAATCTAATTTAGGCTTTGTTGTCAAATAATTGTTTTTCCTGTCTATATCTACAGCACTGTTGCCACCTACTCTACAGGACTACGGAGATTAGGGCAATTTAGTGGTGTTTGGGCTGGCCTCTTTTTCTTACCTCTGTTAACCCCATAGCACAGATCATTCATCCCCTAAGTCAGACCCACAAAACTATCTTAATCCACCAACTCGCTGCAAGAAACAAGCATCTACCACATCAAATTGATCTCTTTAACCTTCGTCATAAAACTTCCCGAATGCTGCTGTTCATTCAGCGAAGACTCTGGGAGTCATTTCAATATAAATGCTGGTAAATCTGGTATGTGAGGTTCAAGATGTCCAATTTTAATCCTCCTTAATTGTCAGATTAGCAGCCAAACTAAGTCTACATCTTTCAGTTTGAGAGGTGCATTGAGTGAAGGACACCAACAGTGGCTTGAGGGATTGGGGAAGGAGGGAGTTAAGATGAGAGTCCTAGTCCTAGTGCCCTCAAACACACCATAACAGTAATGGGATCTGATTAGAAAGGATTTATTATCTTAAAAAAGGACCTCTGATATGCTGCCAATTCATTCAAGACCTCGCTTTTGGATTAATAAAAATAAAGGCTGCTGAATGAAGAGAAATGGGTTAGAGTGAGCAGCCATCTTCCCATTCATGAAGGTTAAAACATAATGCATATCCACCGTGCAAAAAAGAGCACTCCAAATCACTACCTTGTCATGATTCCATCTAGCTTTACTTCAGAATATAATACAGTCAGCTGCTCTGATCAACTAGTCATTCAATCAATGATCTGGTACAAGGCAATGCTCTTTACTGATTTGACTCCCAAGGGGAAACAGTCAGTGAGGCATCCTGAGCCAAGAGCTGGAAGCAAATCAATTTGGCTCTGTTTTATTCCATTCTCCGTTTCTAAGACCTTCTCTACTCTACACAACCTCAATCACTACATCCTTCCTGTCACATGTCTAAGGCATGATAGTCCTTACTGCAGTCTAATTATTTTAAACAGTTTTGAGACTCTACAGACACTTCAGACATGCCTTTTAAGTGCATAACCAGTTTTAGCAGCGTAATGGAGACCAGGCCAAAGATTACAAAGGTTAATGATGAGGGGAAAAAATCCAGCTTCACAGGAAAGCAGGTTTTCAGCTGTTGCAAAGAGGGGTTATTTAAGTCACTGTGAAATATCGTTTATTAAGTTAACTGCAGAGATTAGCGCCAACCTACTGACATAGCTCACTGTAAAATCTGGAGACGAGTCCAGTGAAGGTGTTGTGACCTCAATTTTGCTAAAGTTATTACATCCTTAAAATGCTCAAGCTCAGGGAGGCATTTTGCATCTTGGTTTGAGAATTTGTCAAAAATCCAAACACATATCTTTTTAGCTCATGTGGTCTCTATGTAGTCCAAATAAACACTCTTCACACAGCTTCACCTTTCACCTGCATCAGCTCAGAGACTGGGCAACATTAGTCATATACTGATAATATCTAATTAATTAGGAGTCATTATGATATCTTCTGGGGTGTGAAGATCATGAGAAAGACATCACTAGATATCAGGCATCTGCAAAAAGTTGCCAAAGTCTTTTGGAGGAAACAGCAATGCAGCAGCAGTCCAGTCATGAGGCTAGAGAGAAAAGACAGGTGGCTCTCTTTCTGTGAGCCCCTAAAGCATGGAGCATTCAGGGAAGTGCTGAGGGTAAATCCTTGGAGGATGTTCTTAAATGCATAACATGCAATCTGCACATCAGCTCTTGATGTCTAATTAATTTAGGATTATGCCTACTTATCTAAAAATAACTCCTTTTGTCATGGACAAGGTCAACAAGAACGATCTCTCACACAGATCCTCTCTTTCACTATGATAAACACGTATATTGAGATGTGATGTTCAGGAAAGGTGTTCCTGCCAAATGTCATCAGATGGAATAACAGAAGAAAAGAATGTCGGCCACTGTTATTAATTCATAGTTTCTCTCTCATTCATCAAGGGCTTGGCTCTCATCATATCTAAGCAGTCTGTCAAGGCCTATCAGTCTCCTCCATGGTCCAAATCTGTCCACGGGACCAGTCAGGGAGAAGGACAAAAAACCCCACTAATGAGATGACAAAGGCAGCATGACGGAAAAGACAACAATGACCAGAAAAGTGTGTCTTCTAGTCTATTTCGAACCAATTACAGGCAAAATGCCATTCTTGTTTTCTTGCGTAGTGAGTTGTGAATAAAAATGATCAGAGCAACAGTCTAAGACAGTCTGCTGATCTGCTACATCACATGTAAGCACTATTTATAAATCGCCATCAAGAGTAGTTTCAGTTACCTAACAGGTTATGTCTCCTGTAATGTCTACAGGAACCATACACAAAGGTTGTAGCATCCTATTTCTGTATTAAGTGTCATTGCTAACAGACATCAGCTCCTTAAATAAATGGCATCCAATCAGTTTGAAACCCAGCATCCCGAAGGTCAGGCGCAATGTAAAAATATGGAAGTGGAATATGTGGACAGCGGCAAACATGATAGTACTGAGAGTACAGACATAAAACGAAGCACCGGCAGCCATGGTTGGCTTGCAGGTTACGAAGGATCAGCAGGAGATCCGAAAGGTTGTCAGCACTCCTGAGTTCCCAGGCCGGATCCGTTTCAGTGGGGCAGTGCTACAGCGCTCCTCCAGTTTCAGAGCCTCATGTAAGATTTGTTGGCTGGCCTCCGCATGTCACATGCTTCTTGCACAACCCTCCAGCATAGCGTGGTTAGACCGGCACATGAGCAGCACCCAAGTCTCACATTATCACCATCAGGGGCCTGCAGCTCCTAGGAGGTGCTGAAGTAACAGTACCTGCTGCAGTCACGACTACAGTGGTGGGGGGAGTTGCAGGACAATGCAGGCGCTGTCTCTGGGCAGAAACGAGGCTGACGTCTCTGAGACACAAATGGTCTGGGAAGAACGGCTCAGCTGCACCACAAGTCATTTTATGATGAATCAGTGTGTGAGATTCAAATGTGACAAAATTGCAGCAGGGAACTCTAAATAAGTGGCTGAGTATTTCTTATTACATCCCCAGGCTGTTCTGGTTTTGAGGGGACACTGTCAGTTTTGGCTGATGGAAGACGTTATAAGGAAGAATGGGGGAAATAGAGAGATGGTCCGGGATGTAAAATGAGCTACGTTCTATTGGGGTGACTGCAGACAGATCCCAAGTCACGACAGCCAAAGAAGATGGCATCAGCCCAGCTCGGTCTAATTCACATGCTGGAGTCAGTGTCCATCTGCGCACTTGCTGTTTGACAATGAAGATAGCAATAATTAAATCAAGTCGCTTTTCTTGCCCGGCTCCCTTCAAGTGGTGGGGCAGAAGGCAGAGTTGTTCTAAAATTATCATTCTTCAGCAAGCTGAGAGCAAAATACATATGGGAGTGCAGTGTCTGACTGCACGACCTCAGCTGGGGGTCGTTTCAGCACATGCACAACCCCCAATACAGAACAAGCAAGAAAAAAATTCTATGCTGCACTGTACAGAAGTTTATTAGGCACACTGTAAAAGCATACGACTACAAGTAATGTTTGTGGCCTGGAAAATGTGAGATTGGGGCAATAGGATTATAGACCCTTGTTTCCATCTGCTGTCCAGGCCATGGTGCCAAATGTAAGCACCCCAACTATACTGGAAGACCACCACAAGGGGTCAGTTGAGACTCCGAACTTCCAGCAGTAAACACAGACTAACCTCTACATAGCCCTGTAGGTCATGCATTCCCTGACATGATGAGTATTAAGAGCAGTTACTATATATAGATGCCAAGTATTCATAGACAACATCAACCTGCATGTAGTGTCAAAGGGGGAACCGTAGGTCACGGTCAAAATCCCTTTCCCAAGGGTCTCTGGTTAAGCCTGCCAATCAGAAAGAGCTAAACTCAATCTCCCGTAAACTGATCAATTAAAACAGAACATAAACATCTGTCTAAATATAGAGAAAGCCCCTACTTCAGTGGTACTGTGGTTTGAATCCAGTCATTTCTTAAGGCAGTTCTACACCAGTGCCATGGTCACTGGTACCCAACTGCAGTCATGCTAAACTCTGCTCTGAGAATATTTCAGAAGAGGGAATGCCAGAAATTGAGGGATATGGTCTAGGAAATAAAGTTACGCACAATGTCAAGACCACCATCGTTTATCTAAACTTAAGGTCCTCTGGTTATTTAGCAGCAGCCAAGAACTTGAGGCACATTCTCATTTCTATTTTAGGGGAGCTCTGAGAGAGCGGGGTTTGTTTTGAAACCCAAGAATCGACTAAAGTGCCGAACTGACCTTTGCTTCAAGAAAGGTTGAAAGGACAGCGTTCGGACACAGCTGTTCAAGTTGCATGCAAAGTTGAGTGGCAGCGGTCTATTCCAGCAGACCTTTGAAACGGCAGATACTAAGACACCAGCACATACCACAGCTACAAATAAAACACACAACTGTGCCTGCAAACATTTGAAACATGTTATTCTGGCACTCTCTGCATATTCTAGTAGTATGTCTCATGCTTACGAAGATTTGAATAATGAATTGGTAATTCAGAAGATTGCTTCAAATTACAAAGCAGGCAAAAAATGTTACAGTGCCCCCAACGCACAGCCCCTAAAAGAACTCAGAACGGCTTGTGAAAATCTCTCAATCCCCTGCCAAGAGTAATGTCACAGACACCTCTCCTCTAACATCCCCTTGTGCGCTTGATGAAGAAACCGCATTTCTGCATAACCTTTCCCCTGAATACCTATCTTTGCCTCACAACTGTTCAACATTCACCACAAGGCCAAGCGATATTTCTGAATCAGCACTGTTTTAGGTCTTGGGGCAAATCGTGAGTGGTCCATGGGACACTTCTGGCTTTCTGGGTGAGCTCTGAAGCAGGGAGATGACTCACCCTGAATTCCTAATGCTCAAACAGAAGGCAGTGCCATCTGCCAGGCCTCATCTTCAAGCCATTGCTGTGGAGAGCATAACTGTAGGGCGTTCCAACATAAAATGTAACCAAGTCATAGAGTTTTTCGGCCTTTGTATGCCCTTCATTTCCAGCTTTGTCTGTGAAGCTGGTATTTATCAGCCCTCTGTTTGTGCTGGGATTATTCTTCTTCACTAGTAATGATTAGGTTGGAATACCACGGCCACAGGCAGTTTTTGTGTCCTGTGTTATTTAAAGAGAGCTTACCCTGTTCAGAATGGCAGTGATGCCGCCAATGCTCCAGCCATTTGTCACATTTGGAGAGGGCGAGCAGTCACAGCAACCTGTATTTGGCTCTTAATGAATCTGCCAGGATAAGCCAACGGTTAAGGTCATTAGGAGTAATTAAGGTAGGGGTGATTTCTTTTCCACGTCAGTTTCCCACCCAGACTATGGAGGGAGCTGTCATGTCAAGGACATCGCAGCAGCTTAGACCATGTGCTGAGCGCAAAGCTCAGACAGTTGGAGGGAACCGAAGGTCATGGCAGAGTAGCTGCTTTGCTGGGAATTAGGCCGTAGGAATATCACTGGCTCCTTCTCAATTTTGTCTCACTAAGTAAAATGGTACAGTCTCCATCCAGGATCCCCTTGGTGGTGCAAGGCTAATCGGTTTCTTAAAACCATTTGCACATTCCATTCCTTTACACAGCAGGATCTAAACTGCTATGCAGGTTCTCCATAAAAAAAAGTATTTCCAAATAAAAAAAAAATCATGCTCCCCATTCATTACTTTCAACTTTCTTTATTCCATTCAAACACACTAATGAAAATAATATACTTAAAAAAACTAGAAGTTTCTGCTTGTCCATGTTCTTTTTTCGCTCCAGTACTAAAGCACAGGCCCAGAATATTCAATTCGATCTGTAAGTAAATTTAAAGATGTGGCAAACAATCTTCTCTCAGAGCAAAGGGAGTTGCAGACAGTGCTAAGATTTATTTGCGTGCCTTCTATTTACCGGAGCTGCAGCAGACGCTGCAGACGGTATTGAAACAGTCTGCTTGCACTCCTCGAGATCTAAGCTGGCCAGTATGAAGAGTCAGACCAGATACTCCTCGAAGCTTGTACACTTTGCCTGCACAACAGTAGCACTTCAGAGCCACAATCATTTCAAGAGAGTAAACTGTTCTTTTTAACAAATTCTTATTAATCCCACTCTTGGCATCCCACCAAGATAAATCTTGTTCTTTTGCACGCATGGCTGCATTCCTTGAAGAATTTGGCAGTGTTTGCCATTTTTATTCCTTCCATTGTTGACAGTGGTTATTACTGACCCATTCTATCAGTCACTTTTGCCTATCCAAGTCCTATCATCCCATAGCCTCTATAATAAGTCTCCAAAGCATTTCAGTATAACAACACCCGCAAAAGGTAACGCACAGTGCTGGACTGCCACCCATACAGTGTCCTCCGTGGGTATGAGTGAGAATCGGATGTGTGTACCACATCCCAGGACTACCCGTGGGGTAAATCCCAGCATCCTCCTCCTCCCCGAAAGGTCAGGCCTTTTTGGTGCAAATATCAGGAGCTTCATCACGGGACACACAGGGTAACAGAACTCACCAAATCTCTCAGCATGGTTCTGAGATCAGTTGCGGCACAGGAGAAGCAGCAGTCGCCCTCAACCGCCCCAGCTCACTCAACTTGATTTTTAAGTCCACTCTGGAAAGGATCGAATTCACGTCATCTCATACTCTAGCAGGACCCATTAATAATAAAGACTGGAACAGCAGGGGAATGGCTGCATGTTTAAATTCATTCAAAACTGTACCTTGAGCCCTTAGTATCTACAAGCAACCACTAATTAATTAAAATGTTAAAGATAGCTTTGGCTTTAACCTATGTCCATGCATATAACCTATGTTATAGCAATTAGTTAAAGATCTACATAAGAAATAACTGCAGACCATGCGCTACTTTTGGGAATCATGTCAGATTGAATGTTCATGACTATTCCAAATTAAGTACAGATGGCACTCAGGCACATAGCACTTCACAAACACTAACAAAACCATTACATCCTGTCAGTCAAGGCTGGCTGTTGCTGTTTATGAACACCACGCTAATGGGAGCACAAACTCAGCGAGGCTTGCAGGTTACTAAGACCCCAGAAAACAATGCTCCCCAGGATCAGTGATGCACCGTTCACACAATGAAAGCACCTCTCAGGACTCAGGACTCTTAATGCAGAACTGATACATGGGTAAGCTTTGAAATGGAAACCAGAAAAGCAAATATCTTCCATTCATCATAGCAGAGATTTAATTAGATGTGGTGTGAATCATTAGCTTCACTCTCTCCTGCAGAATCGTTCCCTGACTGGTTCATTATGCTTGCGTCCAGCAAGCAATGCGCAAATACATGAGCAACATGTTTATCAGTGAGTCTAACTCCATTAAACAACGATTGACATTAATATCGAACAAAGGAAGAAAAAACTTGTAATTGGCTTTAATTGTGGATTTTGAGCTTCCCGGGGTGAAGTGAAACAAAACTCTCCTATGAGGCACGCCCTCAGCTTGCCGAAACACCTTGACCGTTCATTGTCTGACAATGAGGCTTTGTAGATTGCAGCTATAGAAATGCTTCTGGTTGTTGCTGAGGAACTGGAACCCCATGCCAAGCCTGCTGACAGATTTACAAAGTCAGTCAATAAAGATTAAGAGTGAGGCCAACGGAGCATGAAATAATTACACATCAGCTGCCAAGATTGCATGTCTCTTCATCATGTAACTGATTCATTAAAAATGTAAAAATGAGCTCTTATAGTAAGGAAATACGCAAAAATCACTGCACTATTCACACTCTTCCTTGTTTAACCATGATATTTAATTTGGTTAGGAAGGCTGAAGTCTGCTCAGTTGTGTCTTTTCCCAAAAAGGCAGATGGGCACAGCGGCTGGGTTCCGAAACACAGCTTCACCTCCACCAGACCAGCTGAACTGTGGCATGAAGTACCGCCGCTTTCTTCAGTTGTCAACCAAAGACAGTGTCTTTTGAATGCTGCTTTGAATAATTTCAGCAAGAAAGGCTTTAAAGACTGCACCCATGTCCTCAGCCGACCCGTGCAAACGTGACTGAAGTGACAACCAAGCAAGACGGAAAGTGAGAGCAAGAGAGAGAGAGAGAGTGTGAGAGAGAGAGTGTGTGACAGAGAGAGAGAGACAGAGACGAATGTCAGGACAGTAAGGAAAAACAAAGAGGGAGAGACAGCGCACTGCAAAAATTCCTCCAGCTTAAAAGAAGAGAGCATGAGAGATTGAGAGAAAAAGAAAAGATTTCTTGTTTCTAAGACTTTTTTCTCCTTTTCTCAACCAGAGTGCACTCTCTGTGCTGCTAAGCACTATTGGAAGGTGCATCACGTTTGTTCTTTCACAGCTCACTGCTCCCGTTGCCCGGCCTGTCCTCCCTCTTCGGCTGCACTAACACACCACTTCCATCGTACTCTCTTGCCTCCGTATAATAGCCGCAGCCGCTCGCCTATATGTGGAGAAAGCATTTAACAGGCAGCTCATTCCCATGACAGCCTCAGACACACATCTGCCTCACAAACGCTTCAGGCCTGCTGCAGGGCCACAATCCAGCCAAAATCTGCTGATGTCCACAAGGCGGCAAGGGTACGGCAGGCCACAGCGCGAAGACGCCAACGAGAGTTGCCATTCAAAGCAATGCTTCACGGACCACCATTCCTCTTCATCAAGGAGAAAGGAAAGCTAAGAAAGTGGTCCTCATCCCACAAGGCCTCTTACAACTGCATGACCCAGATTTGCTGCTTGGGAATCCTGCAGATGCATCCATTTTTCATTTGGTGCAACTTACAAGTTTCAGGTATTGCTAGCAACCACAAAAAAAATGTTATAACTTTGTCAGATATTTTGACTTTGGAGACATTAGTCCAGTGAGCATTATAGCACTAATAAAGGATCAACCTGTTTATCAGCGACTCTATGTCCATTGAACAACAGTGTCAATAATAGCAAATGGAAAAAAAAACTTTTAACTAATTGGCTTTGAGTAACTTCAGCATTCCAGTTTTTCATGACTATGCAATGTTACTCTGTCATGATATAAATACATTTTAAATAGAACAGCAGAAATTAATTCAAGACACTTAAGGGTTAATACACATTTTAGCATCCAGTATGGAGCAAACAGTTCCATTCTTACTGCTACAGCCTCTGGTTTTGTTCTTTTAAAATTCTTTTCCATCAACTCCTTCCCCACCTATGAGAGGCCACTGAAAATTTAATCAACATTCACACTCCGTTTCTCCTGAAACACTGCGCTAATCGAGTTAGTGGAATGGATGGAAAATGCTCAGAGAGCCCTTGAAGTCATATAAGATGAGAGAATGTTGCTTAAAAAGCATTCAGTTCATTCTCAAAGAATGACAGCCACACCATGCATAATGAATCTCTAATTACCAGGTACATAAGTTTTCAAGTAACTTGAAATGTTTTATTTAAGATTTTAAGTATTTTAAAGTCAAATGTAATTAATTCTTCTGTGTAACGATGGCTAATCATTAGGGCTGGGCAATAAAACAATAATTATCTCAATATAATTATCTCGATAGAAATATGACAAATGTTATCACCAGGCCATTCAAATTTCAAAATAAAAATTTAGATGACTCCAATCGTTATATCTCATCTGTTCAGTCACCAATTTTAAATCTTCAGCATGTTACACTGAAGTGATCACCTGCTATCGATCACAAGGATGGATCAAACTTCATTTTGGCCTTTTCTAATTTCTTTTTACTCTGGTATCCATCATCTGTGTTCACTTTAGTCATTTTATTGCACAAAGTTTGTTAGATTTATAAAATATTACTGTGAGGAACCGACTACTGTCACAGATTTCTTGTTTTCTCTGCTTGAGCGTTAATAAGAATATATTTCTGTAACTGTATTTATACTCCTGTACTGTTTATGATTTAATAGCACATAGATCTAATTTACAAAATAATTACATTACATACACATGCTACTTTTATTATGATCTTATTATTTTGAGGTGATGGAGAGACGAGACAGTACAGTGCCAGTCCAAAATAGTTGTGGCAAAACAATTCCTGTAATAATTCAATAAATCAATAACAAAAAAAAATCATTTAATTAATTAATTAAAATAATTACAATTTAGTCTTGAAAGAAATAATGATTTGACAGTTATCATGAGAATTGTCGTAATTTCACTGATATGAAAATGTTTGCGTGATAACATTTTTGGCCACATTGCCCAGCCCTACCATTCATTAACCCAGTTACTCTTTGTAGTTATCATTTTGTTAGCGCAATTAATTAGCCGATGTGCTCTTTGAGACCGTGAGGCCAACCGATATCGTCTTTCCTCTCACATGCTGTTTCATACCTTTCTATTCATGGCCACCTCCTCCAAAAGCCAGGGGTAAAGGGCATTACTTTGTCAGTCCCTGAACTTAAGTAAAGGCTTCTGCCTGTTGTAGGAAGTGGAAGACCCTCATCCAAACCACAGTATCAACCTTTATCATGCTCTTATCAAATGTCTTATTGGGAAATGCCTGGTCCATGCTTGTCATTATCAAGGGCAAATGCAGTCCATGAACTTGCCTAATGTAGGGTTGCTATATTTGTGGACACTTTGAAAGTGTGTGAGAGAAAACCTAAGCATTCACAGTTGCCAAATATTCATCTATTTATTAGCTGCTTTCACTTTCTAATGCTGGTGTATACACGCCCTGGAGGACTTTGCCCATGCTGCATCAGTATCTTCAAAGTCGGAAATTGCGGCGATAAATTCAGAAGTGTAGTATCGTCAGCGATTTCTGATCACCAAAACACAAAGGTCCATTTAAGGGCTTCTCTGACATGCAAACATTGCTGTAGATAACGGTGGAGCAGAGTACACACACAAACACTCACACTTGCTATCTTTCTCCCTCTCCCACACACACTTACACACTCCACTCGCAAACACAAACAGCAGTGAGCGTGAGTGCCCGGGGTGTTATAAATCCAAGGGGAGCCATCTTTGGACAGTACTGCGAGGTCACGGCAGATGCCGTTCCCTCTTCCTGCGTGCTTCCTTTTTATGACTGTCAAGGTCTGCCCCATTGACAGGCAGCATCAGCCATAACTCTGCTCAACCACCCACTCCCTGGCTACAAGCCCCGCCACTCACACAAATCTGCATGGCTAATCCCTCCCGATCCATAACTGCCGTTTTGGGGATCCCAGTGTCTGTCTCAAATCAGTACTTATTAGCCAAGAGCTGTAATTACTAACACTTCGTTCTCCGTGAACTCTAAGTCTTCAGGCTTGGTTTCTGCTCATAATTATGCAGCTTCCCCCGTCTCTGTGTGGGAAATGATCACATGTCTGTTACCCTTGCCTCCGCAAAGCAAGCCTCAGTCACGTGAGCCCCCATACACATGTCAGCCTTCCACTCGCCACGGAACGTTATCCGACTCAAATTGACATGCAAGAAACGCTACCAATGTACACCCCCCTGCGCTGGTGCACCGCCTGAACACTGCAAACATCAAACAACAGCTCCGACGGAGCCACTAGCCGATGGCCAGTCTCTGTCTGGGGCTTCTGTCAATGTAATCGGCGCAGGGACGTCCTTGAGAGGCAGACACAGACTACCTCTGTGACACATCATCACCACTCTAGCAACTCATCACTCACCACCCCCGACTGCTGCAGTTATCAAGTAAACCTGACTAAAACACCACCTGCCTAGCATTCACACAACAGCTTCCCACACTGGTGTACCAGTTTTCCAGCAGTTGGACACTCAGTCAAGATATAAAGAAATCCACCAATGATTTAAGCTAAGCTGGTGTGGCTGACTTACAGCTGTGAGATTCCAACTTTGGGCTACAATGATTTCTGCCTGCAGCGTCTGGGATGACTGATAAGGGAGGAGAAGGGATGCCGGCAGACAATTTGTTGGCTTCCCGAAGCATCTGAGCTTAGCTCGACAGTCATCGTGACTGTGTTTGTTCCTTTTCTCACCCAAGTGTCTGACATTTGGGCTCTTTTCATTAAAGAGACGTGTTGCCTACAATGGCAGACACATCCGAGGGGGGGTGAGGAGGAGAGAGAGCCGTCCCCCCGCCCGTTCACCTTAAATGACTGCCATGCAAAAACACTTCTACTGTGGCTGAAAGAGCAGTTAAATTTACTCTTGCAAAGCTGACAGTACTCAGTTTGACCTGAAACACGCAGTGACTTCAAGAACAAGGTAGATGAACCATGTACTATTAATGGATCAAAAAAGGTAAGGCCTGTTAGGAGAGTAAAGCTGATATAGTAAAGTTATCCATTTCACGTTACAGTTTAAAGTCACTGAAAGGGCAGGTGGGAGTCAGTCAAAATAGCAGTTGTAAAGGAAGATTAACCAAATGTGAGGAGATAACCCGCACTAAGAGCTTAAGCCCTGGCTGCTCACTGTGTTAGGAAACGTTCGGAATTACATTCCTGTTTACCTGACTTGGCCTCCACACTGTCATTATCCTCTCAGGGGTAAAAAACTTCAGTTCCGTGCTTCGATTAATGCTCCTTAAACTGAAGGGGAAGGGTATGAGGCTGAATGCAAATCTTAATCTGATAGAGATATTTTTGTCACTTACAAACAAAGCAGAAAAAAAGGAACCTGCAGACGCATCGGCCTGAGAGTCAAAAATGTCTGCTCCCACATACGCTCTTTTTCCTCCCTGTAGAAACGATGGGAAGAGATTAGCACAGCACACTTGTTTACACAGTAGAATAGCCCTGTTAAAGCAGCAGCGACTATGAGAATCATGTCACAGATCTGTGTGGTCGCGCTGCACGTGACAGCGCAGTTCACACAGCAGCACAGCCATATTTGGAATAAAAGCTGGATTGAGTCAAATAGAGACAAAGAGCATTAGCGGAAGCTTTCCCTCAAGTTTCTCAGCACAACAGCACACAAACCTCTCCAGGGCAAAAGAAAATGTACAATCCGACAAACATTTCTTCAATTTGTCTAACAAGGGGCAGTACGGACAATAAGTGACGTACAGTATCAACGCAGCTGCTATCTGATAGGACATAAATTGGGTCTACAAAAGCACATGTGCTCTTCTGAGCAAGCAGGGCTACTTTGAACTTCACAGCTGTCAGATCAAAGGGGGATGTTCCTTTGAGTTCTCAGCAAACAAACAATCCTCGTTCTGTCAGCCCAATACCCGCCGTGTTCAAATGCAATCACATCAGGTTACATCTTTATATCGGGGGACCAAATACATGTAAATTATAATCTGCCACACAAAGGTAGAATGTTTATGAAACACCTGCCCTCTCTGATGAATCCTAGATTCATTCAGGCAGGAGAAATGGTATCCTTTTTCAGTCCTAGACATGCACTGGACAAATAATGAGAATTCTGGACTTCAGTTAAGTCAGATGGTTTTGATCTCCATCCATATATACTTCTCATAACCATGAATGCACATAAAATGGTTTTATTTCCACTGGCTCTGCAGTAAATCTCAGGTTAAAACTGGATCCAGCTGCCTCCAGCAAAAAGTGCCTTGCTGGACTCCACTAAATAATACATGGCTGTGAAATGTGACCTTGCATCTCCACGCCACAGACTAAGCATCACTACAGTCTCCTGATTGGTAATCACCCTATTGCCTGTGTCTTCTCGCAATTGAATCAATATGGCGACAGAGTGGATCACAAGCTGGGGTAATCGCTTGACCAGTACATGTCAGGGTCTTGACTGAGTGTCTCGGAAGGCTCAACATTTCCATCTGTTCTGACCATTTTACCCAATAATTCCATGAAATCCTCATTCTTCGAGCAGCTTTTAACAGTATGTGCTTGCACACAGTAACTGCATGGCATGATTCCCAAGTCCATATCAAGGATGGGGACAGTTGCACAGAGTTGTGAAAGTCTTTGGGACTTTGTGCCAAACACCAGAGTCAAAGGCACTGGCAGGTAATCCATCTTTGTCCCTTCTCACCCCACTCATCGGCAGATTAGCAGACACTGTCTGGGGTGGAGGTCCTTGTGTCACTGGCTATCCCCTGAGCACAACCCCTGCTCCAGTCAGGACCAGTATAGAGCAGGGAGAGAGGCTTGAGGGGGGGCAAAGTGGCAAAGTAACTCCTCTGCCACTAACAGCCAAGCCATTCCACTAATGGCTGCCTCAGGCATCCTACATTGACAGCCATGTACTGTGCAAGTTTACTCCCTGCATTCAACGTGACTTGGATTCAAGAAAATCACTTACTTAACTACATAGTGGGAGGTCATACACTAATGAACATGGTACTAAGAAAGTGCTCATGTACAGCTGAGAATGATCTGTAGCTGTCCCACTCTCTTTGATGCAAGTACTGTATGTCGCCATAAGCGCAGCCAGTCATGTATTTCTAGAAGTGAGTGGGAGTTTACACCTTTAAGGCTCCTGTCAGTGTGAATTAGTGAGTGCTTGCCAGGGGATGCTGGAGCCACTTACACAAGTTTCAGGCTTGCTAGTGGAGAACAAAATGATACACTCATTCACTATCCCACACATTTCCTATCATAGCTGTTTCCTGTCTGTGCAGCTATGTGTAAAAAAACAGACTGGGGACCTAAGTTATGGAGATGAGCCCATTGTTTTCCCTCTAACATACAATATCACAGTAAATGGATTTCATTTCCGGAAGTTTTGGAGAATAAAGACAGGAAACTGTCATCAGTGTTGCTGGCTATTATATTATCTATTGTCGGAATTTAAACAAATCCATAGAGACATGAAGCCCAAGAATATTCTGCAAAACTCATTCAGCAGGTTCCAACAATTCTGTCTTTATTTAGCCTTTGTTCCAACCCTGAGCTACTGGCAAGGCACAAATACTCTAGCATGCCTCTCCCATCTTAATGACTGTTCAGCAAGAGACACCCCTAAAGCCTCTCCCTCCACTCCGAGGTCCTTTACTGCACCAACAGGGAGTTCTGTGGTTGTGGCACCAAAACAAAGCCATGCTATCCACATGAAAGACCAACCTCACATTCGTCATGACCCGACTTCTAAGTAGGTGTGATTTTAAACCACAACACTAGCTGGCAACAGTTTCACTACCATGTGACTGGCCTTTAGTATGCCAACGTGCTGGCAGACTCAGAAGGCATTTATGAGAGTGATTTCCGCTTCAAAGGGAAGAATTAAATGCAAGTGTGTAACTTTTCTCATCAGGCCAACTGACAGAAATTCCACTATGGTGCATTTTTTAGAGCACCTGTCAAGAAGGCTCAAGGGGTGTGAAAGTCATAAACAGCTTTATTCCTTAGAAATAATGTAACCCACAGAAAGCAGAAAACAAATTTTCAGGCAACTGTCAAAAAAGTATGTCGGGGTGTAAATTGTTTTCCTTCTGCGAAATAACCTCAAGAGAAATACATCCAAAGAAATCAATAAGCCATCACAGAAAGGTTGGATCCCTATATGAACCTCCACCAATGTTTGTCTTCCTCACCAGCGAGTGCCTGAGGAGACTGATCCCTGGAACCTCCACTACACTGGTGACAAGGACTGCACAAGATAAATAATACCTCAATGCAAAGTGCTACATTCCCACTGGCTTGTCCCTATTAACAATGCATGTCGATTTCAAACACAGGCAAAGCAAACTCTGAGTTTGATATCGATTATCGGACAAGGACGATGAAATGCTCTATGTGTGATCATGTGGGAGAGTGAAATATTCAAATTTATGCAGAGAAAATGCTAATTTGACCCAATGAGATTCCTCCTGCTCTCTCACAGGCAAAGTGAGGCTAGAAATAGGGTCACGCACAGCCTAGCTGCATGAGGCAGCCTCAGAAAGGCACAAGGAGTGCTGAGAGAGTACATAAAAGGACTAATGGAGGGGAAGTGGGGAAAAAAAACATTCTGTAGAGTGTGCAGAATTCAAGCCTTTGACAAGGAATAAAACTGACTCCGGAACTCAAAATTCCGCCTGGTGGCAAAGAACATCAACTGAAACCAAAGCCTGTCTTGAAGCTTTCTGCTCTCTCTCCTGGTCTGGAGAGGGCTGTTAAGGCCATATGATAGTGCACTATGGCTAAGAAATCAGCCAAGCCCCCCTTTTGTCAGCATGGAGAAATCTGAATTTGCCATGGACGCCTGAGAACCTTGAAGGAACCATCCTGCTATTTATAAATGCTCCAGCAAAGCAGGTCAAGCTGAGATGTAATATATGTCTTTATATGGTCACTGTTATGTCTGTTTCAGAGCCTGCTTCTCTCATCAAACAAATCTCTGAACAGAGCAAGTGAGATCATTAAGAAAAAGATAAGGCAAAAATCTGGATAAAAGTCTGCCAATTTTTATCATTCGACCTTCACTTTTTGAGAGTTTGGAGATCATCACCATGTTTGAAATCTCCCTGCTTTTTATGCTACTGCCCTTAATGAGAGGTATTTCCGTGTCTGTTACGACACCGCTCCTCGTAACTACATATTTGGCATGCCTCCTGAACGGAATAACACCCAAACAGGTACATGCTGATTCATTCCTAATTTGCAAGTCTGTACCAGTGAAAGACATGTTACTGTTTCAAAACATCTGTATCCCATAAATCTTTGTTTTAAAGAACTTCATGAAGCACGGTGATGAGACCCCATCTCAGAAGCAGAGAGTTCACACATTTGACACTTTCATCACAGTCAGCAGATTTTCTGAAGTTAGAGCAGAATGTCAGTGTAACAAAGATGGGTTAAAAAAGGGAGGGACGGGAAGAATGGGGCAGGGGTAAAAAAATAAAGTGGGGCGGTTTGTAATTTCAAAATCTCATGCTAACTACATGACTTCAGTGAAATCTTTTGAGACTAGGGATACATGATACCACTTACTTTCTTCTCAGTCTGATACCAAGTAATCCCAAGGCTAGTGTCCCGATTCGCACATAAAAGGTGAACTCTTTATGATGTATATCGTGAAATGAGATATTTAACCTGGTACCCTAAGAAAACACTTAGCATACAGTGTATATACACTTAGTATATTATATTTTTATGTGAAGATCTTTCATTATTGGATATTCCAGTATAAAGCCATCCATTCCTATTTGAGACACTTTTCATCCAGCTCAGCTTGTAACATGTATCCATGTGTTCTCCCTCAGGTGCTTTCGTGAACATTTGTACTCCTTCACTTAATTGACTGTACGTTCAATGTAGGAGTATCATGTGAGTCCTGACTGGCTAGGAAAAGTGACAAACTGCAGAGCTGTAGTCACAGAACCATTAGCTAAGCCTACCAAGCTAAAGTTCACTGCTGAATTAGGTCACAGGCACCAAAGCAGGGCAGCAGTGAGAGGGTTCCATTCACCTGTAAATGGTGCTGAACTGGTGAACACCTTTTATCCTGCCAAGCCTCCTCCATGAAGATAATGAACTGTACATTTGTTGCAGGCCTTGGCAACAGGCCCAGCAAGTCAGGAGTTCACAGAACTACTAGTGAGAAAGAGGGAGAGAGAGACACCACTGAAAGACCTCCCTGGATTAGCTATTTTCCCCAACCACAACACCACGCAGAGGAACATTATGGGGCTTTGTTGCTGCGAGAGCCGGAGGTCCCCTTGCCCTTGCTCTCTATGTGGTGGATGGAAAGTTTCTAGAAGGTGCAAGAGTAGCTGCCTGCACCCTTATGAGTGCTGCCAGTTTCCATAAACTCTGTAACAGCGTTTAGTAAATCCCTGTAGCCCACAGCAACATGTTTATCTGCCAACTCATGATCTTCACTCCCTGTTCCTGCCACGTTCCCCTGGATGTGAAACCTCTTGGTCATAGTTTGTTGTGTGAGCCTGCTTAAACACTCCCTAAAAATCAACAGTGAAGTGGACTTAAACGTTGTGAATTATACTGATACTAGTGTATTACTAGTGTATTAAGTGTACTAGGGTCAGCTTGTTCTAAATATAAACAGAGAACATAATGATGGAACACCACTAATGAACACCTCTTTACAGAATTTTAGCTGTTGTATTTTAGGGATAACATTTGGAGTAGCTGCTGGATGGGCCTGACATCTAGCATGAAAGCATTATTCATACAGAAAATGTTCCCAGATAGCCTGTAGTTGTCTGGGTTCACAGAATCCTGCTGGTCGCTAAGATTTGTCTGTATCATGAATGATTAGCTCCAAGATGCTTCTAGGCAACAACTGTATGCTATTTTGACATCCATTACAGACAGAATCATACATGAAACAGTAAAACAATCTGTAACCAAGTCTAACCCAGTCTCCAGCACATGCTTTTGTGTTATTAACCAATAAAATACAGCATTTCATTGAGCATGATGCACACCTTGATCAAAACAGGATCACAGAGTTCACAGTCCATGGTATGAAGGCTACACCTCAAACACTGCTCCCAACTTGAGTTTTCAATCTTCACCAGTCTGAGCTTGCCCTCCCCTGATGTTATATGTCCAAGGCGGAGCTTCCTGCACCACTTCTCTACCAATTCAAATACATTTGGAAATTTCCTTCCTCCTAAACTGCTTCATAAGTGTGACTCTGCATCTTTCGGAAGCCTCCAGCTAAAACGACTGTGATTATAACAGGAAAAAATAAAAACGGGGGCAAGTGTTCTGGTACAATGCACAGTCATCATGGCTACTACAGGTTCTAACCTGTATACACACACACACACGTACACAAACATTGTGTAGGCATGAGGGGGACCTACACAATATTAGGCAGGTAGTTTCAATGTTATGGCTGATCGGTGGCATCTTATGGATGAGGTGTGTGTGTGTGTGTGTGTGCGTGCTATTCACAACAGCTCTGACCCATCAAGGCATGGACTCCAAGACAAGGAGTGTTGTGGTATCTGGCACCAAGACTTTGGTAGCAGATCCTTTAACTGCTGTAATTTGTGAGGTGGGTCTACACTGGATCATACTAGATTGTCCAGCACATCCTGCAGATGCTCAATCGGACTGAGATCTGGAGAATTTGGAGGCCAAGCTATTCAAGTGACAAGCCATTTATTTCACATTATGCCTGCTGCCTTGAAAACACACTGGACTATCTTGGTCCGTGACTGACTACACAAGGACAGGTGATCAGTGGGCTGCTCCATTTTTATTTCCACTTATAATGTGACTGAAACATCAGCCATACAACTAAAGCAACATTACAATGTTTTGAACTGTTATCTCAGAAAGAATAATAACTTTTCATGTATATACAGAATTCAGGTTTTACACTCAATTACACTTGAACATGTGCATCTAAATGACCTAAAGACAAGCTGAATGCTACACAAAATGTATTTTGTGCATTTATTTCACAAAATAGCAGGTGGTAAACTATACTGTCAGGGGGATGGTACACCTGTGACCTTGTTTTGTTTGCAAATTTGCCATCCCAAGCCAGTTTGGTTTTGCAGATGATGACCACTGCAAACAATGACCTCAACAGCCTGGCTAACCCCAAGCAAGTTCAACTCAGTGCACCCAGTCTAAACAGCTTTACTGGCTTCTGATAGGGAACTATCATTAAAAATGATGTTAATAAAAAAATAATATTTTCTTTCATCTACAAAAACAGCGTGCCAAAAAATAACCATCGCTGCTGCATTCCACCCTTAAAGCAATACAGAAGTTCCACTCTGCTCCTGATTATTTGGAGAAAGATGAGATTCATGATGGCACAACCCAAGGCCAGGTCAGCCGAGCAGCAATAAAGGACTAGTCGTCTATTACAGCCTAAATGGCCTCTCACATGTCTTAATACATTGCTCTCTGAGAAGAGTGTAGCCTACATGAATACTAATGCCAAAGTACCTGCCGAAAAGCAAGGAGATATTCAGATTATCTCTTAGAATGTGTTATGGGAGCCTAATGACCACAAAATAAGATGCAAGGAGGAGGTTTCTCGCTCTAAGTTGCTTTTAGATGCATGCCTGGGGACTTAAAGCAAAGGTTAACTTCTGATGCCAATTGTGCAATGGTGATGATGGATTAGTTTGTATTAATTATTGATATTTGATCCCCCCATCGGTCCAGTCTCCCCCCACACAATCAGAAATGGATACAGATCCATGACAGCGCATCCACACACGCCTGCTCACATCCCCAGAGGCTCTCCTCAAAGCTGCATGACAGGCCCCTGGGGAACTCATGGGAGGAAGCAGCCATTCTAATAATCATATTGCTCCCTCACCAAGGAAAGAGGCGGCTTGTGCGTGAGAACACGCTGCAGAGTAATTGGGGTGAATTCAAAGGAGACCAACAGATGAGGTGGAGGCGCAGTCCTGCGAGCTGTGTTACTAACTAAAAGCAATGCAATCCAAATAAAATGGTCTGTGCCAGCAGCGACCAAGTACTCAATATCGCACTTATTACATGTGAATTACAAATTAATACACTCAAGGATATTGGATTTCTTAAAAATGAAAATCAAAGTGAAATTAGACATAATGAGCCGGCTTCCCGACATCATATCGAACACAGCATCTTAAGCATGCACATCTCTTTCACGGTTTTACTGAGCAGCTTTGATTTTCCAGCTAAATGCTGCTGTGAGGGGGAAAAAGATATGGAAGCGCTTAAGTAAACACACATACACAGAGAGCATTGTCTGAACCCTCTTTAAAGAGCATGTCAGCTCTGCATATTTATGGTGACGAATTAGCATAAAATTATCAGCGGCCATGTGCAGAGGAGCAGTTGGGTGACGCCGAGCCGTGTGGGTAGAAACATTTAAGGGTGTAAATACATTTGCCTGTCTCTGTCAAGACAGGTGACTCAGCCTGTATCACGGACGCAGAACACATAGCACTGCAGTGCTGCACATCACGACAACTCTCTCCATCTAGCAAGCCTGAGAGCTGGCGCAGTACAATGTCCACCTAAATCTGCGTCTCTCGGACACTCTGCAGTCATTTCATCAAAGCTCACATAAGACACCCTGTGTGTAGATCATGTAACAGCATGTAACCTGGCAGTAGGAGGGGTTGTGTTACATCATATGGGACATGCATGTCACAGGCCCAGAATCCTAAAGCTACTCCATTTACTACTAAATGAGAACATGATCATTCTTTTAATTGGCCCATTTACACTATTTCAGTTTGGTTAAAACTGGCATAAACAAGAGTATCTTTTTGCATAGCCTGCTATAATGCCTGGATCCAAACTCTCTTTTGCGTCATGTTAAAACAACATGCGTAAAGGTGGTGGAGTACACTGGTTAAACTTAAACCACTATCTAGATGGGATTTGGACTGGCCACTATTAAGCCCTTGAGGGGTGGGTTCTTGAAAACACTGCTGTTTCCTAGAGAGTGATTTTTTTCCCTTATTTTCCCTGATTTTCCTTATTTGTTAAAACAAAGTCAATGAGGGTGACTGCTGCGTCATAGCATCGAACTCTCTGTTCTCTAACGTTCTAATCTCACTCACCAGAGGCGCCGGGCGTCAATGCGTTTTGACGCACAATCTTTGTTGGAGGGGGGTAGAGATGGAGTTGGGACGTAATAATATTGTGTGTGTGTAATAATAATTATGTGCACAGGTGGTCAGAGACGTTGTAGTGTTGTTGGGGGGAGGTTTATATTTACAGACCGGTAAGCTCAGGAATAGATCCAGGTCTATTTGAGATCCGAGGTATTCATAAAACATTCAGGTCCGTAAGATCGGACGCACGAGACCAAACGACACCCCTGGTGCTCCTCGAAGGGTTCTTGATTCCATCAGGGAGCTGATAAAGGATGAGAAAATCGGTCTAAGTTGTTAGTTAAGAGGAGCAGACAGCACTTCTCTTCGTCCCTCTCCAGAGTAAATGGCCGGGCGTCAATGCGTTTCAACGCACAATCTTTGTTGGAGGGAGCTAGAAATGGGGTATGACGTACTAAAGTTGTTCGGGGGACGTAATAATTATGTTTACGGGTGGTCAGAGATGTACTAATGTTGTTGGGGGGAGGTTTAGATTTACAGATCCGTACGCATAGGAATAGATCCAGGTCTATATGAGATCCGTGGCTATTCATAAAACATTCTGGTCCGCAAGGCCAAACGAAGCCCCTGGTGCTCCTCAGAGGGTTAATGATTCCATCAGGGAGCTGATAAAGAATTAAAAAAAAAATGTCAGTCTAAGTTGTTATACAAGACAAGGTGCATACAGCTCTTCTCTCCGTCCCTCTCCAGAATAAATGGTGACTTCTGAGTCGTGATGTAAGGCTCTCGGCTCTGCGCACGCGCGCTCCCGTGCAGGTCCAGAGGCGGGCGCGCGCGTCACCGGACCCGCCTCCTTCCTGCTACTACGGCTGCGAGCACATGACTGCAGCAGCGGCGCGCACTCGGGCTCCGGTCACGAGGGGAGAGTACTATTACAGCCCGGACGGGACGGTCAACCCAATAACCCCCCGGACATCAGATAAACCCCCGAGCTCGATCCCGACCAGCACCGAGCAGCAAGAAACTCTCACTACGGCACAGTGATGAAGACGCATCACCATCATCATCACATCATCATCTCCACCATCACCATAGTCTTCATTCACACGTCAACTTTCTCAGCGTGTCAACTTTTCTGCCCACGCTGCACTCACTTCCTCGCGCTCGTTACTGTATCGGAACCGACACGTGCCTCCCACCGCAGTGTTACAGTAACAGTGCGCGCACTCCAATGCAACATTTCTTTATATTTATTATTATATTTCGTCTCACACGACTTGATCTGATCATAAATAGCCAAGTTCGAACCAGCTCCCCGTCCTGTTACCAAACTCTCCAGCCGTTACGCAAACCCAACTCTTCCTCCGTTACGCAAACAAATTATGTACAATTACAGCCGCGCGCCACCTTACGAGACCTCTCCACACACACACACCGGCTCTCAACATCCTCAAAAGTTCTTTCAACTTTATTAGTCACCACCACAGATGATGAAATCAGGGTTGTAGAGACTCCACGCTGCACAAACAGCATCACATTAAAAATCACTAATCACCTAGTTTATTACAAACGGTAAACTAGTTGTAAAATAAATAAATAAAGCGCGTCGACGCGTCTTTTAAAAGAGGAAAACAGGTCGATATCAGCTCTGCAGGAGTCTGGTGAATACCTGGGGAAAATACATAGAAGCTGTTTTTTTTTGGCAAAATCTGATATTTTGTATCTCGACTCTCTTTAATCTTTTGGTCAAACAGCTGCGCGCGACTACAATAGAAGAGCAGCTTCAAGTTCACGCGGCCAGCACCCACGTGTCAAAGTCGCCGGTGATTTTTTTTTTTTTTGCTCAAAAGTGATACAAGTTTTCATGGTCATTAATTGTGCAGCATTTTTATGCACCACCTTTTCTAAAAGCTTATATCGCGGTTATGGGTTTAATAGTTGCTCCTCTGTAGGTCAGACGATCCAGCACTTTTAGATGCTGTGCCAGTTTCCTCCAAAACTCCACGTGAAGCCCAGACGTCAGGGCTTCAAGACACACCGGCTGCTGAGTCTCTGTCCCAGCATCGAGCTCCAAACACGCGCCTCTGCGCCGAGACACGCGCCATAACGCGTAAAAACGCAGCCCGGCTGGTACAGCCACGGCCCCGTCCTGCTGGAAAATGAGCATCACTTACCTGGCTTCCGGAGTTTTCTGTCAGGTAATTGAAGACAAAGGACGAGAGCTCCTCATCTAACAGGGACACGCAGTCCGCCATCTTCTAGAGAATGAGATCCGAGAAGTCAGAGGAGGGGGGTATACAGGTTCTCTCACCTGCAGTAACCACGTTCTACCGCCTGGTGGCACCATGCAGACCTCACTCACTCTCTCATAATCACTCTTACAAAACTGTTACCAAACGTTGGAACGTGACTAAAGGGTATTTTTTCCTATCCAAGGACTCAGTTCTCAGGGATGAGAAAAGATGGGAGAGATGGGAAAATCTAGCTCTGCACGATGAGCTGAACATCAAATCCTTCTCTAAAAGCATTAAGCACTCTCACTACAGGGAGTCCAACTGCTCACAAGGCCTATGACTCATTTCTACGGCAAGGCTTCTATTTCCACATGAGCTCCAACTACATTTAGACCAGGAGATGTTCCCTGCAAACACCTGCAGCATGTACACGTTTGTACATTTCACACATAAGCATTTAAATTTACCTTATTAACCCACTGAACCACACATATCAAGGAAAACCAGATTTTGCTTTCTTTTTTTTTCTTGTTTTCTTTTTTCCTTCCACACAATTGTTTATATA
>JBBPCZ010000034.1:7876852-7896189 GCA_037974445.1 Brycinus macrolepidotus
CCCCCCCCCCCCCCCCCCCCCCCCCCCCCCCCCCCCCCCCCCCCCCCCCCCCCCCCCCCCCCCCCCCCCCCCCATTAGCACTTTCGTGAAACTTTTACACCTTCTACGAAAAGGTCCATCTGACTTAGACTTTGCGACTCAGCCTATCTAATGTTTGTCCCCATGAACTCATGAACCCAACCGCTCAGAACCGTGAACTTCCCTCTCCAGAATTTCCACTTTCATCTTTGACCTGACAAGGAATTCAATGTTACTTCAGTGCACATCAAAACAAGGCGCTAGTTAGGACAATGGCCGGAGGCCTCTCCGTTGAATCCGTCTGTGGGCGAGTGACCTGTGAGGCTGTGTACAAAGCCAGAGAGTGACCGCATCGCAGTGGCTACAGCGTGTGTGTACATTGCTGCATGTGTGGCATTCCTGCCTTTGTGTCCTCATTTGGTGGACTTCATTTCCCGCCAATGTTGTCCACCTCCCGCCCAGGGCCTAAACCTACAAAGGGCCCTCAAAGACTCTTGCCTTAGCAAGAGCATAACAAGTCTGCATAACAGAGACGGGAAAACAGCAATCGTCATCTTCCATTGTGTGAACAGCAGTGTGAGAGAGGAATGTGATTATTCACAGAGCAAAATCACCCATGTTAAATTACCACCTACTGAAAAGTGATTGATGCAACTAGCCCACACTGTGTACAGTGGAGGATGGATCAACAATGAAAGTCTTAATTTTACAAAGGTCATTTTGCTGCATGCATTCTGTGGTACTCCTTTTATTCAAGCTTGCAGAGATAAAGGCTAGCCCTGGTGTCTCCTCCCGCACATTCCAGTCTCCATCCATGCCAGGTTACAGTTACTGTGCCTGGCACACTGTAATCTGATTGTGTAAACCATGCTTTGTATCAGAATGGGTACAGTAGATGCCGCCACTCTTGAGAACCACCAGAGACGAAATGTCTTTGCTTGCGGACACTAAGCTCTAATGTTTTCCTGAATTGATGTACTGGCTTGTACATGTGGTATGGCTGCAGGTCAGAGCTTTGGAGATCTCACAACCGCAACAAGCTCATGGGAAGAATTACACATGTTTAAAAACAAGGTTCCTTAATGGTATGAGCCTATTATTGGTATGGAACCTTTGCATCAGTGTCCACTCTCACCTGTAAAGATCTGCTTAGGTGGCTACAAGATTTTTGTCCCAAACAAACGTTACCTGATAAGCACCTGATTCTACTTGTTTATCCAGTTAGCCACAGCTTTTAAACTGATCATGTGTGCTCCTGCTATGCTGGAATGAAAACCTGCCACCACATCAACCATTTGAAGATAAGATTAGACATTCCTAATTTATGTTATGTGGTGGTTCTTTAAACTTTTAGAACTCATTTCAAAAATTGGCTCTTTATAGAACCTTACTGGAGGAACCAAAAGCTGCTCCTCTATGGTATTTCTCCAAAGAACCACGGGTTGAGATCACCTTGATTACAGACAAGGGAGATGGTGTCGAAAAGACTGTAGCAAAATATTATTGTAGAACAAAGTGAATCATCTTGGTTTACACTTGAGGTGTTTTATCTTTTGAAATGGAGAAGTCGAATAATCTCACAAGCAAGGCTGAAGTAAATTTTAGATCAGCTTCAGCAAGAAAAAGGTGTGAAGTTTGTCTTTGTCCTCAAGGGCCTTTCTTCTCCTGTCTACGTCTTCGAAATCTTGCTGTTGTTAAGGCGTGGGGCCGGTTCAGGTCTCAGCTGGACCTTTGTTTAGCGTGGGATTTAGTGATATCAGGGCATGGGAGAGTTAGTTCTGGAGTATGTGCTGACAGCCCACCTGCTGAAATGCTGAGCGCACTGCCAGATGCAGCCCAGGCAAACTAGGCCAGTTTACTACTGGAGGTAGAGCAGTTTCTCTATGGCCCAGCACTGCGTGGCTTGGGCGTCCCCTGAGATACTCTGATTTATGGGCAGCAGCACTGGGAGGGAAGGACAGGGCAGAATACACGGCTCCAGTTCTGACAACGCCCTCTCACACGCCTGGAGGCTATCAAGCTATTGATATGTTGAAGAAGTGATTATCAGCTATTAGAGCAAATTTGGCCAGAAATCATATTTTCAAAAAATGTCCTCTAGATCATATACTAAGACATGTTTGGTATTAAACGTTTACTTATTTAGTTCTAAACAAATCACTACATGCTTGTCTCAAACTGTATAGAGCTGCTAATTATTCTCAAATAGACGATATTGTGTAATATACACTGTCTAAACATTGATCTAAAAAAATTGTTTTAGTAGTAGCAGCTGGATTTGAGCAGTTAGAAGGAGTGTTCTAGTCTTTTTCTAGTCTTTTTATTCTTAGCCAGTCACTTACATATTTCAGTCTTAAAGGCACAGTAAGAAAATCAGCAAATCAGTTCTTAGGGCTAAAGACAGGGTTGGAAAATGGTGATGTACTGACTTTTTGGTACAAAAACCCACAGCACAATATCACATGTGAACCTCATGGAGAAAAATATAATAGCAGAAAAATGTAAATCGGCCCTTTAAATAATTTAATTCAACCATGTTTATAGATGTTTCAACAAATATAATAATATGTTCTACAAATAATAAATATATAAACATAACAAAAGGTAACTAAAAAGAAGCATGCCGTGTTACCTCGTGTTAACCCTTGTTTAGACACACACAGTGACACAAACGATAATAAAAACAGCCCCTGCGCTGTTTATCACTCACAAATGTGCCCAGTACCACTGTGATTGTTCATCCCTCAGTAATGCTGAGCAAAGATTTAGCTCATGACATTGATCTATAAACACAGTGATCTGCCCTGTTCATCATTACATCACTCTGGGACATTTACAAATTAAACCAGGCTGAGCTCCCACTGTAAACATGATTTTCAATTAATGTTAAACCAAGAGTTAAAAACAATGTTATCAAAAGTCTTGCATGTTGTTGTTTGTTTATGTGGATCAATCCTTCCATTTGGAATTTATGTACTTAGCAGTTTACTAGAAAGATATGGAACAGAAATGTTGCCAGTATTTTTGTCTGTTTTTATTGATAAGAGCATGTCATGCAGTGCCAGAAACTACATAAGCTCTACCCCCTCACCCCCCATGCACTTGCGTGCAGTCACTTGGATACAGACGGGCACGTGAGCTCACGCTCAAGCACGAGGGTCTGTAAGCACACACACAGCAGAGCATCTACAGAGCACAGAGTAGAAGCTTTATATACACCGCCTAACCAGACTCAAGAGCATTAAGTGGGCGTACCATAGCTAAACCTGATCTGGTAAAGCCAGGTAAAGGAGGTGTTCCTTAGAGAGGAACACAGAGAGAAAAGCAAGGTTGGTGGGTGTTTCTTTTTTACTTCTGTGTGCTCCACAGAAATCATAGTTTCCAAATATTTGATATTTACAAGACGGGGATCAACCGACTGAAGGGATTGGAAAGGAGCATGAAGGAGGTATCCCCACATATGATATCCCCACTACCATTCCTGCAGATAGAGAGGCAGGCCTGGTCATTCCTCACCCAGGCATTCAGCACAGGCCAAGCAGATTATATCCAAGCTGCCCACACAATGACCAGTGATGAACTGAATGCATGCCTGTCCCAAAAGGACAAAACGGTAATCATGGATATGATGGCCCTAACCTATTTATTCCTCTATTCTCTAAACACTCCCACAACCTACAGCAGTGCGGAGGTGCGTTTGTGCTCAGAGACATAAGATGTGATAAGACAGCTTGCTTATCACAGACACACACTCCTTTAATGGTGAACCACTGGGTAATTGAATTATGCACAGGGCCATTTTCCTGATTATGAACTGCATTGCATGGACGGTTAGGCCATGTGTGTGTGTGTGTGTGTGTGTTTCTGTGTACGCATGTGTGTGTGTGTGTGTATGTGTGTGTCTTCAGGAAAAGACTATCTTTGTGGTTACCGAGGTAGAGATTAGAATTGAAAAATATCGTTACACACAGGTATAATACATATGGGCGATGAGTATGATGAATCATGGTGTTGGCTTGGCTTTTGTGTGTTCCTTCCTCAAGGGGAAATGATGGCACCAGGATGCACTCTGAGAGAACGGCAAGCTCACAGAGGCAGTGTGATGCTCTGGTTCTGCTGGGAAATCTTGGGTCCTGGCATTCATGTGGATGTTGCTGTGATACGTACCATCTACCTAAACATTACAGACCAAATACCCTCCTTCATAGCAACAGTATTCCTTAATAGCAATGGCCTTTCAGCAGTGGCCTTTCAGAATAATGCACCCTGACATACTGCAAAAATAGTTCAGGAATGGTTTGAGGAACCTGACAAAGAGTTCAGGGCGTTGATTTGGTCTCCAAATACTTCAGATCTCAATCTGATTGAACATCTGTGGGATGTGCACGACAAACTAATTTGATTCATGGAGACCCCACCTTGCAACTTACAGGATTTAAGATGTGCCTCGATGGCGGCATGATTTGGACCTAAACAATATTAGGCCGGTGGTTTTAATATATATATAATATTACACATGGGACATATGCCACTTCCTGACATTGTGTAAAAACAAATAAATGTATGCATACATGTCCCTGCCAGCGTGTACTTCATCTCTTTCAGAGTTGCTGCTGTAAGTCTCTGCTGTGCTGCAATGGTTAGTCATATGAAGATTATACAACTACTGGTACTCACTCCATTCCACCTCATGCTCATAAATGGGGAAAAGAGCTAAATATAAACACACACAGCAGCAGCATCTCTCCTGCAGTTCCCTGCAAAAGGCCAGTGCCACACTTCCGGCGATAGAGGTTTTCACGCGCAAACATGACTTTTACGGCACGTACTTCACACAGAAAAAGGGGGTAAATATGGATTCTTTCATAACTGTGTTGCATAAGTGGCCCTACAGATTAGTTTTTCCCTGAAGATGATTTTTTTTCCTCCGACAAAATCTTCATCAAAGAGCTGAGTGGATCTTTTGTAACAGTTGAAAGTAACTACATTATAGTGCATTTGCATGAAAGGAGGATAGCAAAAGTTGAGACCCAGTTTGCTGAAGGAGGTGATCAGGTTGGTTTTGTAGGAGTTAGACAGACGCTGGCTTTAAAACTGCAATTTCTGTGCACGGACAACAGAAAAGGGGTAATGAAAGAAAGTCGGTTGACTTATCGCTATTCCTTTTTTCTTTTTCATTGTGCAGCAAAAGATTCTCAGCACTCCTTTGAAGTGCTTTGCCAGAACACCCAGAGTAGGCTTTTCTTGCCTTTCACAGCAAAAGAAAAAAAAAAGGATGGAACAAGTGAGAAATGAACTGAATCCTCCTCATTCCTCATTTTGACTTGTGTGCTTCACAAATGACATTTTGAATCAAAATTACTTTGCCATGTGACTAGCCCCAAGATAATCTTTGTCAGTCCAAATAAAGCTGTTTCAGCGTTCAGTTCCATGCTGACGTGTTTGGTGGACATTCTGTGCACATAAAGACACAGGAACACATACAAATAACACATAGACTATAATATGTTAGTGGGAAGTTTTTTTTTTTTCATTTTTATAGCTCACAGTAAGTACTAAACTACACTGCATAACCATAGAATAGACCTGGATGCGAATGAAGCAGGTTGAGAGAAGTTTTGGGGATGCATTTTTAAACAAAAGATATGGTTTACCATTAGTCTTTTTAAGGCCCAAAAAATGAAATTGAAATGAAAGAACTAACTATGTCTTACTAAACTTGAACAAAAGTGAAAGTAAACTACTGTTAGCTTATCACTGGGTGGGTTAAAAAGGCTTCAGTGTGAACGTTTCCACATTAAACAGTGAAATTAAACACAATCGGCACGTGCTCCTAATAACAAAAGGTTAAAAGACAATGTCATGCTTTATTTTATGTGTATGTTATCAGAGCACCATCAGATGTCCCATTGTTGCGTTTATTCGTATCAATATTAAATATTTTCTCATTTGGAACACAAGAATCACTTTATTCCCTTACAAATTCAAACACTCAAATAGTAAAAATAGTTAAAATGTTGAAAAATGAGGCTATTTTCTGTGTGTGCCCTCTTGAGAGTGCGGTTTTCTGTCCTATGACAGTCAACCAGTGCTGATTCAACATGCTAATCGTTCAACAAAACAGTGCCGAGGACCAACTAGAGTCAGTCGTACAATGAATATGGGTAATGGCCAGGCACCAACACTCAGCTTAGTATGTTCCAGGCTTTGGCAGTGTGAGTATCGTAGCTCCAACTCTAAACCAAAGAAGGGAAATTTGGACTTCAAACATGTCTTGGCTAATTGACTACATCTGGAGTGAGTGGAAAATTTCATTCGAACCACGCCTTTAACCTCAGTAACCAATAAGGAAAAGGAAATCCTTTGGCTTTTGGTTAAAAAGACATAGTCTACACATTCACATAGACACAGAGTGCATGTACTAAGGGTTAGTCCCTCAAATAATGCAACTGATGCAGCATACACACACAGACACACACACACACACACACACACACACACACATATAAACACACACACACACACACACACACAGCCAGTGTTTTTACTAAGTACTAGTCCATCAAAAATGCAATTGATGCAGCACATGCATCTGGCGGCTTTAGTGCCAGGCTACCAGGGCACTGATCGAAGCAAATGCCTCCCACTCTGTTGGCTCAAATATCAGCCTATGGGCTTTCCACTGGAAAGCCTCCTACAGGCACGCTATGGCACCAGACAAATGACTTCAGTTTCTCACTGGAGAGCTAGACAGCAGACAAGAACCTTTTCACAACCTTTTTCTGTGCTAAAAATGTCAAATTACTATGTAAAAAAATTCTAATGAAGCTCCTTCTTAATCAGTTGCCCCACCAACCACCAATTTCTGTCTCATTTCTCTTTCTCTTTCTCTCTCTCTCTCTCTCTCTCTCTCTCTCTCTCTCTCTCTCACACAGCTGTTGTTGGACTTGTACCAGAGCACCAGCTTACTGGATCTGCTTAATGTGAGCACAGCCCTCAGGGGGAGGGGCTTCACTGAGCATGCGACTGTTATCGGAGAATCCCCCAACCATCACCATGAACATGCTAATGTGTTAAGGCCTCTTCATTCCCCTTCATTCAAGTACATTTTCAAAAAAGGGTTCCTAAATGGTTCTTGGTCTAGACATAAGATTCTACACAGTTAAAAATAAATGTGTCTAAGCTGTGCTTGAACTGAACATTTGGTTTTGGGAAAACTGGAGAGGTTCTATAAACCTTTAAAAATTAATCACACCTGCACGTTTCATTTACAAAGAATGGTTCTTTACAGGGGAGTTTTTTATTCCTGCATAATACAATGCAAATATAGTCATATAGGGATTCTACATATATCTTCCTACACATGGGATATTTTGCCTCACTACGAAATTTTTAATCAGTAATGGATTTTAAAATACAATTTGGACCAAAAGCACCACAAACGTTTTAAGGCATCATGCGATGTATTAATAGCCATTTCATGTAATAACCAATCTCACTGACTTTGTTAACATTTTTTTGCTTACATTTAATTAAGGGAACTACTAGTGGTTCTTCTATGGCATCCCTACATTTCATAAAGGAACAATCCGCTGAATGTTTTTTTAAGTAGCTAATACAGGATCGCTCCAAGTAACCCATTCGACACCTTAATTTGTAAGAGTAAATGTGTACACTGAGAGCTGTGAAGGCGCTGTGGAGAATTGAAAAGAGAAGAGAGGGGGAAAAAAGGGATAAGATGCAGCCGACTACGCCAATGAGGCAGAAGAAAGGAATGGGCTTGTGTAAGATAAGGATTAGTCATCTGCTGTAACCCTGGACACACACCTCCAATGAAATACTCCTCTCTGCTACGGCACTCCTGGTGACCTTCTGCTGCAAAATAGCAGCTTTAAAATGTCAGTGGTACAATAAGGCCACAAAGAATGACCAAACTTTTACAATCCTTAAAAACCAAAGCATGCATGCTGCTGTGAGATTGCACCAGAAAAAAAAAAAAGTTGACTGCTGTGGTTGAGTGATTTGAAAAGTAAAAAGTGGTTTGGAACAAAGAAGCAGTGCAGATATGAAAACCAGGACTTTCCCTCCAGAGACCAGTCGTGGAGCTCAACTGGGCCATAAAGAATGCGCAGTGCATGCAGTGCCTCGCTGAGGGCTGTGACACACATTCCCACAGAGGACGAACTGAACATGATTCATAAACGAAGGAGGAAGTGCTACAAGTCTGAAGCTCCTTACCATACCAGACACTCACATGATGCAATACTTCATAAAACTGTAGCAGACTTGCAATGTCTTACATCTACATATTTCTCAGTTATACTATTACCAAACCCAAATTCTCCATTTAACAGTTCTTAAGCCAGTGGATATCAGTCATGGTCCTGGGGTACGGCCTCCATAATATGGTGTTTTCCCTTTTCTAATGCACCTGATCCACTCTATCAATGATTTAACAAACCCACCCAAAGCTGAAGTGGAATTTTCTGACTTCCTATTTCATACCATAGAGCATTTAAGCAACCTCATCTGTTTGAGGTTGGAAAAAAGATGAATGCTCAAAATAAGCTAGCAGTTGTTTGGCTAGTGTGCAACCATAAAACACAATCAGATAGCTCACGAACACCCAAGAAGCATGAGGTCAGTCTAAGCCTTTTTAAAAGGTAAAAAAACACAGTATTATTTATGGTTCTTGCTTTCATTGTTCTCACAGAACTGTAACTCTGAGAGACTTGACTTTTAAAGATGGAGAACCATTCAAGCTGACTTTTTCTGCTCTGAAATTAGAAACTTCCCAGCAGCCAAACAAACACTAATTTATTGTGAGCATCCATCTTTTTTCTCCCCTCCGAGGTTACTCTGAAGGTGGGAAGCAGCAAGTCCTGAGTTAGAAAACTCCAAAGTCCCAGTTGTCATGAACACTGCATTAGATTACGGAAATCTAAAATGTGCAGAGGCAGGGCAATTCTCAGATCAAGATTGGGAGTCGCTGCCCTGGGCTATTTACTTCTACCAGTGAGTGAAGCTTCAAGAAATCATGAAATGTTTTCTCATGGAATGGAATAACTGGTCATGCTTAGTAGAAATGTTTTTGTGTTCATTTCCTCTTATTATTGTCACAATGATAGTCTGAAAGGCTTAGGGCACTGCCCTGCAGAGTTGCAACATTACACTTGGCCAGTATATGCTTACATCTCTCTCGTGAAATCCCTGTGGAGCATATTGCCTGGCTTCCTGCCACTCAGGATGACAATCAAAAACAAGGGCGGACAATGAAGATGGACACACTGTTTTTTCAAGAAGCCATTTAACTTCCAAGTGTTGGTCTCATGCTTTGCGGAATGCTAATGAGTCAAATTACGCAGGCATATTTCCCTGGAATACTAAGATAAGGATTAGATTACTACAAGAATGGGGCAAAAGGTTAGGAGCATGTGTACCAGGCAGGAAATGGACATAAGTATGACTGTGTTGGCGACATGTTTTGTTAGTATTATGATCAAGTTATCTAATAAACTGCTATAACTGTCATCATTCATCAATTACCAATGATGAAATCTGCCAAGCGTAACCTACCATGCAATACACAACCTAAGATAATGCAATAGAGGGTTAGGCCTTCACTATTATTCACCTAAAGTTGCAATACTGTCCAAAGCATTGTTGCCACCTCATTCTGCATTTAGCTTATTGTATAAAGCGTAAAAAGTGTAAAGTGACCCACAGCACTAGGCAACACAGTGTGAAATTTGTCCTCTGCATTTAACCCATTCACCCAAGTAAAGGAGTGGGTAGCTGACAATGCAGTGCCTGGGGAGCAGTATGTGGGGACAAAACCTTGCTCAAGGGTACCTCAGTGGTCTCACTGGCAGTCCTGGGATTCAAAACCACGACCTTCAGCGGCAAGTCCCTAAGCACCAGGCCTCGCTGATAACAACCCAAAAAGTGTGAGGCTTACTAAGGTGTGAGAACAGGATCCCAACATGTGGCCACAAGTTAGTAAGGCATATGAATGACAGTAGTGGCTGCAATTTGTCTAAAACAGGAGGGAAGTCCTAAACAGTGGCACACAAGTAGATTGGTCTCTATCTGGCTGATGCAACACTAAAGATTTTACTGCAGAGCCTAAGCTAAGATAATGTTAGCTATTCATAGTTTTTTTTTCACTCCTGATGTTTTGTTTTGTCATTCATTTACCTAGTGGTCATCGCAACTGGTCACTCTTCACCAATCATAGACGGCGAAGTCCTGACACACCTCCCTCTAATGCACTGAACGTGTTCCCCAACCCATTCGATTTTGCTCAGAATTGGTAAACATATGTTATTGAATGTTGCAGTTGTGACGGCTTTTGTTTTTTTTAAGATAGTCCAGGATAGTGAACCTGTTGACCCTCGTGTAACGTGGATCACTGACCTCTCTCTCACAGGCAGTAAATCTTATCAGTCTCTCAATCCAGAGAGACAAAAGACCTGCCCAACCCACACAGGTCAGAGTAAGCTGTCTAAATCCTGGGTGACTTTATTTGGCTCTGACTTCTGTGTTGTGATTCCATCCTCACCAGAACCCATCTCTCAGCCTGTTATTAGCTTATCACTAGCTTAGCTTTGTCTCCACTCTGAGTGCCTCTCCTTCTTGTTTGTCATTTGAAGAACCTACAGTGCCTTGCAAAAGTATTCACCCCCCTTGGCATTCTCTCTATTTTGTTCCCTTACAACCTGGAATTTAAATGGATTTTCAATTTGATTTTAAGTGATGGACCTACAAAAAAACTACAGATTAATGAAGTTAAAAGGGGAAAAAAAACTTGTTTTAAATAATTCTAAAAAATATAAAACTGAAAAGTGGTGCGTGCATATGTTTTCACCCCCTTTGCTTTGAAGCCCCAACCACTACCTTCAAAAGCCACTTAATTAGTTAAATGAGATCCACCTGTGAGCAATCTAAGTGTCAAATGATCTCAGTATATATACTCCTGTTCTGGGAGCCCCCAGAGTCAACACCAGTGCAACACCACTAAGTAAAGGCTACCGCCAAGCAAGTGACAGCATGAAGACCAAGGAATTCTCCCCACAGGTCAGAGACAAAGTTGTAGAGAAGTACAGATCAGGCTTGGGTTATAAAAAATATCCCAAACCCTGAACACCCCAAGGAGCACCATTAAATCCATTATTAGAAAATGGAAAGATTATGGCACAACAGCAAACCTGCCAAGAGAGAGGGAAACTCACAGACCGGGAAAGGAGGGCATTAATCAGAGCAGCAACCAAGAGCCCAAAGATAACCCTGAAGGAGCTGGGCAGCTCTACTACAGAGATGGGAGTATCTGTCCATAGGACCACTATAGGCCACACACTGGGCTTCATGCAAGAGTGGCCAAGAAAAAGCCATTGCTTACCAAAAAAACTCCCCAAACATGTGGAAGAAGGTGCTGTGGTCAGAAGAGACTAAATTTGGCCATCAAGGATAATGCTATGTCCGGTGCAAACCTAACACCTCTCATCATGCTGAGAACACCATGTTTTTCATTAACAGGGACTGGGAAACTGGTCAGAATTGAAGGAAAGATGGATGGTACAAAATATAGAGAAATTCTTGTGGGAAACCTGTTTGAGTCTTTCAGAGATTTGAGACTGGGATGGAGGTTCACCTTCCAGCAGGACAATGACCCTAAACACACCGCTAAAGCAACACTCCAGCGGTTTAAAGAGAAACAGGTAAATGTCCTGGAATGGCCCAGTCAAAGCCCAGACCTCAATCCAATGCAGAATCTCTGGTGTGATTTAAAGATTGCTGTACACAAGCGGCGTGACTCTGGGAGGGGGTGAATAGTTGTGCACGCTCAGGTTTTCTTTTTTTTTGTCTTATTTCTGGCTTGTTCCACAATAAAAAATAAAATAATTTGGATCTGCAAAGTGGTAGTTGTGTTGTGTAAATTAAGATACAAACCCCCCTAAATTCCTTTGAAATTCCAGGTTGTAAGGGAACAAGATAGAGAGAATGCCAAGGGGGTGAATACTTTTGCAAGGCACTGTAGCTGTCTTGTCTGTATTGGTGGGTACAGTGGTGTGGTCCCATGTATGGGATTGTGCCTTCATTTAAAACCATTACAAATACTCCCCAATCACTTGCATTCAGTCTCTCTCTTTATGGCTATATTTCTCCACTTGTTCTCTGCAGCTGTGGCATGACAGAAGGGACAGAGTCCAGTTCCATGGAAAAGACTGCTGAGCCAAACCCTGCTGCCCTTTTCACTGTACTACTATGATTTGGAACGTTTGCATTAATTATCTTATCTAGCCCAGGATAAACGATAAGTTCAGAGGCCTTAAGGAAATGTTTCTTACTACATTGCTGCACTTCAAGGAGGAGGCAAAGCTCATAAAACAGTTGTTTTTTTTATGATAGTTGGAACTAGAGCATCTCAAAGGTCTTTCTGATTGGGTCTGATTCAGTTTGCTTGTGATCTGAAATTTCTCGCTTTATTAAACAGGTTTTTTTTTTTTCTCATCAAAGCACATGTGCATTTAAACTATGGCTGGTATTTGAACCCTGCTACATAACATTGCCATGTATATTTGTAAAAGCATATGTAATAGTCATTTGATGTCATGTTTGTCATAGCAGATAACCAGAGTGTGCTTAACAAATGTTAGCATGTGATAAACTGGCATGACATCAAACATTACTTCTCTGTCATGAGTTACTGGTATTAGTAACATGACACTGAGACATTACTGAAAAAAAAATCTTTCATGACAGGACATGACAACTGTCATACCTGGTAAAATCGATGTTATGTGGCAGTAAAGTGTTACAGCTTGTGATACTTTAATGATGGCTGAAACCCCTGATCTCTGACACCTTCACAAGTGGTGATGCTGAAAGTGTGCAATGTTTACAGCATAGTTGGCTTGACCTTCTTTTTCTACTTAGAAATCCCAGTAGGCCTGAGTCGGTCAAAGGTCACATGGTACGTTTTCGCAGCCCAGTAAGAAAAGCATTTATCAGCAGCCCCAACCAGAGGAACTCTCTTCATTCAAGGGCAAACGGTGTTTGGTGGAAGGTTAGTTCCACATCAGTGCCTCAACATTCCAGGGGTGTTGCTCCATATCTAAGAGTCAGCTACTTTGTCGGGGTGACCTCCAAGTGCCATTGACATCCGTGAAGCATGCAAATGCACACACAGCAAGTGGTTTGTAAGCAGACCAGGCTTAGGATCTCTATTTGAAGACGCCTTCTGCATCCTTCAGCTCATTCAGCACTCCCCAGGGACGAACATTTAGTGGGACCTACCTCCAGGCCAATGAAGGAATGTTACAGCCTCTGTTTCAGCACAAGGAGATGCTGGTCCACAGATTGATGGCTGTGCTGGGTTATGAGTGGAACGAGAGAATGGTGGAGGTGATAAGCTCCCATCTAATTACGCAGCAAGGCCGTTTCAAGGCCATTTATGCTCTTCTACAGTGCAGCTTCCCCTTAGGAATCAATATACATTCCATCCTGGTGAAGCCTAAAAGTCAAACACAGTGCTTTAAGTGGAATGAGAAGATAGTGAAGTGGAAATTGAGAGTGTATGACAAGTGAGAAGTGTTTTTGTCCAGGATCTCTGACATGTTTTTGCTAGGACAGTGAGTTGTTTATGAAAAAAGAAAGACCATTTCACACCTCCATGTCACCCACTCCCTGGTTTCTCTGCCCAGGGAAGGCAAACAGTGCAACCACCTCAGACCCTGTGCTTCACATGGTCCTGAGAGAGGAAATTACTTCCAATAATGATTCCTTTTTAAATAAGATTATACATATTTAAGAGTATACATAGACATAATATGCATGTTTGAGATGCACGTCCAGACACAAGGAAATATATTTAGCTAATGTAATGCATTCTTTTGGAAAGCTGACGTTACGTGGGGGGTAAATCAACATCCCCACACTATGGTCGGTTCTATGTGTAGGATCAAGTTGCCCAACAAAGCCATGAGCTGAGCAGAACAACAAAGACTGAGACAAGATGAAGAGCTGACAACCTACAATTTTCTTGCATTTTTATTTTTGTCCTGAGCTCCTCTTATGGCTTGTATGAGTATATGTTTCATTTTCCAACCTCTATTTATCCTGAAAATTAAACAGTCTGGTTTTGTTACTTGGCCTCTAAAACTGGTATATGTAAATGGTTTCTCTTCTGATTGGCTGCCCTGTATTGCGCTTCATTCAAAAAGCAATCAGGGCTGAAACACTCCTCACAACTTCAGTGTAAATGGGCGGGGCTAAACTGCTGTTAGCTGAATTTGCACATGTATGTAATTGCGGTGGTTATTGTGACAAAAAGGAACTCAAAACAGGTTGTTTATGTAGTTTAGTCTCTTTAAAAAGAGTGGGGTGGGGAGTGATTGTGACATTTTGAAATTTCAGTAGTATTTACACACTTTATTTCAAAAAACACTTTATTAAAAGAAAGTATGGCAGTTTTGTTGTCCAGGGTTCCATGGTAGCAATGAAAGGGTAGAGAAGGAGGAGAACAATGCTGCTTAGGCCAGTGGAGGCACTAAGAAGGACTGCTTAGGTTAACTCACCCAAGGCTCTGCCTATCCCTCGGATCCATCTTGCCTGTCATGCTTGTACTTTTCCTTAAAGCTGGGCTTCCAGCTAGAGCCTGGGCCCAGCTTTCCGGAATATTTGGACAGTTGGAGAACCGGAATTCAAAACAAGAGCATGGTGTTCCATCACCAGGCTCATGTGATTACTCCCCCATCTCTCCACACCACCCTGTACAACCCCCCACCCCCCACCGCTCTACCAAGCGCGCCACTGTTACTTGTTTTCATAACAGCGTGCAAAGGTTAAATCCGGCTTTGTTTGTTTAACATATACACAAGGATCATATCGTGGAACCAAAACCTCCTCACATGCTCTTTAACCCTTTGCAGGTGGGTGCGATGTGTGTGTGTGGATGTCTGGCTGTCTGAGGCAGCTGTGCTTGTATTGGGCTGCTGTTTTGACCCTCTCTGTTGGTGCAGAGGTAAGGGAGAGCCAGCCCAAATCCTAAACCCACCTAGGAGAACGGAGTTTTCATATCTGGGCTCTGCTCACCCAGGGTGTGCCAGAAATTTTGGTATTTACATTCGCTGGTGTGTGTGAGTGACGGGGGATTCAGCTGTCAACTGCTCAGCTGTCAGAGATCAAGTTACAAACATAAAAGGAAGAGAGAGTATGTAATATATGTATGTAATATATGTAATATATACATACATGTATATATATGTATATACACATACAAATTATTTTATAGAAGAAAGGAAAAAGTTTATTTTCTTTAATGGACACTACTATAAAATTTGGAATCAATTGTTTTTATATCAATATATTTGTTGTTTTGTTTTATTCAATTATAACTTACACTATGTAAACTAAAATACAATAATAAATTACGCTATGTAAACTGAAAGCTATACATCAAAGGTGTTTCATGACATCTTTATTCAGTATCTCAGTTTTTTGGGAACAACAAGAAGTTCTTAAATGGTAAATAATGTTGCTGCTGGAAAGCCACATATCCACCTTTTTGACTGATACACATAATCAGGCAATCAGAGAAATCAGAAACAAGCAATTAAGAACTCAGAATAATAAAACAGAAGACAGGACATTCTGAAACACTACCCATATGGTCGCCAGGAGTCAAAACTGAAGTGATGGCACTATAATAACAATAAAAGCTGAAAACTATAAAGTTGTAGAGTAGTGTTATCATTATATAATACATTTGTACATTTATGTTCAACAAATAGTTTTGTTTGTTTATTTTCTCCCCAAATTAGTCTGGTTCAATTCCATCTACTATCTAGGGCTCCACAATCACACAACACCGTCAACACTGGGAGGGTGAAGACTAACTTTCTCAGATTCACATGAAGTGCCAGCATATCTTTTTGAACTGCTGCTAACATAACTTCACTGGACTCTATGCGCTTGGAGGAGAACACTAAGTGATAATTCTGTTACCCTGTCTGAGTGATGGGGAGAGGAGAAGTAGGACTATAGAAGAGTGATGGAGGAGAGCCAAGCCAATTTTGTTCTCACAACCAGTGATGGGTGTGAGGACTGAACTCCCAATCTTCCGATGGCAGGGCAAACGTTTAGACTGTTGCACAACTTGAGGGGCCCAAATTGGTTTTATATTAATTGAAATGTTGTTGATATAAAGAGTTTATTGTAAATCCTTTTTGATAATTTCTGTTAGTTTATTCACAATGAAGTGTTCACATAAAGTGAAGGGAGATACAATAAAAATGCAAAAAATATGAAAATACCAGCTGCCTAGCCCTCCATACCCACCCAGTTTTAATTAGATTCCAATTCTAAAAGCAAATGTTGAACATTTTCAGTCTGTGATCAGAACTGGGACAGTTGTGAATGCTAGGCCACAAATTCTTGTTACTTGGTATATATAAACAGATACATTATGTTGAACAGAGACAAAGAAACACACACACACACACACACACATTCAGTCACACAAAGCAGGTGTCTCTGACAGATGCAGGCTCATTGGATTAGCTCATAAAACAGCATCCTGGCTGGTAATTTGAGGAGCTCAGAGCGTTAACACAGCGCCTGCATCCTTCTGAAGTCAGAACGGGCTGAGACGGCCACACATCACGCAGAGAGAACTCTGTTGAAGGCAGGGAGAACAGAGCAGTCTAAGCTTGCTGTTTATGGGGAGAGGGTACATGGCGCTGCACCACGCAAGCAAGATTTGTTTAAAGTTTAAACATATCAAAGTGCATGCAGGATGGCTCCAGTCTGGCAGTTATTAAACAGAGCAGGAGGGGAAGCAGAGGCTGGATGGGGATACACATACACATACACACACATACGCACACTGACCTATTGTCATCATGTGACTCGCTCTGGAAATAACCGCCTGTCACAAAGAAGGAACAGATCCGAGTGCCCTCTCTGGTATGGTGGAAATACAACTCTCAGAGGTGAACCTCAGCTCCCCTTATATTTCACCTCATTCCACAGCAGCACCCAAAATAAAGTCCACCATATCACTGCACTGAGAGAGAGAGAGAGAGAGAGAGAGGAGGAAAGGTTAAGGGTTTAGTGTTTGGCGTAAGGTTGGAGATGAGAATAGAATTGGGCTCTGAATGATTTATCAGATCTGTGTATGCACTGCTGTAGCAGTCCAGGGAAGACCCAACCCCCCTATAGCATGTTAACTCACAGCATGGACAAAAACAAACCACCTTCAGCGCAGAGGTCAGATCCCATAAGCCCTAACACTGCACTGCAGCCACACTATCTCTCATATTGTTCACCTATTGGTCACGCACTGCGTGTAGACTTTTAGTGCACATTTTCTACCTGACATCTTCTGCCTTTTCCAACCGAAACTCTAAATTATGGTTCTCAAGAGAACAAAGATCTCTCACTAACATTCACACAAAATTTCCAGACACCGGCTGCTGTATTATGACATTTTTCATCAAGTATGTTGATGCTCCGACGAATTTGCAGTGACAGGTTTATTGAAAGAGGGTTCAAGAGAATTTGGGGTAGAGAGACACACAGAGAGAGAGAGAGAAAGAGAGATACAGAAAGAGAAAGATAGAGCGAGTGAGTTAAAAGAGTAAGAAATATGGAAACAGGGAAAGAGAGAGTTAGAGAGAGACAGACAGACAGAAAGACAGAGAAAGAGAGAGAGAAAGAGAGAGATATAGAGAAAGTCAGAAAGACAGAGGGAGACAGAAACGGAAAGAGAGAGAGGGGGAAAGAGAGAGAGAGAGAGAAAGTGAGTTAGAGAGATAGAGAAAGACAGAAAGACAGAGGGAGACAGAGAGAGTGAGAGAGAAAGTTAGAGAGAGAGAAAACACCATGGAGACCCTGTGACCCTTCCTTTGCCCTTCTGGAATGATTCCTTCCCAGAACAGTATGTCTCTCTGCTTTTTCTCAACTGTGGCCAGCCAGCCAAGCAAGAAGAGCAGCGTCGCCGCGGCAACCTCAGCCACCTAAACACCTGCCTCTACACTTCTCATTAGAGCCCAGCAGGGGCCATGCATCTGTCACATATGACAACGAGGCGTAGGAAGGCCCACTTCCCTGAATACCCCCACATACAAGTATGCACACTCCAACACACATTCACTATAAGTCACGGTGACATATGGCCATATTAGGGACTAAAGGTCACAGAGAAGATTTCCGGCTTCGCAGGGCTGGCTCTTTAAAGGCACAAGGCAAACTTATATGACGTTATTAGGTTTATACCAGTGTATGTTTATGTATTCGCTAAATCCTCCTCAGAACAGCTTTCACATGCGTGTGCTTGGTGTGAACATGGACTGGGACATATCCTGTTACACTGCGGCTTTAGAATGGTGCTCAAAGCTGTATGCTAAGATGGCAACCAGCATTCTATCAGCCTCCTCTAAACACTGATAGCCAGCATGGTGGGTTAATTATTATATTTTGTTTCACCAAGCTTTGTTTCTTAAGCTGTACGTGCTAAGCCTGCTAACATAACACACATCTCAAGTATGCTTTGTGTTTCTGGTGATGAAGCATAACCGCTGCTACACAACAGTTTCTTCAGTCAAGCACCAGCAGACCTTCCTTTTTTTATTGACATTGTTTGACTTATATGTGTGAGTGTGCACATGCGGACTGAACATGTGTGTGTGTGTGGGCGGCGCTGACTCGCAGCACCCGAAAGAACTGCACTACTCTAAATGCAGATGACTAATGGGTAGAACAGCTTGCAGCCTGTACTAATAAAAAGGAATAGAAAAACAGAGCTAAAAGAGGCAAAATGGATGGGGCGGGGTTGCCTGATGGTGGCCTTTTGAAAATTGCACTCAGTCCCAAACTCTGTGCTACAGTACACCTGGATCGTTTCTTGTAAGAGCAAGCCAATGCATTATTGAGCAGTGTTGCTTCGGGCCACGGCTTAGGGGTCGCATCATCAATAAAGCGAGAGAATGCGCACACACCCATGTCCTCGCCCTGTGAGAGGCTGCTCAGCTTTTAGCATGCTGCATGTGCAGGAGGATCACTCTCTCAAACATGCTAGCGCCGCCTGAACTGCATTTTCCATCTCAGGGGGAAAAAGGATTGAGTCATCTCTTCAGAATGCGGAATTGAAATGGATAAAGAAACAGCGTACATTCTTTCCACACGTTCATCCTATATATATATTTCCCATACAAATTATATATATATATATATATATATATATATATGAATAAGTGATAATTCGGTCATACGTGAACACAACACAGCACACAGTGTGAACAGCACGAAATTCTTCCTCT
>JBBPCZ010000034.1:7897345-7907814 GCA_037974445.1 Brycinus macrolepidotus
TTCTTCCTCTGCATTTAACCCACTCACCAAGTGAAGCAGCGGGCAGCCAGGAACACAGCGCCCAGGGAGCAGTGTGTAGGGACGGTACCTTGCTCAGGGGTACCTCAGAGGTGCCTAGCGGTCTTGAGAATCGAATCCACAACTTCCTGATCGCAGGGCGAATGCCCTAACACCTAGGCTACCAGCTGCCCCATATATATATATGCATGCATGTATGTATGTATCCTTTGTGACTAAGAAACCGACTATTCATGTCCAGAAAAGGTTTATATTTTGCAAATATTTGTCAGACTCACATTTGGGTCACCCAAGGTCCACAAGGGCAGCATGAAAAGATATATGAATATTTTACACACAGAATCAATTCGCACGAGAAACTGTTTACATGATTTTTCTTATTGAAAACTGTAAAATGAACATAAACGTAAAAAGGAGTGCTTTTGACTGTTGGCTTTTGACTTACTTTTGGCTTTTTCTCACCATATGGTAAAAAAATACAATGAAAAAATTGCATTCAGTAATGCACAAATACATTATAATGGATACTGGCCACTTTCATCATCCAGACTGAGAAAGAAATATTTATGCATAAGTGCTTTTAGTACACAAATTTTTTTTTATAAAAATAACTTTACTCATCAAACCATTAATTTGAAATATTTAAAAAGTTGTGAAAATGGCAATGCCCAGTGCATCCAAGGTTGGGCATTTGTGTTCATTTAACCCCACTGAGTGCATTGCACATCCATATGGCAAAATTACATTTTATAATTATATGCCAACCTAAAGCATCTTAACTGTTTTTATATCCCACAGATTGTTTTCCAGTCTTGATGCCGTTGTTGTGTATAAATATTGAATTATACATGAACTTTGAGTGTTTCAGATGTTAGACCTCACTGTGTACGTAAAAAAGAAGCAGAAATGCACAGTGTACCGTTTTACACATAAGGCCTTCAGTTCAGGTTTGATTTTTGACTTTTACATTGTAATTAAGCAAAACATTAAAAGAAAGTCATTGTTGCCATGTGGCAACACTATGTATTAAAGGACTAAGTGTATTCTTTGGTAGCTGAAATTAGGCTTTTTTTTATTATTGTGATGTGATGATTACTGTCATTGTTGTTGGGGCACTTATCATTGCTGCTAAGATAATGTAGAAATAACTGTCATTGTGGTGTTTTATAACGTCTCTGTTTGATGGTGGACGGATTTGGGGCTCCGAACTTGTTGGTTCGGATTCTAAACTTAAACTCAGAATAGACAGAACATTGCCTGACAATGTTTGGACCAAAATGTCAGGCCTGACTAAAGTCATAATTGTGACCCACAGCCATGCAATCAATGGAAGAATAATGATGGAATAATGATACATGCTAGGCATGTATAACTTCAGGCTAGTCATCTGCTGGGTTAAAATACCCATGAAAAGTCCATTGAAAAGCTAATTGTAAACATACCTTAGAGGTGACTTTGTACTAAAGGTCAGTCTTATCTCAGGGATATAATCTTTACACATTCTAGCAGAAAGATTATGGGAGTCTGAATTATCTGGCTAACAGAGTGAAGCCTTCTGTTAATGGTTTGCCTTACGTTGAGCTGCGGCCGTAAGCAAATACAGTAAACAGGGCGATGGAGCTAACAACTATTAGCATGAAGGACACACTGGAGTCAAACAGGCCCAACAATGGCACTATCAAACATTAACTTGGGTTACACTTTGCCTGGGAAACGGCCTCTTGCTGAGAAACTGTACTGAGATAATGTCAAAGGTATCTGCAGTATACACTGGAGCATAGCATTGACCCTGCTGCCCCTGAAAACATGGCAAATGCTGCATGGCATGAGAGCTGGTATCTGATGTCACGGCAGAATCCACTGTGGGATTATACTCAGCAGCAGCTGGGGCAGGGTAACATCTGTAGACTTGCTTAGCAGATTAGTGCACAAGGATAGAAGGCAAAAAAAAAAAAAATGAGTTTGCCAATGTGTTTAACTCACATCAGCAACATCTTAGCAAAATATGAGCAATGTTCATAAACTGACCTGAACACACACCTGGGATGATGATGTTGGTGCACACATGGATACATTACCCTTCAGTGTATGTTGTGGACACCTTTTCCAGGTGACCGTTAATTGCACAGTGGTTCTTAGACAGTTTCATCAGTAATTATTTTAAGATTATTTTAAGATATTATTTTAGTTGTAGGCCCCACGGTGGCGCAGTGGGTAGCGCTGTTGCCTCACACCTCCAAGGTTGGGGTTTCGGATCCGGGTCCTGGTCTTGTGTGTGTGAAGTTTGCATGTTCTCCTCGTGGTGGCGTGGGTTTCCTCTGGGGTCTCCGGTTTCTCCCACAGTCCAAAAACATGCGCGTCAGGTGAATTGGGGATTCTAAATTGACCGTAGGGGTGGGTGTGTGTGTGTGTGCCCTGCGGTGGGCTGGCGCCCTGCCCAGGGTGAGTCCCTGCCTCGTGCCTGTAGACCCGAGGATAGATTTTCGTTTTATTTACACTTTATATTTTATATTGTTCTTGTCTCTGTGTCTTCGCAGTCATAACATAAGCAATTTTCTCCGGGATCAATAAAGTTTTCTGATTCTGATTCTGATATTCCATCCCTTTAAGCAGTAGTTGATTTAAATAAATAAATAAATAAAAGTGTTATCCCAAATGAAGTGCACCAGCCCAGACATGCTTGACACGATGAGGCTAACGTAAGAAACAAGTAACAGCAGCTTGTACTCTAACAGCATTGTGCAAACCGCATGCCTAAAGCATCAAACATCGGCTTTACACACTGCCAGCCTTAAGCCATACAAACCAGTTTTCTCCTTTAATTTCAAACTGGAGCTATAAGGCTAACATCAGCTACCATTCAACAGTTTTAAATCACTATTTGTAATAACATAAAGACGATTTTGTTGGAGGTACATGTTTAAAATGTTTATATTATGATGCTGCTGTTCTGTAAGTTGCAAATTATTTATAAGGAATTGTAAAAATTAAGACATTTTCAATGATTTCATGATTGTGAATGTTGTGTAGCATTATAATGACCTTATTATGAAATGAATATCTTGAACGCATATCTTATAATAAAAATGAATATCTTGAAATGACCAAATTTTGCTGATCAAATCAACTAGCTATTTATAATAATTTTGTAACAGGAAATTACTAGAAATGAAAAATACAATTTATTATTCAATACTATTTGCTACTTACTTCTGTCTATCATTTTTTGTTGCATTTTTCCATTTTCTCCCCAATTCTCAACCCACTAGCTAGGAATCTGTATATGCTAGCGTGTTCTTCCTCTGGGTCATGTGAAGTACCACCACATCTTTTTGAATGCTGTGTTAAGAAAAGCTCACTGCCAATTCTGTTATGTCACTGAGTGACTGGAGGAGTGGGAGGGCCATATGACCCACCCAGGGACAGATTCAGTCCGAGCCATAGATGACTCTGGTGTGGTTGGAAATAGAACTGACGATAGGGCCAGCGCTTAGACAATCATAACTTGCTAATATAAAAAGTGAATCCAAACTTTATTTAATTGTAGTGTAGCTCAGTTCTAAGTTAAAACAACAGAATAAAAATGGTCAACAGTATATATTAAATTCAGGCTTCTTTTCTGAATGTCTTAGTGTTCCTTTTATATAACAGTTCTTTTTTATATACGAGCCGCATGACGTCAAAAACCATTCATTGTGGTTTGAGGCTGGTATGTAATGATGTCGAGTCCCAGCTTGGATGTTGCTTAATTGTTGTGTGTGAGTCACATTTGTTTAATAGGTACATTAGCCTTGAAGCTAAACAGAAAACGTCTTGGGCATTCCATTCCATTTCCATTTCCATTTAATTTACATTAGAAGAAGATAAAGATATTAGTTTAGATCATGCTTTGACCTTTATTGAAGAAATCTTTCCATGTCTACACTTCTACATATTCAGTCCAGCGTAATTAAATCCAGATAAATGCTCCTGAGCTGACCTGAACACATGCTTGAGGTAAACTAGACTGTATGACATTGATGCACATATGGGTGCATTACCCTTCAGTGTGCACCTTATCCAGGTTATTATCTGCTGTGCAGTGGTTTTGATTAGTATGTGTTCTCAATGAGGGTTTTTACCATATTCTGTCCCTTAAAGCGAGATTACAGCATGAGAACACACTGCCCTGTCCTGCGCTGCACTGTCCTTGCTTTGCTAGGCTCCCGAGTGCTGGTGTGTGTGTGTGTGTGTGTGCTCTGCTGGGGGCCTGCGGCTGTGTGTGACGAGTGGGCAGTGAGGCGCTGAGCCAGCCATCCTTTATTTGGCTCCTGGGGGGAGGAGGCTGCTCCATCTCCTGGGATTAAGCGCTCAGTGGTGATGAGCGCATCTCTCTCTCTCTCTCAGCACACCACACGTGGAGAGAGAGAGGGAGGGAGGGAGGTAAGAAGAGAGAAAGAGTGAGGGAGAAGGTGAAGGAGAGAGCGGGAGAAGGGGGAGATGGAGAGAGAAGGGGGGAGAGAGAGAGAAAAGAGAGAGGCAGAGAGAGAGAGACAAGCAGGAGAAGGAGAAAGAGAAACAGAGAGAAGGAGGAAAGAGAGAAAGTTGGAGAGAGGAAGAAAGATGGAGAGTGAGAGGGAGAGAGAGAGAGAGAAGGAGTGAGAAAGAGAGAAGTGAAAGAGGGAGGGAGAAGTGTTGAGTTTGAGGGAGAAGGTAAAAGAGAAAGAGAGAAGAAGATGGATAAGGAGAAGGAGGGAAAGAGAGGGGAAATAGAGTGAGGGATGAGAGAGAAAAAGAGGACGATGAAGGAAAGAGTAAGTGCAATGAGGAAATGAGAAAGAGGGAAGATAGAGAGAGAGAGAAAGAGAAAGAGAGAGGGAGAGAGAGAGAGAGAGAGAAAAAGAGAAAGAGAGAGGGAGAGAGAAAGTCAGAAAGAGAAAGACAGATGAAGGGAGAAGTGTCAGATAGAGGGTGAAGGTAAAAGACAGAGGAAAAGAGGAGAGAAAGAGAGAATAAGATGGATAGGGAGAAGGAGGGAAAGAGAGAGGGGAAATAGAGTGAGGGATGAGAGAAAGAGAGAAGATGAAAGAGAGGGGAAATGCAGAAAGAAAAATAGAAGAAGGGGGAAGGGAAATGAGAGAGAGAGAGAGAGAGAGAGAGAGAGAGAGAGAATCATAGAGCAGTGGCACAGGACACAAAACTCAATCTGGCCAGTGCATCTCTCTAAGCCTGCTGTGTAACATGACAGGAACATGTGACTGAAAGGCTCAGAGGAATAAGCAATCACTAGGGGCTGTGTAGTATCGACCCAGTGAGCAACCTGGACAAGCTATTGATGAAGTAATCATCTACGCCATAGCCATGTCTCCAAATGGCCCCTACATGCTATATGGCTCGTGATTAAGACGCCAGCTCAAATAAATAAATAAATAAATGGATTGTTGGAAAGAACAGTAGTCATGTTACCTGCTGCACTCAAGTTTCTTAAACTCAGCAGTGCTGCTATTCAGTTGTAATGTGATACATTACATACGATATCTTTCAAACCTTAACACTGTCTTAAAGGGCGCATCTCGCGGAAAACTGAATTTACATATATCTACTCAATATGCTAATTAGTTTCAAAGCTTCTTTGTTTGTTTGCCAAACAATACATTATTGTGTAATAAACAACAATTCATTATACATGAAACATATTGTTTTTAACAAATGGCACTTTTGCAGAGAAAATAAGAAGGGTTAGGTCAAGGCAGACAGGGTGTAAATGTGAGATCCTCCTGTTTAAAAAAAAAAAAGAAAACAAGAAACAAAAACATAAACAAGGGGTTCCAGGATTAACAAAGACAAACACACAGCAAATACTAAGTGAACAAACTAGATAAGATCAAAACATGACAGAATATTAACAAGATAATCGACAACACAAGTAAAATGGCACAACTAGAAACAGAATTTTTTTCAAGAAATTCACAAAGAATTCACAAACACAGACTGAAACCTAAGGGGTCAGCCAGGAACAAGAGACAGGTGAACAGGACAACAAGGGGGCAGGGCTAAGGCTGGGCTAAGACCAAAATAACAACAAACTCACATGAAGACACATGGCCGGGGTAAACAGAACAAAGACACATGAAACATGAAGGACGTACGCAATGACATCGACAAGAAAACAGGGGTAACAGACAGAAGAACATCACGAAAAGCCAAGAAACCTGGAAAGTACAGGGAGAATACATAGCAGCAGTAACAGTCATACTTCTAAATGAATGTTTGGTCACCTAAATCCACAAGCCTATGATATCCCATTATCATTTTAAGCTAAAGAGATGCTGAAAGCATGAACACACTGACTGCAGTGACAGAAAAATCTATAACTGCTGCAGGTAGCTGCAGTAGCTATGTAGCAGTTTAGCCATTCGGATAAACTGGCAGTTTACTTAATAATATACTTAATGCATATTTTTAGCTTACTGTGCTAAAAAGTGTTCAGTTTTATTGCTTGCTTGAAATGAGAACATTCCATTAAAGTTATTCACCTCATAAAATAAACATATTGTTTCATTTAGAATGACTAAGTTGCTGGAAAGCTTTTCACAAATATCCCCATACAATTTGATTACTTTAATTAAAACCAAATTAAATTGGTGTTCTTCAGTTTATTTATGGTCGGTCATGACGTTCTTCCCACTGTTTGGTAATTGTTCTTGGAACATGCTAGAAACTGGTGCAGAAGTAGCTTTAAACATGTAGCTTTAAAGCAACAAACATTTGAATGTACATTTTTTGTTGTGCTCAAAGAATATTTGACAGTTTTTTGACAGCCCTATAAGGAGTGTTTCAGACCAGCCTACTTGAGGCATGGTCCAGAGCAGCCAATATATATGAATATATAGAGAGGTTAGAAAATGACCACGTTAAAAATTAACCATAAGTTTGGTACACACACTGGTGTACCAATATTGTGAAGGTCACCCTTATGCCACCAAAATAGCTCTGACCTGTCGAGGCATGGCCTCCACAAAACCTCTTAAGGTGTGCTGTTGTATCTGGCATCAGCACATTCTTTAAGTGCTGCAAGTTGGAAAGTGGGGTTTATCCTGCTAACAGAGGCCACTGCCATTAGTGAATACTGTTGCCATACTTGGTCTGCAACAATGTTTAGGTAGGTAGTGCATGTCTCAGTAACAAAGGTTTCCCAGCAGAACACAGCCCAGAGTATCACACTACCTCTGTCATCTTGCTTTCTTCCCATAGTGCATCCTGGTGCTATCCCCTCTCCAGGTAAACGACACAGATGCACCCGGGCATTAACATCATGTAAAAGAATACATGATTCATCAGACCGGACCTCCTTCTTTCAGTGCTCAATGGTCCAGTCTGCAGGCACTGAACCCCATACCCAGCAATACCTTTTTCAGCAATTTGTGCTACTATAATTCTTCTATTGGGATTCGACCAGACAGGTTAGTCCTTGCTTCCCACACGCATCAGTGAGCCTTACACTTGTTCATTGGTTGTCCTTCTTTGGACCACTTTTGGTAGGTACTAACCACTACACACTGAGAACACCCCACAAGACGTACTGTTCTGGAGACGCTCTGACCCAGCTGTCTAACCATCACAATTTGGCCCTTGCTCAAGTTGCAGAACCTTATGCTTGCGCATTTTTTCTGCTTACAACACGTCAACTTCAAGAACAGACTGTTCGCTTGCTTCCTAATATATCCCACCCCTTGACAGGTACCACTGTAATGAGATAATACATTTTACCCACTTCACTTGCCAGAGGTCTTAATGTTGTGTCTGATCAGTGTTGGTAGAAGGAAAAACTAAAACAAAAAATGTGAGGTACGGGCCCTAAACAGGATTTAAACAGGATTGTACAGCAATGTACGAGGAAATGGGTGCAAACCTGTGCACTGTTAGTGATGAAACAGTTTGAGGGGTTCCATTATGAAAGCTTAATCTTTGAGAAATGAGTGTGTTTCCTGTTGGTTGAGACTGACACACACCGCTTCCTGTTCAGTTCAACTGCAACTGAGGGACAAAGCTTGCACTTTGATTCTGCTCAGTGGCCTCATTGAGTATGGAGTATCAGAAACTTGAAAAGTATATTGGTGTTATATTGGTGCATTGCTTATGATGTAAAAATGCTCCAAGACATTTCATTAAAGGATGACACACACACACACACACACACACATTTGTTGTCCTTGGCATTATGGCAACTGAAGAATTTTCCTGCAAGTGAGTACAGGTAAAGGTGTGAGTCTATTCATTGTAACCTTATCTCGATTCTTGCCTACTATACCAACAGTGTTTCATCATCTTTCATTTCATTTCAAATAGAAGTCTATTTCCTGTTTCCTTGTACTAAATCACATAACTGTAGACGTGACTCATAACGTTAAAGGCAACAAAGCCTGTAGTGTCAGAGCAACACCCCTCATGCAAGCATCTCGATGCCACTCCAATTCCTTTCCACTCCAATCTAAAGTGAGAATGGATTGGATCCAGACGTCACAGTGGCTGGAGTCGAGACTAAGAGGAAAAGCTTCTGAGCAGCAACTTAAGAGAGGCAGGGAGAGAGAGAAGCTTTTAAAAGCTTCAGACGGCAAGTTCAAAAGTTTAATGAAGGCAAGTCGAAGCCTAAATTTAGTCCTGCAAGAGCAGCAGTGTTGCCTTGATGCAACACATTACTTTGGGTCTTCATGGCGGCTATAGTTCTCCACAAAGCCAGAAGAATGCAATATTTACTAAGTCCCATTATAACGCTAAGATAATCTCACTTGATGTTGATCATATATAACCCGCAGCACCAGAAGTCACTATTACATAGAAAATGCAGCATTCCATGCTATTATTCCCAGTACTTTGTGAGTATTAGCAGAACGTTGGCAGAGCCAGTGCTTAAGAGTTGGAATCAAATCCCTGGAGCTTGTCGGCTGTGATTGCTGTCGATCATGATGTAATCAAATCAGGCTTAAGAGCCTTAATGTAGGCTTTGATGGACACGTAGGGCCTGCCATTCACAGAACGCTACCTGTGTGTGAAGGGAAGCAGAGTGACGGCAGTGCCCACGCAAGGCCATAATCTGTGGCAAATCCAAGCTAGGCAACAGGGTGCTGAGGTCAGCTCGCAATGGGCACTGAGATTACCCAGCCTCAGTAACACACTGTGCTCAATCACCTCGGTCATCCTGACATGCCCCATGTCTGTCTGCCTTTGAGGCTCACCACTTTAGCAGACAGCAGTGACGATACACCTTATCAGGCCCCAATTTGGTGTCTGTTGTGCTCAGTGCGGCTGAAAGCACATTTTTCCATTTGGAGGCCCTGTAACTTCCAGCTACATAACAGAGGGAGGCAAGCTCCATATTACAGTCAAGGAAATGAATTCCGATTTTCCACTTCTTTTCTCTCTCTCCATCTTCTTCTTTCTCTCCTTTCTGTTTCCGGGTCCGCTGAGAAAAGTTTGCCAAAGGCACAGAAAGGAGGTTGTAACCTCTCACACAGTGTGATGTGTCAGAGGCCGAGGGAGACTGTTTTTTCCCTTTGAAAGATGCATTATCACCTTCGTGTGATCCACAGACTGATTATGACAGATGAGGTACTTGAAAAGGGAAGTTTGTCTGCTTCAGAACAGTGTGGGAAAAAACAAAGCGCCCTCTAGCGGCCACATAGGTCTGAGATCAGGTTAAAGCTGAAGCAGCTGGCGACATTAACCTGAATTTACAGCTGGCAAGACAGGACAAGGTGTCACTTCGGTCAGCTCCGAATTCCAGCCCTGGCTCATACAACAAAGAGGGAACCCTTTGGCTTTTGCAACTCGTGTAGAAAAACATTTCAAATATGACATATATATATATATATATCTGTAGATGTACTAGCTTATTTGAATTATTTGACTGTTTAGGATGTTATCCAAATCAAGTGTAGACAATTTCAGTGCATAATAAATAATGTGTCCCTTTAAACCTCTCAGGGTGTCGTGCTTACATTCATCATTCATAGACTCATCTAAGTGTCTGACTGAGCGTCTCAGCCTACAGACAACTGACTCCCACAAAGCAAGAGAAGGATATAAATCATGTCTAAACACTTCCTGTTTGTAATCTTCACTGTCAGAAATGTCATTAAGGAATGGAGGTCAAGGAGAACTGCTGAAGTCAAGACAAGATTTAGAAGACTAAGAAAAGCTATGAAAAAAACTGGGTTTAGATTGGTCAGGTATGCAAGGCAGAACCTCCACATCCAGGACCTTCCAAGAAGACTTGGCTGGCATGGGAATAATGATGCATTGGCCCACTATACAGTGTTGTTGCTCAAACATCATCTACATGGAAGGGTTGTCAGAAGGTACCATTACCATTATATATTCTGTAATCTCTGTATTTTTTGTTTATAAGATTTAGATTGTTTATTATATTGTACTGTTCATTGTTCATTTATACACACATATATACCTATGTA
>JBBPCZ010000034.1:7926678-7940280 GCA_037974445.1 Brycinus macrolepidotus
CTTTATGGAGCTTGCTTTGTGCACTGGGGTACAGTCATGCTGGAATAGAAAAGGTTCTTCCCCAAACTGTGTCCATATAGTGTATTTTGATACATGTGTAATATTAACCCTATAGTACAGATTTCAGTATTTTAAATGTATTTATATAAATTTTTTATAAAAACAATGTGATCCAAAGAGTTAATTGTAATGCACGTGATGTCACACCACACTTTGACCAGAGATAATACAGGTAGCAACACACCTGACTGCCCAGTAGATTTCATAAAAGAGGCAGTGCCTCCCTGTTTAAAGATTAAGCCACTTTTCAGGATGTAATCACAGTTTATGACAGAGTACAGAGTGCCCTACCTTTGGCACCATTCCAGTCCCATGTTTAATGTACTGGCTCCACCTGGCTGTCTTCTTGGCAATGCTGTGACCACTTAGTCGGTTGATCTTGTCTTTGATTGTCAGGTTTTCTGTTTTCTTATACTTATCAGCTTTGAAGTTTGGGGGAAAGTAGTCAAAATAACAACAACATTAAATGAACTTTCTTCCCTACAAAAGCTTTCTATTACTTATATAATCAATAGTAAACCATTAGCAGTTACATAAGCAAGCTGCTTTGGCGCTAAGCAAGTTCCCCAAACTCAGGCCATGCTCACCCACTTCACGGAAGCGCTTGTACTCATTGATCCTGCAGTTGAGCTGGACGGCCGTGTGGGCAGTCTGCTCCAGCAGGGCATAGGCCGGGTGTTGGGCATCTGTGTGCTTCTGAATGGTCTGCAGGAGAAGGGGGTAGCGGGCAATTCTCTGTACGGGCATTACTAGGAAAAAGCTCAGAGTGGAGGCATTCACCTCTGGCCGGAGAGAGAGAGAGAGAGAGAGAGAGAGAGAGAGAGAGAGAGAGAGAGAAAGAGAGAGAGAAAGACTGTTCAGCAGTGGGCCACACAATGGACACAACCTCAGCTCATCCACATCTGTCAGGCAAAGCTTTTCATCGATATGATCTTAAATAGCCCATATTCCATTAGTTTTATGTCTCTTTTTAAATGTTTGTAGTGCTTTGCCGTGATATTTTCAGACACAACTCTTTAACAGAGCGTTTATACTAATGGAGACTTATCTGGTACCATTAACCATCAATTAAAAGAATAGTTCAGCGAAAAATCAAATTTTTCCATTCCCAGAAGCAGTCGATCACCCACAATGTGTTTAGATACCAGATTTTGCTTTTTTAGTGCATCCCTGCAGCTTTTCCAAGAATATATCCCCAAAACCTTTTACTCAACCTAGTCTGTACTCATACATTATCTCTGGAGTAGGAATGCTGACTGAGAATCGATTTTGTAATGATGAACATCATAAATACCGAGGACTCTGATCCAAGATCAGTCCTCTTTACGACTTTTGTGAATATTAGACCTGGTGTTTTCTGAAATGCTCTCTGTGCTTTTGTTCATTTTCATATTTCACAGTAAGTCAAACTGTGTCCTAAAGCACACTGACCAGTCTCCACCATCTTAATGGAGAGCTGGACATGGTTTGAACTGAGATGTTTTAGGGCGGTATTTTTATGGAAACAATCTGATGGACTATCGAGTCAGTGTTTGTTAGCAAATTTAAGTGGCCCCTTATAGTCATGCGTGAACATAGCACAGCACACAGTGAGAACAGTGTGAAAGAGTGTGGGGACGGTACCTTGGTCAAGGGTATCTCAGTGGTGTCACTAGCAGTCCTGGCATTCGAACCCACGACCTTCTGATCGCAGGGGCAACTCCCTAACTACTAGGCCACCAGCTATCCTTTAGCCCTGTAGGACCAGTGCTAAAATAAAGCGGAAAAAATAGTGGACTCCAAAACACTTCTTGACTGATCGACTAGCTGTGGGTTAAGTGGAAAAGTTTGTAAATTAGATTTTTTGCCAAACTGTTTCTAAAAAGACTACTATACCTAGACAATGTTAACATTTAGCTTCATTCTCAATGCTCTCAAGGATGTAAGTAAAAGGACATGTTCCCTTATTATTTCATAGTTTTAGGATTTATAATTTGAAAAAAAAGGAAAAAAAACAAACAAAAAAACAAACAGAATTTGTTCATTTTATCAAATAAAACACAGCACAATATAACACAATTATACAAAACACCCCCCATTTGGAGGACTATTGAGACTATATCATAGCTCATAATTTACAGAGCCATTGTTTGATGTGTGAGTGTGTGTGTGTGTGTGTGATTATGCTCAGTTATGCTCTCTCTACCATAAAGACATGCTCACTACAGCCTGCAAGATAATTAACTCCAAGAAAAAACAAGTTGTGAGCTGAAGATCTGAGGTATAACTCACGCAGAAGACTTGATTACTTTCACCATCTCAGTCCACAGGGCCTCCTTCTGTTTGTAGCCATTCTCTATTGCTGTGATGTTATTATAGTTGGACAGATATTCCTTATAGGCCATCTCTATGTCTCTTGACAAATTCAGGAAGGAAGCACCTAGAAGAGAGCCAGCATTTGTTACTGTACTCATTCACTCCTGGCTGGTATCAGCAAACTAACGTTTTAATCTGCAAGATCTTCAAGCTAACGGGAACCTAATCTCTAATCATCTACAATTATATCTGCAAACAGCTATAAACAGCACGACAGGCATGACATTACTCTGCTCTCAATTCACAGGGTAATGTTCTTGCCAAGAAAATAAATTCTATTTTAAACCCACATACTAATTTAACAGCAGCCTTTAACTAGGCAAGTACGCCCTGGGGATAAAAATAAACCCTACAATCCCTGTCAGTTCACCTTATCCATCTCTAACAAAGGGACTGATGTTACTTGGTCACATGTCATGGTATAGTCACATCAGTACATAGCAGTTTTATGAGTGCGCCCACTGTGTTACTTTCGTTACATCAGTGAATTCCAATGGAATGTTTCACACCACTGCGTCATGAAACGATCCCAAGAATTTGAACTCGAAATTCCAGTTTGCCCTAAAATATTTACAGGCTATAACCAGGTATCTATAATTGTGACACAACATGTGAACTTATTCAGAGAAAATACACTGAGGAACTTGAACCTGACATTCCAGTTCAGCCTGTAGTACTTACAGAGAGTTTCCAGATACTGAGGATCACCAGGCTTCGTCTGTGCCTGGTCTAGCAGGCTCAGGAGTCTGCTGGACACATCCATTACCTCGTCTATGTGCTGGAACATCCCATCCAGATTCACCAGCGGGGGCTACAGGGAAACACATTTTTCATTAAATTTGTATGAAACTACTGCAAGCTTGTACCTATTTGCAATTCAAACTACCATTAATAATAAAATAATGATGATAATATAATTTAGCTTTTTTTTTTTTTTTTTTACATTTTCCTAATTCCTATTGCAGCATGTTTGGTGTCTAAACTTTGCTTCTTCAGCTTTGCACTGGAGCTTCAAAATGAACTAGCTAAGCAATGGAGGCTACAACATCCAACATAAAATCACACCGGCCACTTCATAATCTCTGACAGTATGTCATCTCTATAAAGTATAGACAAAGTTCACCCATGCATTGGGGCATGGCAGGGGTGAATTTGCCCCAGTAAATTGGGTCTAGTGATGCCCCATACCATTCAGTCACAATACTGACCTTTAAACTGAAACAAAATCTGAGATTAAAGAGCCAAGGCCAGGAATGTTGATGTTACCACACAGACCACCTAATTGTATCAGTCTGAGCTTAGAGAACTGAATGTCTGTGTTTGCCAACTTCACAACAAGCAAATGCCAGAATTTGAATCAGAGTGTAACAAAGGCCAACCTGTAGTTTCTGAAGGTTGTTGTAAATAGTGACTGTGCAGATCTGCAGGTTTTTCAGATAGTTCCTCTCTGTGTCCACCAGCTCCTGGATGGCCATGAGTTGCCTCTGAGCTACCCTTTCTTTAGCTGCTGCCTGCTCAGCCACAACTTTCTTCCTTCTCTCTGCTTCATCCTCTTCCTCCTCCTGTTCCTCTTCCCCTTCTACCTCAGCAGGTCCATTTGGGTCTTTCGGCATCTCCACTACCGTTCTCCGGCTTCTCACCTGCCCGGCTACTTCCTTCACCTCCTTGGCGAGTTGCCCTGTTGTCTCTTCCCTCGTCAGGCACTCTGCTGGAGATCCATTGGTCCTGAAGGCTCGCTCCATGCTAGGGCTAAATCCAAGACAGATGCAAAAGTCCAGTATCAATGTTTACAACGAACCTTAGTGACCAAAGAACAAGATCTGAAGACAGCAGAGGCACAAGGAGAGTTCACAACACAGCAAGAATGAAACTGAGGTAGAGAAGAGGGAATCAGTGTATTTACTAAATACAATATAGTGACGTAGTACAACCTGTCACCACTGTCTCAAAAAAACCTTGTATCTCTGATTTGGCAACTTTACAGTAGAAAGTAACAACATCTACAATATAGGTTTGACTGTCTCTTAGGAGGCAAGTGGTAAGAAGCTTCTGTTTAAGAAGCTGAATGGCTCTGAAGGAACCAGGGTCTGTCTGCATTGTGGCATTGGTGTCCTCTCAGGTGGAACACTGCAGTCTCATGGAGGAGGGTCTTCAGAATCTCAGAAAGATGCTACATGTGACAGTCACTTACTTTACACAATAGATACTGGACTTAATAATAAAAAAACATGAAACAGACTCAAACGACAGAGAACTGTCTGCAAGAACTCATGCTTGAAAAATCTCAGTAGAGTCTGAAAATTTCACTGGCATGTTTTTGCTCAGTTGTGTCAATGCTTTGCATTAAAAAGCGTAAACTTCTTTACACACAAACAGAAAAAGCTCTGGCTCAGCATGTTTCGCAGCCTCACTCTGAGCCTGGTTTAAAGTGGTGCAGTGCAGTACACCAAGCCCGCAGACAAACTGAAAAATGACAGGTTAACAACAAGAGTGACTGCATATAAGATGAATTAAAGTGCATCGTTACCTTCAGGAGCCCAGATAAATCAAAGCTCTGTCCGTGGCAGGGCAGTGTGGTGTGGTTTAGCAGAAGAAAAACCTGGCACACAAAAACATACGCACACTCACACTGGGGTAACTTTCTCCACTGAGTCAGACTGCGGGGCCTCATGTGGCATGGGTGTGTGACTGGAGGGGGATGGGTGGGTCAGTGGAGGAGAGTATTGGGGGAAGGAGGGGCCATTAGCAGCAGGGAATGGGATCAGGCCAGTGAGGGCACACACACACATACACACACTACTGAATAGGCTGATTGACTGCAGCAGCCAGTAAAAAGGAATCAACGCCTGCTGAGGAAGCCACCCATTCGCTGCGGTCTAAACAGGACCAGCAGACATGCAGAGTGACAGGATGCACACATGCACATCAAAACAAATGTAAAAACAAAAAAAGCCCCCTCCGGCCCGCACACTACAAAGGTGCTAAAATAGTCACCAGTGTGCTTGAAACGCCCAGACCTTCTCATTTACAGTACCGTGCAAAAGTATCTGCCTTTTAAAATAATATCTAAAAACTGTTAGAAGTTTGCGAGAAGTGTTGTTTTTCACATTAATATTACTAAATAAAACTATAAGGACTAAAAACAAATAACATTATAAAGTAAAGAGATTTTATGTACAGTATATCAAAGTGTTTGTGGAAACCCAGTATTACATGTTACCATCAGAAACCTGGTTTGACTCAATCAGTCCTTCATTAAATTAAATCAGGAGCTGCTGATGGAATTTCACGAATCCAAACAACAGCTGGAGGAACCGAGGAGAAATTTGGAACCGAACCTGTGTTCTCCTCACCAGCTCACACAATATCAACTTTTTTACAAACAAACAAGTAAAACTTTTTTACTTTTTACTGCTTTCTTGTTTGTTCGAATTAATTCTTATGTTAACTTTGCTAGCAGAAAGACACTTTATCATACACTGAGAAAAATGGCTTTAAACAATTAAACAATTTAAACAATTTGCATAAGACTTTTACACAGTACTGAATGTACTGAATAGAAACATGACCAACTTCACAAAAAGGGGGGTCCAAAAACTTTACAAAGTTTTAATTAGTGAGATTTACTCACAGACTACTGGGAAAAGTATACAAAACACAATCAACAAACTGTGACCGAAGCAAATAAGGGCAGAGAGCAAACCATGAGTGGTATAAACTCACACACTCAGAGCGCATTTGACCAGCTCTCAGACAATGGTCCTAAACGCTCTCCACCCCAGAGACTGAGGAGTGGCCTGTGTGTCTAGGACGGACGGAAGCGTGCGTATGAAAAACTTCCTGGAATGCAGGAGATCTGGTCCATTTGCTTGACATCACAGCAGCAATGATAAATGGTGGAGACACACACATGGTGCAGAGAACCAACGGACATCAGTCATGACATAGTGATCAGGAGTGTGAGGCATGAAGTGGCTTAATAGCATGTTTAATTGAGATTTGCATAATTTGTACACATATACTACCTTATAGAACCACAAAGTCCTTTGCCATACATATGTTTTCACACAGCACCATCAGAATTAAACACTGGTGAACAGTTCAGTAAAAAGGAAATATACTGTTGAAGCAGTACAGGGGTGTCTGCTGATTTAAGCACGAGGTGGCTTAAGAAATGGTGGAGATAGAGAAATGGTACAGAGAAACAATGGACACAAGTCATGACATGGTGATCAGGAGTATGACATGGTAACTGAATTAAGTATTAAGTGGCTGACTGAGTCCTAAAAGCAAGTTTAATTGAGATTTGTATAATTTGAACCCTTATACACAAAGTCCTTTGCCATATTAACACAACACCATCATAATTAAAAAGCGGCCTCTTCATATTAGTGACAATAGCTACAATAATTAATGCTGGGAAAACCAGATTAGAAAATCGTTTCTAAACAGAGCCAGACTGTGACAGTACCTACTGTTTACATCAGTACTCACCTGAAGCCTGGGGGGAAGTCTGGGAGAGAAGACCATCACAGTCTCGGTCTCAGTGAAGTTCAGGAGCAGTCAGGGACACGCGTGGAGGCTCTTCAGTCCTGCGGATCACACACACACACACAGGGCTGTGTGTGTCTCAGCAGTTGCTATGACTTCAGGAAACCGAGAGGCTGTTAGTCTACGTACCGATCCTCTGCCGTGTGGATCCACCTGCCCGGGGGAGGAGGAGGAGGAGGAGGAGGGAATGCGTAGTGCGATAGGAACCGTCTGGCCCGAGATTAACAGCAAGCCCTCCCTCCTGAGAGCTCTCTGGCTGATCAGGTGTGGGCTTTACTGACAGTGCAGTGGCTCCCACGCCTGCAGTCCATAACCATCAGAACTGCGTCTCCGAGAGCTAAATTAACCCCAGCTACCTAAACTCCGAGGCCAACTGTTGACTGTCACTCGAAAGCAGTGTCGAGATAAAGGCAGATTTATCCCCAAGAGCTCCTTATGTCCACATGTCGCCCAGGACTGTCCTAATCATTGAGAAACAGCGACATCGTGTGGTTGTTTTGTAGGAATGCAGGACGTCCATGACGTAGTGCTACTGCAATGGCTGCGTTGGAGTGGTGGAATCGAACTTGCTTTTCTGTCCGCTTGATTTTGTCTGATCTGTAGCTCATACCCTCACTACATGTAAATGCAGAGCTGCCTAAGATGGAGATCCACATGACTACAGTATCAGGCAAAATAAAAAAAACAGACAGTGCTGAGACCTGCAGAGTGCCTCCAGGAGCAGGGTTGAGAAACTGTGCTCTAAAACACTCACTTTAGCTCAGGAAAGGCATATTAATGTGCTGATTGCTGTATCATAACATGGAATACACCAAAATATGCAGTACAAGTGTCCTCCAGGGACAAGTTTAGGGTAGTGCTTCAAGATTCGGGTTGTAGCCCATGGCCTCGCTGCATATAATGGCAGAGCTGCCCAACATGTGGATTCACATGAGTACAGTATCAGGCCAAATCAATACAGGCAGACAGTGCTCAGACCCACAGAGTGTCTCCAGGAGTAGGGTTGAGAAACTCTGCTCTAAAACACCCACTTCAGCGCAGGAAAGGCATATTGCTTGATCAGAGCAGGGAAAACAACAAAATATGCAGTACAAGTGTCCTCCAGGAACAGGTTTAGGACAGTGCTATGAGACTAGAGTTGTGTCCAACTGCTATCCTAAAGAATGTCAAAATGAAACACCCCAGTATGTAGCTTTAGATGCAATACAGAAGTGACCATCTTCAGTCCTGGAGGGCCAGAGTTCAGCACAGTTTGATGATTTCCCTGCTCAAACACACCTGATTCAACTCTGCTGTTAATTAGCAAGTGTGGCGGGTATGTTTAAACAGGAAAATTACCAAACAGTACTGAACTCCAGCCCTCCGGGACAAAAGACACGTCTACCAGCTCGAAAAAACAAAACAAAACAAAACAAAACAACAACAACAGGGAAACAGTTTAAAGACAAACGTGTTAGTATGTTTCTATGATATACTATTAGCAAAAAGGTTTCTATATTGTACCAAAAAGGTTATTTGGGAATATTGGAACCCTTTTTGATGCTGTGATTTCTACAGTTTCTCCATCATAGAGAAGACTCAAACTATTCGTTGCTATCTTCAGTATATATAAAGGCCCCTTTATTGACTGTGGTGAGCCCAGGTAGTAGCAATAGTTCTGGAAAATGATGTATATCATGACTTTGTGTGTCTCCAGCCCTAACAAACTTTAGATGATTGTGCTAAAAGTGTAGTTGTTTATTGTTTAGGGGTCCTGGTTAAAGGACACACTTCTGCATGTCATACACAATACACAATGATTTGATGCACTGAACATATTCTTTATACATGGATATAAGATTTCTTGAAATAAGCTAACATATCTGGTTACATCTTTGTAAATATCTTAATACTGGTGAGACAAAAATATGCGAAAACAGCACTTAAACCCAATAATAAGATACAGGGACTGAATAAGACTGTATCTCTCTTCTAAATCTCTCGGAAAGATTACATTGCTATAATCTGAGACTTAATCGAGTATGAGGTATAACATTTTAGTATTTTTGTGGTAGCTTTAAAGCATTTCGTGACATAAGTAATTAGATTAATTACTTATGTCAAGAAAAGGTCAGTAAGTCATTGTTAAATGTTGCACAATGTTCTGCTTATTACAAGCCTATAACTGGCTTTTTGTATTGTATCTTCAAAAAAGAGAAAGCTGTTTCTTGAAACGAAGGAAAATTCATTTTTGTTTTCTTTCTTTGTGCTATAAATGACTTACAATAAGGTCAGCTTTCTGAGTGAGGCCGATGAAGGTCATTCTTTTTATAATAAACATGATAAACTCACACTCATAGTGATTTGTAACACAAGTAACCAGCCTACGGCCTTGAAGGGAGATAATTTCACTTGCTGATGTTTAGTTTTTCTGCAGTGCACTCACAGCCAAATGTTAACTCTATATCCTTCTTTCATTACCTTTACTTTCATTTTAATGGGAACAAATCTGAGTAGTTTCCTGATGTGAATATTTTTGAAGCGTCTAAAAGGATAAATACGTATATCATAAAAATGTGACAAAGAATTGGCTTTAAAAAAAGAATCCTCATGTGACTTTATGTTAAATAGCGTCACATCATTTCAACAGTCAATTGCTTTCGGTGGGTTAACTTATTAGTCTGCCCATCCAACTAACTGAGGCACTTAATCCATGACATTATACTTCAGATATGTGCTTTGCTCCTCGGAGACAGAGACTGAGCCATTTAGTAGGAGTTACAAAATGTAAAATCGTGGCTCTCCACACGTTCTGTCTCTTGGCAATGCGATGCATTTCAACATAAGTCTTCCATGCGTGCTTGACTCTCGTCTCCAGTTTGCGTCTGTGGTTTCTGGGTTATTCATGCTAGAGAGGTAAATTGTGGGCCATTTCTGTGGAAGCCATGCATTCTGACACAGCGAGAGAAGCTGTGGGCCCTCACTCTCACACACTAGGGCGATGAATTAGGGCTCAACCTGCAAATCAAATGAGAGCACCCAGAAACAAGAGTCAGTCATTTCGCAGCCCGCTGAAACCACAGCTGCAGTCATCTCCAGACGAGGCTGGCTTGTTAAGAAACTGTTGTCCTTGTTTTAAAATCAACATGCGTTTTCATGCTTTCAAAAGAAAATAATAATCAAATGGAGTATGGTATATAATCATAATAATACGTTCCAGACCGAGAAACAGGCCTGCTGGAGGCCTTTGAAATAAACATATGGTTATAATTTTTTCAACCCCGTCTTGTTTTTTTTTATTATCATTCTTTCATCTTATTATTCAGCAACAATGTATCATTGAGATTATATATTATGATAGGCTGTCCAACTTCACCCAGCAATTATAAGCTAATTCTTTCAACTATATGAGCGTATTCACACCATGTAGTCTGGGATTTAAAATGTGAGAGGCAATTAATGAGAAGAAAAACAGAAAGAGTGTGTGTATGTGTGCGTGCACACCCACACTTAGACATCTATTAAAGCTGAAATCAAGATTTTTGGAACAATGAAGTGGCAGCCCTGGCACCTTTGAACACTTAAAACAAGGATCCTGGTCCCAGGGCTCTATCACCCTGCACCGATTGTTAGATAACCTCCATGATCAGGTTATCTAATATTCAGATGTGCCATTTATTACCTGGATCAGGTGTGTTTGCTTAGGGTTGGAGTTAAACTCTGCAGGGTGGTTGATCACCAGGATCACAGTTGAGCACCCCTGACCTAAAGAAATACTTAATCACGGTGTTTTCCAACCTGTGGGCCACGGTTATACTTCTAGGTTACTGTTTGCGATCAGTTTTTTTTATTTTATTTTATAGCAAAGCTTTGTTACAATAGACAAATATTTAACCAGACATAATTTTAAATGTGACAATTTTATATTTTAAAATTGAAGGTTAATGTAAAACATTTCTCTTCAGTTGTATGGCTTTCATTCATCATGGATAAACGACTACAAACTTTTCACTTATTTTTGGGTCTTTATTATGTTATGCAGTCAAGTGAAATCTAATAGACAATTGTTTATGGTGTTATATAAGTTTACATTTTAATCAGTTGGGTAAGTTCAATCTTCTTTTGGGCCACAGAGGCTTTAGTGATAGGATGTGTGGGCTGTGAGGTGCAAAGGCTGGAAAATCCCACTCTCAGCTGCTTGTATGTATATTATTCAGTCAATTATTTGAACCACATTTATAACAGAGAGCTAGTGGGGAGATGCTAAAGCAGCTGCCCACTAGCATCCGTTTTAAGTTTGTTTTGAATCAATTGTTTTTCTGCTATGTTTCCAAGCACAGAGGAATGCACTGAAATTGTTATTAAGGGTGATACAGGAGTGACACATAGAAATCAGGTTAATGTGTTGGAGTAGTGCTGGAGTATTCTTTTCAGTGGTCAAAATGTGCCACAGCTTTCACTTTATTATTCTGTGAATTGCTTTATGAAAAAAAATGTCTCCAAAAATTGTATGTATAACTGCACATACAGGATTCAGCACTGGAATTAGACTGTCTACAGCCTATACTATGGAAGCATACCACTATCAAAATTAAAATTAAAACATACTATGAAAAATGTGTTTGAATTTCTGTCTCATATATGCAAGTTTAAGCTCTAAATGGTGCCCAATCTCATTCCTGGACACCCCATGCTCTGCACATGTTTGTGTCTTCTCTTCTCCACTGATCCAGCACATGAGGAGCTTGTTAATTAAACCAGGTGTGCTGGACGAGGCAAAACCCAAAAATCTGCATAGTGTGGGGTCCTGAGGAACCCCAGGCCTGAAGTGTGACCTCTCTAAGAAACAAAAGGAAGACTTTCAGGTAAACATTTGTCAGTAGAAATCTCTCCTGTAATTTGAAAGAATGATGAATGAACTGAGGAATGTTTAATGATCATAAACGACAGTTTAAAGCGGGGGTGTCAAATTTTACTCACAAAGGGCCAGTGTGGCTGCATGTTTTCATTCTGAACAAGTAAGAGCACTTGATTCAATTTTTGAAGACTGAAACCAAGTGGAATCAGGTGGACTCCTGAATGGTTGGATTGAAATCCTGCAACCACACCAGCCCTTTGTGGATAAGATTTGACACCGCTGGTTTAAAGCGTTTAAACCAGAGAAAAGGTGAGTATGTGTTCTGCAGTGCACCTGTGTGTTTACTGGTTGACCAGCAGAGGGCAGTACAGGCAAGCAAAACATCCCTACAGTTAAACCTAGGAGACATTTCATCAGCTAGTATGGCTTTATGGTTAAGATAAATATGGTTAAGAACGCCCCATTGATTTTCATACACTGTGACAGGCACAGACTGGAACTCATTCTGTCCTTCTTTTTTTTTTGGAATATTTCTGTTTTCTGTGTGAGTGCACGCCAGGTCCATTGCGTCAAAAGAATGGCGGCTGCGTTTAAAAGTTGGGCAAAAAATGAAGGAACCTGGACTAATGCACACCAGGGCTCACACACATTGTCCTGCCCTCGTGCACACACACACACACACATACACACACACATATAGAATGAGCCTCGCAAATTATTTGTGCCAGAAACTCCATGATCAGGTTTTCTAGCAGCAACACAGAGGTTTTAATCAATAACTCTGGAGTGCTATAAATTAATAGTAAATTCTAAAAATACTAACTGGTTTGTTATTTTGTAGAATAAGAACACACATATACACACAGACACACACACACACACACACACACACACAGACATACACACTGAAGCACATAAATAAGGCTCGGGCTCCAACGTGAACACTCCAGCCAGAGTGAGAAGCATGTGCTGGGTCTCTTGTTAATATGTATATTTCCTTTTCACATTTAGTTCCATCAGGGTTTTGTTGCAGAAGTTTGCCCACGCGCTGCCAGGCTGTAAACAATGAGCTCACGAGGCCTCCGGGTGGCCAGTCCCGCCTGACTGCCTGCCTGACGCCCTCTGTGTTCTCCATCTTCACCAGGACACGCTCCGCATCCAGCTGCACCTTCACCTTCACCTGTGCAGGCACGGCAGAAGTGAAAAACACATTGAGAGAGAGATAAAGAAGTGAAGCGCAGATCCTGGGCCTCCACGCCTGGTCTCTCCATCCGAGCCATGGAATCAGTGTGGAAATCTGTTCCTGATAAGGAGCCTGGGGGAAGGAAAGAGGAGCCTGGATGGCAAAACAGATTAAAAAACAAAAGATAAAAACAACAACAGAGGTGGGCAGTACCATCAAGTAAAAAAAAATACTGTTGCTGCAATCAAATGATGGTTCAGGGAGGCAAAAGTGTGGAGAAGACCAGTGAAATATGGATAAATAAAGACAAATACTTATAGAACTGAGGAGGGACTATTCTTAGGACATCCAGTTTCTGTTAGTGTAGGAACCTAAGTTATTTTTTGGTTTAAAACAAGTGCAAAAGTGAGAGGTGCAGTAAAGCAGTTCAGCCCACAGAGCATGAAGTTAAATAAACTTTATTCATTTATTCAAAGACAGCAAAGTATTGTGCAAATCCAATAATTCCAACAAACTAAAGTAAGAAGTAATAAGGCAAATTAAGATAAGATAAGATAAGATAAGATAAGATAAACCTTTATTAGTCCCACAAGTGGGAAATTTGCATTGTCATGGC
>JBBPCZ010000034.1:7945900-8007249 GCA_037974445.1 Brycinus macrolepidotus
GCAGAGATGGAATGAAAAGGGTCGGGGGGGGGGGTGTGGGTCAGACCTGGTGTGGGTCAACCATCTCCCAGCCAGAACTGGAGCTGTCCAAGGTTCAGAATGAAGAAGACACCTCTTCAGCACCTCTTCTTTTGGACAGCAAAAGCAGCGTGACTCAGGGGGTGGGCCAGCCAACCACACATGGCCGGAGCCCACTTATCAGCTCCCCTGACCGCACTCACAGGCTAGGAGATGGAAATTTAAACGCCACCTACAGCTGGATGAGTGAGTCTTGCTACTTCACAAATCCCCTCTCTTGCCTATACCTGTCTTTAGTTGCCGGAGGCAGCATGCAGCAGGGCAACCATGGGAGATCCACTACGCATTAAACGAGCCTCCCCTCTGCTTCCATTCATCTCAGTTGTCGTTCAGTGACAAGCTCACAGCCTCGTCGCCCACATCAAAGGAGGGATTCACTGGGACCAGCCTGCCCCCACACTACACACTCACTCTGCACATTTCATTTGAACTCTCGAACTTGAATAAAGGAAAACCAGTATGTGTTCACTTGTGTCTTCTCTGTTGCTGTACTTTGGTTACACTTTTCACAAGATGTGGTTATCTTTCTGACAGTCAAAAGAGTGATTATTTTAGTGTAATGAGCAGATTCTTTTGTTATCACTGTCTGTAATTTTGTTGGCGAGATAAACACTGCACTGAAAATGATCAAATCCTTTCTGTAAACTGCATGCAAGCCACACACAGTGTATCGTAACCTCAGGAATCTCAGACAGTAAGAGGTGTTTCTTCGTAGACATATTCAACAGAACCACAAAGGTCAAAGGTTTGCTCTGATGGCTGAGGTCACTCACAACTCATTCTTTTTTCCTTCTCATACTTCTTGTCTAGTTGTTGCAGTCTGAGCATGCTCGGGCCTTGCCAGGACATCCTGGAACACTTCTGCTTCTCACACTCGTAAAGATTATGTTTACCAAAACACTCCACGAAAGCAAGTGTACAGTTCATTAATTATAAGCACACAGAGGCCAACCACATCAGTATTCCCAAGCTAAGCACATGTGTATAAATGGAAAAGGAGAAAATAAATACACTTCTAAATACGTTCCAAGTGTAGCGGGGTCAAACTGCACAGCTCTGCCAGTGTTTTGTGTGCAGTGGTTGGAGAAAAAGCAGTGCAAAGGCTGCATTGAAGATTTATAGTTATGCCCTTGTCTAGTTACACCCATCCAGTCGGTAGAATGGATAAATACATGCTACTTCTATGAAAAAATTCAAAGAAAAACACAATAACCACTTCTGAGTTAAAATAAATGTCAATAGCTGGCCAGCATTATTAGAATTAGAAAGGCCATTTGTCAGAATTTGTTTGTTTTCTGTCAATCCGCATCATACAAACAGGAAGAAATTGTCTTCTCATCTGAAATCCCTTCTTTTCCCTTATTTCTTCTTGTGAAAAGGTTACGGGTAGCATTATTTTTGCCTAAATCATCTGTCATAATCCATTTTCATCAGAGTTAAATGTGAATTATTCCTTAGCTGTGAGTGTTGCCTCGTTTCAGATACATTCCACAGACATGGCGTAGCCATGACTTACAGGCCATTACTTTTTAACATGCTTTATTATTGTACAAGCTCAGCTGCTGATTTAAAGCACCCTCATTTTAAAGATACTTTTGTGCTCCCTTACGTGAGATTGCTTTCCTTATGTTCTTTATCTTTTATAGGGCAATTTAGGCAAAGAGCATTGCCCTGCAGCATGTTAAACTTAGTCTCTTACCTGGAATTAAAACTAATAAACCTCTGCTAGCAGCAAAAACCGAGACGTTTGCATCAAGGTCAGGACTCTCAGTCAATGGAGCTCATGTAAACGTCCTACAGGCCTGGTTACAGCCAGTGCCTTTAACATATTTGTTTTTACCTCACAACATGGATACAGCGAGTACTCCTGGAAACCCTTGGCTCTGCTGATGTTGCAAACAGGACCAGACTGAATGTTTAGAAAGAGAAAAAAGACATTTGCATGCAGAGCTCTGAAATTCTGGAACAATCTATCAGTTCATGTTGAAAGTGATAAGTTTGTTTATATATATGATAAATGCTAAATGTGTTTTGTATTTAGATATGTTTTAGTCTTACAGTAAAATAAAACAATGAATAAATTTGTTTTATACTTTTCAATTTATCTTTTACACAGTTTTTAACTTTTAAATTACACACACACACACACACACACACACACACACACACACATATATATACATATATATACATACATATGTACATAAAAGCAATTGCATCAGCGTCAGGCATCTTAGTCAATGGAGTGCATGTAACACATATTTACATTTTATTATTTATTATGTAAAGCTGCCTTGTGCTACTTCAGTAAGTAAAAAAGTTAGTCATTAATTAATCTGTTAATTTCTTTTGGAATTTTATAATCAGTTCTAACATCGAACATTAGTATTCAATAATGTATGCACCCATTTGATGGCCAAAATTAAATACATAAATAGATCATCTGTCTTGTAGTATTGTGTAAATACAGCCGTAATTGTAATGCAGTTATATTGTATAGCTGTATTTATACTGTGCAGCTGTAATTATGCTGTATAATTGTACAAATTGTAGAATTGTAGGTTTACAGTTACTGACTGCAGCTCATCTGTTGCTGCACTATTCTCAGCTCTGCAGTGACACTGAGACAAGTCTGTGCTGATTTTACAAATATATTGGCCACAGTGATGTACATGGGGTTTTTGAAAAACTTTGTATATGGAGTGAAGTTGCCTTAAGTTTTATAGTGGAGGTGAACTGTCGTCATCATCATCATCACAACTGACATTCTGGTGCTTTCTTTCTTCTCCTCTCCCTGACAAGATGGCCCAGTTCCCCCTGACTGAACTCCAAAGGGCACAGAGGGGTGATCCCACCACTGGATAACTCACACACACCCTCTCTCTCTCTGTCTCTCTCTCTCTCTCTGTTGTGGTCAGATGCCCAGCACTGATAGAAAGCAGCTTGTTGAAAGGGCCGCTTCTGTTCCATGACACCTCCAACAAAAAAGTTCTTTCCTCTGCGGGCGATTGTTGCTAAGTAGCAGGCAGGGTAAACATCCTTGGTGACGTTTGTGGGAAGAGCAGCTGACAGTGGTGTGTGTGCCACTGATGAAGGAGATTCACACACTGGTGGAGATAAGGGCAGGGAGAGCCCTCTGCCTGCTGATAAGAGGCCTAGCGCTCTGTTTGCTGCTGTTGCCAAGCCCTGGCCCCTTTGATGCACTTGGGACGCTGATTTATGTTCCCTGCTCTAAAATCATTCATCCCGTGTCACCCAGCCAACTCTGTTTACCCTGTTGCTATTGTTGCCGTTGTTGTCGCTCTTGTCTCACATTTTAAAAGCTCTATGATGTGAATGAATGAGTACTTTCATAAGATTACAAGTGTCGGCATGCACTGCCTAAGCTTTCCGGCGCTGGGTCCTGTGTATGTGATTAGAGGCGTGATGGCTTTGCTTTTCCTTATAAAAGTGATACTCAGAGATTAAGAGTTCAACAGTCAGTCATACTGCAGACACGTCGCCTAACATTGTGCTTATTTCCTGACAAACCACTCTGTTAAGGACACCTACCTTGTATCTACATTCCCTTCTTTTTTACAGCTCCCCTTATCATTCAGGTGAACTTTTTGGATTCACAATTGCATGCTATAGTATATTTGTTTCTCTGGATCATTTGTTAGCCCCTTTTACCCTGAACAGTACCCCCACAGGACCACCAGTGAACAGACAGTGAACAAGTTGAGGAAAACAATATCAGTATGTAGTGCTGGAAGGCACCAATAAAAGTCAGTGTCCCAGTGTTATCCAAATATGGTACTCCTGGTAAGGAAAGGTACTATTTATTTAGTATTTATGTACATTAAACTGTTCTTTCAAATAAATATACATCACACAGCAAACAATGTACACTGCCAACTGTGAACTGTGTTTTCGTTCTCTATTAATATTGTTAAAACTAAAAAGTTGTCCTATACGACGTATACCAGTATGCCGGTATTGGTCATATAGCAAATTATGTACACTGCTAACTGTTAACTGTTAACAATATTAATAGAGAACAAAAATATAGTTAACAGTTAGCAGTGAACATTATTTGCTATATGACCTATATCAGTATGTCGGCACTGGTCATATAGAAAATAATGTACACTCTATAAATATTGTTAAAATATATATATATATATATCCTGAATGACCAATACTGGCATACTGGTATAGGCAATGTATCACCCAGCACTATCAACACGTGTAAATAATTGTGACAGTTAATAAAAAATTAAAATGGTGCACATCTTCAACCTGAGCCTGAAGCTGGGGAGAGTACCACAGCTTTGGAAAACCTCTTGTGTGGTACCAGTGCCGAAGACCCCACATCCAAAGGACTTCAACAGCTACAGGCCGGTGGCTCTGACATCCCACCTGATGAAGACCCTGGAGCGGGTGGTCCTTGTGCAGCTTCGGCCCCTGGTGAGCTCATCACTGGACCCACTTCAGTTTGCCTACCAGGCTGGCATTGGAGTGGATGATGCTGTGAGAGAGAGAACGATGTAGTAGGTGGATGATCATGTTCTTTCATGTTCTTTGATTTCTCCAGTGCCTTCAACACGATCCTTCCCACAATCCTGAGGGACAAGCTGGAGTACACAGGAGTGGACCATCACCTCGCCACAAGGATCCTGGACTACCTCACTAACCGACCACAGTATGTGAGAACTCAGGGCTGTGTGTCGGACAGGGTCGTCTGCAGTACGGGGGCCCCTCTGGAAACGGTTCTGGCGTTCCTCTTCATCATCTACACTGCAGACTTCTCCTACAACTCCACCAGTTGCTTCCTGCAGAAGTTCTCTGATGACTGTGCAATAGTCGGCCTTATCACTGATGGGGACGACAAGGAGTATAGAGAACTGACCCGGGACTTTGTGGACTGGTGCCAGCAAAACTACCTCCAGATCAACACTGGAAAAATCAAGGAGCTGGTGGTAGATTTCCGCAGGCACAAACACCCTCCACTGCAACCACTGAACATCCAGGGTCTGGACATTGAGGCTGTGGAGAGCTACAGGCACCTTGGTGTTCATCTGAACAATAAACTGGACTGGACTCATAATACAAATGCTCTTTACAAAAAAGGGCAGAGCAGGCAGTACCTGGTGCGGAGGCTCAGGTCTTTTGGAGTGAAGGGGCCACTTCACTCCAGCACTGAGGAGCTCCTTCAGTGGAAGGCTGCTGCATCCACGATGTGGGAAGGAGAGATTCCGCAGGTCTTTCCTTCCAACCGCTGACAGACTCTACAACAAAGACCTTGCAGTTGACCACACACACATAGACTAACAAACACACACATCCAATACACCATGGTAGTTTCTCTTATGTGCAATATTTCTTTGAGTGCAATTTTCTGAGGCAACATGTGCAGTCTTTGGAGTGGAATACTATTATTATTATTATTATTATTACTATTATTATTATTGTTGTTGTTGTTGTCGTTGTTATTATTATTATTATTATTATTATTATTATTATTATTATTACTGGGTGAAATGTGCAATTTATAAATGTGCAAGTTACAACATGCAACTCTTCTGGTGCATTATTACTGTTTTTTTTGTCAATGCCTGTCACTCCATTGTGTACCTGTGTGTATATATATATATATATATATATATGTATATATTCACAGTGTTCTACATATATTTATATATCCACTCTTTACATATATACATACATATACTCAATGTGTACATACATACATATCTAAGTTTACATATACATATATATACATATATATTTTTCAATGCACACATCCATATTTATATTTCTAGATTGTTTGTATAGTGTACTTTTTCTACTGTACTGTTGGTATAGTTTTTAATCTATTATTTTTAATTTTTGCTGCTTTTATCTTGTACTGACCACTTTCTGCCATGACAATGCAAATTTCCCACTTGTGGGACTAATAAAGGTTTATCTCATCTTATCTTATCTTATATTATATTATCTTAAAAAAGAATTTTTTTTTTCAGCTTTTGTAACTGCTACACACATTTCCTTCACACAAGCAGGTCTGCTGGGACTGACTCCTCTGCCTGTTTCATAAAGGCATCCTAAAGGAAGTACCATGCTTAAGCATGTCATTTTAAATGTGCTTCTGATCGCATGCATGTTGTGCAGATGTATGTGGATGCTCATTTTTCTTCCAAACGAATTGGCCATCTGTTTGGTCTGATTTCTTATCAGCCTGAACTTTCCTATTAGTCTTTTCAAGAAAAACACAACTCCTTCTCTCCCTCATGTTAGATATTTTCCAGACAGCCTCGCTGTGCACGGTGCTAAAACCCTCCACCCCACCCTCGCATCTACAGCTGCCAGCTGCAATCTTCGAGGATCAGGTAATTCACCATGGTTTACACCCAATGATAATAAAAAAAGAGTACAGTACTAAACCCAAAGCCCTGAAGGAACGTTCAGATCCCAGTTTCGCCTAACATTTGCAGTCTTCAGTCTGTGCCTCTACAGTGTTTATATTAAACATACCACTGTCTCACAGATATTATTCTGCAAAATAAAAAAAAAATAGTTAGTAGTCATAGAATTTTCTATTAATTTATATTATTGCAGAATTATTTTTTGATTAAAACCTGTGATAACCTGACCATGGAGCTTATGGCAAAAATACATATAAGTGTGTATATGTGTGTGTGTGCATGCGTGTGTGTATGTGTACACACAAACACACACACACACACACATATATATATATATGTATATGTGTGTGTGTGTGTGTGTGTGTTTACACAGTATATCATAATTATGTTCAGCCATGATGTAGTATAAATTGTAAGTACAAGCAGTATGGTTTTAATAATACGAGTGATTTTTGAACCATTTGATATATTGATAAAACAACAGCGGGACACAAAATGTTACATTTTCAAATTATGGTTTAGGTTACTGTTCTAAATCTCAAAAGACTTGTAGTTGATCTTTCATTGAAGGATTTTCATGAAATATTGGTACGTGTTCTATGTGTATTCTATGGCATTCAAATTCACCCTAATGCTCCTCTGTGTCTACAAATTTCCATACAAAGATACGGGGTGCCAATACCGGCCAGGAATATTTATTTATTTTTATCAAAAGTGGTTTGTCTGTTCATATTTTCCCCACCATAAAACTGAAACTGGGTGGGGTGCTGTAATATATTTGACTCTGTTTGCAAATATTATGACAAGAATGGATTTTTTTTCACCTTTTCATGCTTAGAATATATTAAAAATCCCCCCTGCACTAAGATAAGCAGTTTGTTTAAGCTGCATATTTGATAACATGCCAATTTTTTTACTGCCTTTCTTTCACTCATCCCCAAAAAATACCGCAATTATTTTTTCTCCAGCTGGAATTTGAATCGTTAATCAATCCTGGCCTGCAGCAGCCGTCTCTGAGAAATCCGCCGCAAAAGGGGGCTGCAGTGTTTCAAGTCTTTCAAACTTCTGAAACATTTAATGGTCAGCCTGAAGAAAGGGCTAAAGGTTTCAGTGGCCTGAATTCCACGCAGTCTTTCACAGTGACTGTACCAGCGGGAATATAGCAATTACAGAGCTTGGGTTAGAAAGCTAAAGGCTGCATTGTTTAGTAATTGCTCATATTGACAAATGGAGCTGATTAGTAATGAGAAAACCACATGCATTGTGAAAGCATCTGAAGCCTGTCAGGTTCTGATTGCATCTAAATTTACGTAAAAGCAGATTTTATCTTTTGTTAATCTGACAGATATGACAACACAGAAATAATTCTCCGTAAGAGAACGAGAAACACTTTGAATATTTGCCCTAACCGTGCTCTGACAAGAATTTCTGATGGGAATGCTGAACAAGATTCGTTCAGATTGATTTATAACACAAATGTGGCAGGTAATAACATGCATTATAAATCAAGTCCACATTTTTTATGGGAGTGTCGGAATTACGTGCAACCAAAACAGCTTTGTCAACTTGAGCTTCTCAATAAACTGAGGCTTCATTCCAAAATGGTGAGAGAGATTGATGACTACGCTGGAGATGGGACGGGGGGAGTGTGAGAGGCTTTGGGAATACTCCAGATTACTGGGCTGCTGGGAAGGGCCTGAGGAAACACATTGTGCACCAAGTGCCAGACTCCGTGGCCAGTAAAACCGCTGACCTGGTCGACTTTTTCCAAGTTATACTGGGCGAGGAGTGGCAGGGCAGCTGGAAGAGGTGACATCCTGGCCCCAGCGTGTCCCCTGTGTAGCTCAGCGCAGACCCAGCCTCTGTTTCCACAGGCCTTTTATCTCCTGTCCACTTCTGTCCATTGTAGTTTGAGGGAAGCTGTTTCGGTAATCTCAGACAGGGCCGAACTGCCCAAAAAAAAACATCAGCGTGGCAGATAACAAGCATCTGGACATGACAAACTATACAAAGAGTGGGCACACCAGCAACACTGGGCAAAACAGTGTTTAAACAAATACTGCATTTAAGAAAAAAAGGGGCTAATAGTGCATGAAGACTAGGGAGCAGTTAGCACAGTATCATCTGCATTTGATAACATGTCTCACATAACTTGCCTTTATTATTAGCATGGCTACTATGTTAGAGTTAGTCTGTGTCTGTGTATGGTCCGATCTGCAATCAATACAGTGTCCAACCACCAATGAAGTGCTCATTAATGCCATAGGGGGGCAGTATAACCTATTATGGCAGGACAACATGATACTTGCACCTAGGCTAACACCTGGATCTCATCAGTGCTTAATTATCCAGAATACATCTGAGGTTACTCCCAAATGTAATATGCGCTACAACACATGACACCCTATATGCATAATGTTCTGTCAGATTACTTCATGTAGTTTTAGCGAGGGTCTTTGTTTTAAAGTGCTGAGCTCTATCTGTGCTATGGACATTTCATAAACAAACACGCACACATATGGATCCCCTCACAATCTCATGGTCACAGGCAAAGAAACAAACACAGAAAACCCTCGTCTCCAGCGTCGCAGCCCAGTCGGGAGGCTCGAGCCCATGATTTTGGGTTTGAACCAAATCTCAGTTAGCACAGGGTCGTGCAATCTAGCGCTTCACTGAGGAAGAAAACTCCACAGGTTTACATAAAGCCTGATCTTGGGGCTTTGCCTTGTTTAACTCCTCGTTCACAGATGTGCTCCTGCTTATCACGGTGATCTTTCCTCAACTCCATTCACCGTACATTAGTCTGCATCAAGAAACACAACAGGGAATTTGGAAAAGTGACACAGTTTATATTGGACCGCTCAGGAAATTAGAGAAGCTGGACGTGACTGGGGGCTCATGTCTCATGGAGATTGCACACTGAGACAAATAAACACTGTTTACAAAATAGCGTTTTGATCCAAAGATATTTGCCGGATCCAAAAATGACAAAATCATGTCAGCTACTCTTTAAGTGAATTTATAGCGATGGCTTGCATTGCGAGTCATGCTGTATCATTATGTGGTTAGTGGTTAGGTTTATGCCCTACGAGCAGCTGCGCCAGCCCCATTCTGTTTAAACAAAGCCTGATTTTCTCAGAGGCTGCGGCCCTCGACCTGCCTGTTCACGCAGGCCGGCGCTACCAGAGGCAGGCGGCCAGGGAAGTTTAAACTGTTTAAACAATGCTATTGTGTCTCAATGAGAGGCTACGACGTGAGCCAACACTTCTCTATGTCCATTCATCTTAGACATGACCAGATCAGGCCCTCATGACCATATAACTTGGTCTCAGGTTATATTTCCTTGAATGTGCTTTGCTACCATGGAGAGTTTAACAGTAAAAAAGTACCATTCTTTCAGTTTTCTTGCAAATGTAAATATATATTTACACGCACACATACATATATGTGTATATATGTCTGTGTACATATGTTTCTGTGTGTGTCTGTGTGCGTGTGTGTGTATATATACAAATAAACAGAACTTGTGCTGTAAAAATATGTCATTTGTGCTCTGAGAAAATATGTACAGCTGTGTGCTGTAATACAACAACATTTACGACACAACATTTATTACTAAGATGGAAGTACTCCTAATATAAATGTATGTGACATGTTGTGATATAAGCTGTTAAAGCAGAACAGCACTGTCAACACTGCAACTCTGTCAACTCCTCTCTTCTCTCTCTCCCTCTTCTTTCTCCACGACTGTGTGAACTCTCCTCCTTGATAAGCTCCAGATGTTGTCTGCTGCTGTGAAGGTGCTGGAGTGAGATTCACTCTCCTTCCTCCCAGTAAATGCCTGGCCTCCACTGACCAGGTCAGAGTGTCTCGGCTGATTGTTCATTACGGGAGGGCTGAGCCAGACGAATAAAACTGACTAATCACACGTAGAACCTGACACTTTGAATGCATGTAATAAATCAAATTGTGTCTGTGGTAAAAAACATAAAATACAATGAAATTGTCCATAAACTATTACTATGTTCCCTTAGTCTCCGTTTTATGTATACTAGAGATGTAAATTTACACACATTTCTTTAAATCTTTCCATCTGTGTGGATTGTGTTGTTTGTGTGGTTTAATAATCCATTATTACATGACCATTTTCCAACCTTCCTTTATCCTTTACAACTTGTTACTGCACCTTAAAAACTGGTATATGTAAATGACCTATGTTCTGACTTGCTGCTCTGTTTGAACCTGTGTGAACATTTTTCCAGCCCAACAACTCAGTAACAGCACTCTTTATTACTTCAGTGTGAATAAGCAGCTAAAGCACGGCAGACAGATTGACAGGTCATATGTCACGAACAGGTCAGTTTCCTTGTTTGTGATGTCACAACCACGTAAAATTTAAACAAGCTGTTTTTGTAGCTTAGTTTTTAGCTTTTGTAGTGGATTGTATGGACTGTATATGGTACATCTGCAAACTTTCTTACTTTAAAAAAGGTTTCTCCGTTATATTGCCTCTTTAATATAAGAAAGGAGCAGAAGTGTAATGAACAGAAAACTAATATATCTTTGTGAGGCATTACATGGTTCTGTTTTTGTTGAGCGATGGTCTCACTAACCTGTGACAGATGTTCGTGCATGGTCACTTACCTTCTAAAGCACCTCTCCTTTAGCCTCTGCCTGTTCATGCTGCTTTGCTCTCTTTCTTCTCTCCGCGGCCCAGGGTTCACTGTGTCTGAAGCCATGAGATCCATCACTCCGTTGGGTTATCTTGCCTGTGGTTAGGACTGACAGCAGCTGGCTCAGAACCTCCACCTAATTCCGCTCGTACGTGGAGCTCTCAAACGAATGGCGGAGAGGCCAAACCAATCAGTGGCCTCAGTGATGGCCTCGGTGATGCCCTCTGTCAACTTGCTCTTACTCTGTACTGGCACTCCTCCAATTTTAAATGGATTAAGCAATGCAAATCTCCAAACTCTCCTGTAACACAAAATCACAAGCAAATAACAGACTTCCATCTAAAGCTACAGTGAAATTGATTCCACTTTACCTCTGATTATGGGTGTAGGCTGCACAGTAAAATATGTCGAGAATGAGCCAAGAGCCTAGTATTTTAAATGAATTAATTTGTTCAAAAAGAGGACAGTCCAGGAGCTGTGCATGGAAGGTAGACTTCGTTTAGCTTGGTGGCTCACCGACCTACTCACTGAGTTAAATGCAAGCTACCATAACTGAAGGAGCAATTACTGTGTGTTGATTTCAACCTGAATGATGGATCTTTACATTTATTCTTCCAGAAATCCTTCCTGAAACCAGCTAGTTTGCGAATTTATCTGCATTATGTACAGTCAAATGCAAAGGTTAGAACACCCCCCCCCAGTCAAACTCCATATCTTCTACAGGGGAAAACTCAATTACTTTCTTAAATTATGATAAATATCAAACATGAAGTACAAAATGTGTCATTGCTTTTGCACAGGCCACGTTTTATGTTCTTCCAAATCAAGAAATAATCAGTGCATTAAAATGTGCAAAAAGCGTGTTCTCTGTAGATTATGTCCTTATTATCACTTACAAAATCAACATGTATTATCACTTACAAAATCAACTTCACCAGGACCGCCTCAACTTTTGCCTACAACTATATGTTTTAAGATTTCAAGGTTTATTTACATATAAAGATTCAACATTGGGGAACCTGTTCTGATGTCCAACATAAAAGCCTATTTTGTGAACTGGATAATATCTATTTTACATTGTCATTAATGTCTTTAAATAACATCTTTTTCTTTCATTTTCTAAATGAAACTGCTCTACCTCTTTTTATTTTTTTGAGAAAGGCGCATACCCATCCAAACCCCTGCTTTAGCGAAATCGTTTCTGGGACTGCCATCATGTTGTAATCCTTAATTTAATATGCAGCTTCAGTTGACGTTGTACTTGCAGCAAGTATGGTCACTTTTGGTATTGGAGTGGTAATCGAAAGATCTTATGTTTCATAGTCAATGGAAAATGTTTTATTTTGTAACATTATAGCTTTTGAAAAGAGGGGTTTTAGTAGAATTCAGCCGTTTTTATGGTTATGGCTCATGAAGGCAACCCACCAGTTGCCAGCACAACTGCAGTGTTTTAGTCACTGTAACAGAGAGGTAGCACTGACTTGAGAGTGGCTGTGGCGTTTTCTTGAACTTTGACAGTAGTTTCACGCAGTGAAGTTTCCCTTGGTCCTTTTATGGCAGTGTATGAGGACTGCAGTGCTGCCTGGCAACAAATCGGTTAAAACTGGTTTTGGCACTCAAGCATCATCTAGAGCCAATATAAATAAATCCTAACATTTAGCAAGGTCTTCAATAATTCATCTTGTCGGCCATGCACTGAAGTGACTTAATAGGATCAAATCACATGCAGGCACACTAGATACACACATTATTTTGATAGAGGAAAGGCTTCTGGCTCTTGAGTGATGTTTCAGTCCAGTAACCTGTAAATCAAGGTTTTTTGCCTTAACCTAGTCTTAAAGATAAGCAGTGCTGAGATCACTCAAATATGCACCACAATTTTTTCATCACTTCTCCGATACTGGTTTGCTTTGCTTATTACTTCCAGGAAAAAAAGTGATCTTGCTACTCTTTGGACGACCCTGCATTACTCATCTAAAACCCATACACATCTGTACTGGAAAATAGAAGGGGAAATTCAATGTTCCTTTTAGTGCTTTATTTAGAAAGAAATATCCAATCACAATAAACTAATTTAAAAGGAATGCCACTACCCCTGCCTCAGTCTGAAGAAAGAGCCAGATATGTTTGATGAAAATAATGAACAGCTGATGCAAACCCAGAAACTAGCCAGTAGAAACAGCCCCAAAATAAATTCTTCATGTATAAAATGCACGAAAATTGGATCGGGGCTCTTTCTGCGAGGTTGGGGGTCTTTCTTCTTCACTTTATCCATAAGTTTCATATTAGCAGGATGAGATGCTCGATGAGCTATGGCGTTTGCTGTACTGCTTTACAATCAAAGTCAGCTGTGGTAGGTAGCACATGCCTGAGCAAATTATGGAAAAGGACAGACTCAGATAATCTACATAAAGGTAATGTATGTTTTAAATGTTATTTACCAAAGATTATAGTTCTACTAAAGATACAGGATTTCTAATTGTCTTTACACACCGTCTGTGTATTATTGACTGTACAGCCCAGAATCTGCAGCAGGCCAAAACACGGTATTTTCATCACAAATTCTAAATTTACTGAATGAGATCTAACCATAATTCAGTCCAAAATGAGTCTCTGTTTTCTGCTTTTCCTCTGGGCTGAAAGCGCTGTGGCATCCGATGCTGGTTAACAGCGAGTGGAAGCTGCATGCGTTCGCTTTTCATGCCACTTCTCTCCTAACTCAAACCAGGCCACTGCTCTTGCCAAAAAGCATTTTCGGAGTGGTTATGGCCCTCTGAATGGACCAGAAGTGCTGGACCTCATGGAGACTACAGGAAGAGAGTTCTAAAACAGTCCTCGGGAGCATCTTAAAACATTTTTATTGTCATTTTAGGGAACGTGTGTTTTTCACTATCAAATGTGTTTTTGGCATCCTGTGTCCCTGTAACACCACCGGGCAGTTAAATGGGTTAAAAAAAAAAAGGGTTTGAGATGTAGTAGCAGAGAAAAGATATCATCTATATGGGTTGCAACAGAAAAAAAAACAACACACACACACCCATCAGCAACAAGTTCTAACCTTATTTTAATGTACCCAGCTAAACAGACAGAATAAAACACAACTAAAAAAGCTGGAAGGCCTTTTTTGTGTCATTTTGTTGAAGTGAAGCCCGGTGACTAGGCAGACGGCTGTTTATCAGGCTCATGAGCGTCACAGTGTCTTAGTGGACCATTAGAGTGCTTTAATGTGGGCCCCATACTGAGAGGCTTCTGGGAAAGCTCAGCAGGTGTGGCACTGATTATGATCTGACACCCCTGTTGGAGCTAACAGGAATCATACCAGGCAGTGCCATGGCGCAGTTCTTGAAGCGTGTTCCATATCCTCCTGCATTCTTACTACCACTCTCGCATAGTTTCTTGCCATGCTCATCCTTCATAGGCAGTGCTGTACCGTGTTGGTGTAGTTGTCCTATAAGGTCATAAGGTTAACTGTATTTTTCTTTAATGTGTTGCATTTGAGGTGAGATGGATTTGTCCAAAAGCATCACCAAAGTTCTTGTGCTACTGTGATCACAATGCATATGCTCTTTCTGAACACCATGAAGAGCATTAACTACTGTTTGATGTTGATCACAAAAGAGTTCAAAGCCTTATTTCTGTCTCATACTGCATTTAACCCCCTCCGCTGAACCATTAATCTCTCTCTGTTGTCTACAATCAGATAAGGTCAGGCAGTTACACCCATTCTGCATATAGCAGCACAGTGCCAGTCTTTCATCCTTAGATCATTCTTAGATTCCACCCTCTGAAATCTGGAAAAGGCTAGCGTGATATACTGTCATGTAGTCCTGGGCATGCGGTGACTTGGAGTAATAAGATTTTGTAGTGTGATGGCAGAATATTTCATATATTCTGACCCCCATACAGCCCCAGTGCTACTGTAAGACTGTCATGTCAACTAGCAACTATGAAGAAACAAGAGTATTTTTCTTTCTCTCCAGCCCACAGAAGATACTTCAAGAACAAAAACGGGTACAAGTGGGCCTAAAAATAGTTCTATCAGTAACTCAGGCCAGATGAGAGAGGCACTGAGAGAAGAAAGTGGTTTGGTGTGATGGATTTAAGAGTCGTTTACCCATGATAACGCCTGTCGTTTGAGTTAACCAAAATCAAATTCAGCCATCTTATCTAAAGCAAGCCCTTTCTCTTTGATCAGATTTCAGATGGATGGCCCCTCCTTCACCAGGACGTTTATACCGGCCTTTCTCCCCTCTGGCTTGGTCCTCTAACCTCCTATTCTTATGAGCTCTTGCCCTTAGTCTTGCTAGGTGAGCTGGCATCCCCAGCTCACCAAGCCCGACGTGCACATCTGAAAGCAATTCCAGGTCTGCGTGTGGGGGCTGCCGGATTCCAGTGAGACCCCCTCACCAGGAAAGTGGAGGGAGGTAAAGTGTTGGGAAAAAGTGGGAATGGCTATTAAACGATCCCTGGCCTTTTGATGGAATTCCCGGCGGAGTTTGTCAAAGCAGGATTAATCACAAGCCTGATCCCGGTGATCCTGCATCTTTGTGTCTGCTTTTCCCCTCTTTCTTTTTTTTACAAGCTTGTGTCATTTCCTCATTAATATCCTGGGAAAGGAAATCTACAGCAGTCCTCAAAAACTTTCAAAGATCAAATGACTTTTTAATGTCCATGTGATAAAGCTATAGGTTGGTCCCTCAGGATCTTAATCAACAAATCGCCCAGAAATTATTGTTCACGTAATCCCAATCAAAAACCAGACAGATCCGTGAGATAAAATATACTGAACAACCACAATAAATTCCACTGTTACTCACGCCCCTGTTACCAGCACATGTCCCTGTAATAAAACCGGCAATTTAGTTTACATTATGCCTTGACAACTGAGTAATTACAGAGATTTACATTCAAAATGACTACTTTCTTCTTTGTAAAGTTAAGCTAAATGCATTTTTTTCTCCACCGAGCTGACCACAATCTGCTAACTCCACTTATGAACATATAATTTTGCCCTGAAAATCCTTTGTGTAACTTTAGTGAAATCTAATAAACATCAGGAAAAAAGAGTTCTCCTTTGCAAGATTGCCATTATTTTTTCTGCAATACCCTTTAAGACAATGGGTGTGTGTAGGTGCCAGTTTTGTCAGAATGACAGAAGGGCAGACACATACAGCCTCAAACACATGTGCGTGCTTCATCAATGGATTAATGGGGCTATGATTCACCCAGCACTGCCAATGGCTTATGATATAAATGCTGCACAGCCAGGCCTGGCACAAGAAGAGAAAGAACCGCACTCGGGATGAATGCTTTACATCATAGGCTTTACAGGCTCATTTGCAGACAACGACTTATAGCGTGACCTCAAGACAAACATGACTCCAGAGGCTTGAAAACAGAGTGTGAGATTGCGAGAGAAGAGGCCCTAGTAAAAAATAACCACACAACGGACTGAGATACCTCTCTTTCCACTACTGGGCTGTTCGAATATAGATGGGGTTGCCTTTGGTGGCCTGAACATGCCCGTAACTAGAAGAAGGTGAGCCAGTAGCCTAGCTGGGAGCCCTCACTGTCGTGGTGCGGGACAGTTTAATTGGATAAAAGGGGTTGGAGATTAAAGAAGACCAAAATGGAGATCCTGCAAAGGCAGGCTCTGATTTATGAAGGCAGCGGACAGAGGTGGCAGCATGACGAATGGCCTGCGGAGGAATGGGAATGTCATTTCTCTTCTCTGGGAGAAAGGGTGAATTCGGAATGAGACACTTTCGGATGGGACTGCAGTGAGAGTTTCCAGAGGACGGCAGGGCAGTGTGGATAAAACATCAACTCTGCGTACGTCTACTGTGAAAGGTGTATGAATGAACGGCCAGGTGTCATTTTAAGTGGTTCTGATGTATGTTTGGTTTTGTACATTTTCACATATGACCCTATGTCCTGGCAAGGTATAAAACGTGATTGTGGGAGGGGCTCACTTTGAGAGTGAGGGCGTGTGTAAAAGAACAGAAGTTTGATCACTATCCAACATCTCCCCTTGGCTAACCCCTAATCAAATCTACACTACAATGGTGGCCTGTCTGCTGCAGGTGCACATCCCACACAGAACACACACATGTTGAGTTTCATTCAAGTCAGCCTAGTGTTTGCAGTCCTTCGACATTCCAGCCTGACAGAGTGCATTATAGTCAGCTGAATTGTTCTTATTTTTTTATCGTGCCCCTCAGCCGGAGTCTATCAGAAACTTTTCCCTGTTTGGGTCGGACTTGCGAGTGTGTGCATGACGTGTACAGTTAGTATCTGAAGTGTGTGTGTGTGTGTGTGTGAGTGTGTCAGTCACTAGCCACAAGTGCACGTGCGTGCGTATGTGTGTTAGCAGATGTGTGTTAGGCCTAAATGGAGGTGGGGGTGGGCCGGTGTAAGGCGTCTGGCAGGCCTTGTTGGCTACATTCTTTCCCATCTGATAGAGGCCCTTATCGGCCTAAGACGGAGGTGCTGAATAGGAGATGCGTGTTGGGCTTTACAGTAACATCAACACATTCCTGCACACATTCCTCATGGCCAGTGAAAACACTGCCGGCCCGATAACAGAAGGGCAATCAAAACAGCGATAAATCGCGCCGGATATAAAGCGCAGCTAACCAAAACGCCGGCGCTTCAAACAAATACTTTCCCTGCCCGTGCTAAATGCCTGTAATACCCTCGGATGGAGCCATTTCAGCTCCACTGGCTGTATTGTCACGGCTCTTTGTCTCCTGGCCCCCAGCACCCTGAGTCCTGCTGCAACACTCAGCAAGGAGCTCCTGGGTGGACTGTTACAAACCCAGCATACATTGCATCAGGTTGGGTACACCAAGTTTATACAAATGACCTATTTTTTTAATGCAAACGAGCATTTTGGTTAGCCATAATATGACATTAAAAACTAACCAGGTTTGTTTTTGGAAAACAGTATCACGTGTGTGGCATCTATAGTAAGAGGTCAAACTTCATCCTCTTGTTGCGATGTCAACACTCATCAGCACTCAAACCTTCTGAATCAATGTTTGGAATTTTTCTTACTATAAATCATTATTAGTGCAAAACCTGTTATCCATACCAAGGAGGATCTTTTGAAGGGCACGCAGCTGAGTACTACAAAATACACTTAAAACCTCAGATAATACTTATTTTAAAACAGCTTGTTCTTAGTTAATGCTTTGTTTTCAATTTGCAGCTATTTTTTTCTTAGTAAGTGTGCGAATCAAGCATTAAAAAATAAAGCAAGTTGTCTCCAAACTTTTGACCAGTGGTGAGCACATGCTCATTTAGTGTTCCCTGCATCACACAGCTGGCTTAATCAATGATGACTTTTACATTTTATTTTCGTGGAAAATTGGCATGGCTGATGGTTGGAAATTGATGAGGTATGGATTTAGTGTTTTTTTCGACTAACATTTAATCAATCAGCATAGCCTCTGAAATATGTGCTTTCCCTGTGGTGCTGTGTCACTGTGTGCTCATTGCGGTTGGCTCGTAACCCAAGGCAACAATCAGGGCTTGCAGAACAACAAAGTGGCCCCGGCATTGAATTTTGTAAAACACCAGAGAAAGGGGTTGTAGGGCATTTTCCTTGAGTCATGGTGCAGCAATTTAGTCATTTAGCTGATTAAATTACTTTGACTTTTCTCCTCTGAAAGCTGAACTCTTAACTAAGAGCCTCTGACTTAAAGGAAGCATTAGAGTCGAATCTCTGTCTATTTCGACTAAGAATGGACAGTAATTTGGATGAGTTCTTTATTGATGAGAATGCTTTTTAAGCTCTTTATTTATGTTAACCTTTGTCACAGTTCTGATACTTTACAGCCTCTCCAGCCTCAGTTTCTCAGCAGCAGTTCATCAGCCAAACCATTTGGAACAGGTGACCATGTTTAACAGGCAAATTATTTTCCTCTATGGAATCAAATAATCACAGACACTACTGTTTGGAAGTAACACTAATTTAACATAAAAAACATAAAGTTTTTTTTTCAAGGGATAATAAACAGTAACATTTATTAGCACAGAATACAAAGGTTAAGCCAAACCTTTGTATTCTGCTGCAGTATGAATATGGTACAAGTACAAGCAATTCTTATCATTTTTTAATTCTGAGGATCATGAACTGAAACAGTGCAAGATGTGACCATTTTTCTTAGGTTTAATTAAATGTCAATAAACATTTAATCAAATTACTAGTAAAATATATTTGAAATCTTGATTTTGTATTGTACAATTTGGTAGGTCCCTCCTTTAAACAGTTCTCTTTTGTTCAGCAGGGATGATCCTAATATAATAACACTCGTACTTTAGACCACAGTCCACATATTTTACAACTACATATGAATATGTGACTACATAAATATATTTATTTAACTATAGATGGGTAGCATTCATTTTCTTATTCTTATCAAGCAAATTTGCTAGACCAGCTACAGAGAGCCCGGAGAGTGTGGTTTAAACGATTCCAGTTTAACGAAGCACAAATTAAACAGATAGACTTTATAAAGATTTTTCCTTTAACCTTATCTTACACATCTTGTCATCACTGATACATTCAGAGACTGAGAGATGGTACGGGGCCCAGTCATGTCTAAGAGGTTCACTCCCATGTTGAGCTGTGAGAGAGAGAGAGAGAGAGAGAGAGAGAGAGAGAGAGAGAGAGAGAGAGAGAGAGAGAGAATTACATCTCTCATATTACATTACTTACATTAAAAGTCAAGATAGTTTTCCTTTTCTGTAAAGCTACTGTTTTTGAGATTTTTTTTGACATGTTTGCTTGCTCTGAATGGCATTTAGTGACACAAAATAAAAATAAATAGTAAAATCATATTCTTGGCATTTTAAAACTCAAAAAAAGAGTAAATGAAAAGAGTAAAGGAAAAGTCAAAAATGGACACTTTTTGTCCACGGTCTTTAAGGGTTAATGAAGTGCAGGAGGCCTGCGCTACTCTTGCATTTCCTCTGCGCGGTGCCATGCTGGTAATGTGGATGATTGGGGAAAAAGCTCCGTGGCAGGAGAGGGCAGGCTTATCGCTGATCCGCCATCTTCCATCCCCGCCTCTCTCACTTCAAAGCCCCATAATGAGAAGCACCTGCCCTTGCTGGGCCGGAGGAAGTCTTTAGTGAGAGAGGGAGATGGAGATAAAGAAAGGGAAATGCGGAGAACTAGGAGCTTTATATGGGGCTCAGCGGCAGGATGGGGCCTTGGCGGGACAGGGCAGCTTAGAAAGAGCATGCAGGCCCAGCAGAGGCCCAGCAGAGGCCCAGCAGAGGCCCGACTTGCATTAGCTCAGACTGACTCTGGCTCTGGCCCCCACTGAGCTCTCTGATCCCCCCGTTCAGTCCGTGAGGGGCATGCGCTATCTGCGGCTAATCTCCACAAACTCGCTCTCTCTCACTCACTCTCTCCTGCTTACTCTCTGATCTCCTACTCTAATCGAAAACAACTCGCCCTTTCACTCAGCTGTTTTCTTTCCTTCAGACAGAGATTATAAAGGAAACAGGAATCTCGCAGGGATACGAGTTGGATTTCATCATATTTACTATCATAATATTCTTCATATATGATAGTAAATATGATTTAACCGCTGAATGGCATTGAGAAGCATACACAGGGAGTCACACTGCAGCTTATCTTGTGTAAATCAGTGGTTGAAGTGCGCTGCTTCTCACCAGGTCTCTGTACCAGCATTTCCAGATTTTGCTCCTTGAAGTACAGTGACTGTTTCTTGCATGCCACCACTTCTTCTAAGCTCCCAGCACTCTGGTTTATCTTGGCTGATCAGATTCTCCCCAGTGGAAAAAAACCCCAAAAAAACTAAAAATATCTGCAGATACTGTTCATATTAGCCCTTGCTAAACTTTATTACACAGGATGCATGTCACCCAACACTGACAATCTCAGTTTAGCTACAAAACTGAAAAAGGAAAGTCTCAGTGCTTATCACTTCAAGCGCCGCTGTAAATTGGAACAATATATTGAAATCACTTTGCTCTGTGTGCATATTTAGGACTGCTTTATGGTCATTTTTAATAGTTTTCTTGTCCTCCATCATTGCAGGTATGCTGAGGAGTGAGGAGAGAGAAGGGGAGAGAGAGAGAGAGAGAGAGAGAGAGAGAGATTACAGCTCAGTATTAGTGTAAGCAGCGGTGCCCTTTTGCTTTGATCTGTGTAAACGCTGTGGTTATCAGCTCCCATGACCGGGCAGTTTAAGCTAAGCATGAATCCACACTGTCATGGTGCTGCAATTTGGAACTGCTGTAATGTCACACTGAATGCATCGTTTTCAAAGAACTGATGAAACTAATTTACAGAATGATTGCATTTTTGAGACTTTAACGCCTTAAACCCGAGGGTCATTACTCAGATTACTCATTTTAAGATGTCGGTGACGACTAAGAATTATAACAACAATTATATTCTTCTTATTATTATTATTTTTATTATTATTATTATTATTATTATTATTATTAACAACAACAACAACAATAATAATAATAATAATAATAATAATAATAATAATAAAAATAAATATATTATTATTATATTATTGTTGTTATTAAATCAGTTATATAGATATATGTAAGTCATATAGTTGTGAGGGTGAGGAAGTGTGGCACACTATATATGGATCACTATTTGGCGTTTAAGGGGTTAAACTGTTTGTTATTAGACATATTATTTAGTAACTTTCACATATTAACATGCAGGTTTTGTGAATGAGAAATTAAACTGTAGGCCATCCATAGGCACATAGGCATAGATTTAACGGGGGCAGGTGTGATGCATCCTCTTCAATGTTTATTTATATATGTAGACAGAGAGAGAGAGAGAGAGAAAGAGAGAGAGAGAGAGAGAGGGGGAGATTGTTTTTTAACAACTATGGCCTATGGCTTAAACCCATGATTTCTGTCTTGTCTTTATGTCCCTGGGCACACAAGCTGTGAGATGTAGTCTGTATACAGTTAGTATCTTTCATGTTCCTGAATTGTAGCAGACTGAGCCAGCTGCACTCTTCTATCTGTTAAGAAAGTTTAGATGTGAGGTAAGGTAAAAAGACTGTCTGTGACAATGTCAAACACTGAGAGTTTGTGACCTGCTATGTTCTGTAGCTCTCCTCTGGATTAAAAGATTAAAGCTATAGCCTAGTTTGTTAGAGATATTTAGCTAAATATTATAGAAGGTTTAGCAGATCTATCTATTATGTTAACCTCTTAAATCTCCATGGCACTCTTGACTGGATGTTAAAAATGCTGTTCTAGCCCTGTCTCGCTCTGTCACTGTACTTCTCTTTCAATAATAATAATAATAATAAATTTAAATTTATATAGCGCCTTTCACAAACCCAAGGTCGCTTTACAATGACAAGTTACAACTGGTCTTTCAAAACCCTCTGTCTGTGTGTCTGTGTGTAAATGGCAGTGAAGGAAAGGAAGGCTGATATTAGGATTTTTATTAGCATCAAAGACAAAGTTTGAGTGTAAGGAGGTGCTTTAACATGCATGGAATCAGACTTCTTTGTTGATCAATTAATAGCAGCTAATATTATATTTCACAGCTTATATTTAATAAACACAGTACTGAAGGGCATGTAATGATACATACATTTCTATTACTTAGGTTGAAGAACAGTTTTATATAAAATTAATATTAATGAAATTAGTGAAGAAGTCAGTAACCACACTATTATGGGGTTGCTAAGAGGAAACTCTGCACGTTTGTTTAAATATAATTATAGGAATTACAAGTGTTGAAAGGAGAGTGTTTTGCATATTGAAAATCTATTTAACAGCACACTCCTAATGTAACGTATCAGTAACACTAATATTTAGTATAAATAATTGGCATAATGAGAACTTATCATATAATGGATGAGCAGTGTCCCCCACCCAAAGTGGAAATGAAACTAACACTTAAAATAAGTACTTAGATGATGCTGTGTTAAAGAATTAAGTGAATGAAAGAAGAAAAAACATGAATGATGGCCTGGTCACAGCCTTTAAATGCTGTGAAAGAATCACGCTGGTATATGAAGGAGTCAGTAGCCTGTTGGTTTTTTCCCGCCTGTGCAGCGCTAGCCTTCTGTCCATGTCCCACTGTGTCGCTGATTTATCATCTCCTGGATGTGCAATGATGTCAGTTCGTTAAAGTCGTCACTGCTTCCCTATTTATGGGGCAGCGTCCTGTGCTCAGACCGCACTGGTGGAGGATGGCCAAGAGCCATTAACATGACACTAACCTTGACCAGACTTCACTGTAAATCACTGGTGTCATCACACAGGGGGGGATCCAGCACGTAATACAACAGTGCGCCACAGCGGTTACATGAACAGTAATGTACTGTAATTCAGCGGGGTTTGCTTGCACTGTATGACAAACATGTCTGAATATGCGTGACTTAAATACACGATTGAATGTGCAGTTGGGGCCAGAATTCCATTCTGACATAACAGACCTCCCAGAGGTGTTATTATACATTTAGTATTTACATATCTGAAGGTTTTGACTTTAACAAGGAAGAAAACCAGGGAGGAGGCGAGGTGCATAAACACCAACTGTGGTCTTAATGCCTTTTACTTCCATCAGCAGAACAGTCTTATCTGAGCAGCTGGTGATAAGATAGCTAATCTAAGCTTAGCAGAGCAGCAGCCTGGCTCCTTTACTCATGGCTACAGCAGCTTCAGCCCTGTCACTCCAACCCGATTCTTGGTGCCATCGTTGTGGCATGTTTCTGAGGCCTCTCTGATAAGCGTGGGAGGCTAATTGCAGCAGTCAGTCGCCGTGCCGGAGCAGGAGTAGGTGGGCCTGCTGTGGATATGTGCTCTGTGTAAATACACAAAATACCAGCCCCACACTCCATCACTGCCCACTACATACATAAACTCACCGGCTAGTTAAACACATTTAAAATGTCGAGTGGGTAAATGGGCCCAAGCAACCGAGTCATTGGGCCTGAGCAACCAAGACATTTCCCAAAGGTTCCCACAGCAACATTGCAAGATATAGCTCTGGCACTGGACCTGATGCTCTTGACTGGACTCAGAAAAAAAGATTCTGTCAGCCTGATCTGCTTAGTCTACGGCCACAGTTCTTTTTCCCAAGGGACATTTTTGCGTTCTGCCTGTTTCCAACATGCCTCAAAAAGGACTTTATAATTAATGACCTGTATCAGACTGAGTGAAATACTAAATGGTGCAGTGCAAAAGTCTTTACAGAGCAGTGGTCCATGCACACGGACACTGTAAAAATATGTTCACATCCTCTATGAGGAACATAGGGCATCTTCTGAAATGCATAGTTTCTAATTTTTAGCCAAAATGGAATGCAAATAAAATGTAAAATGTGCAGTAACTCTTGTACAGGGCATGTTTAATTCAGTAAATAAATAGTAATTGGGTACTGAACTGTGTAAAAGTGAGTTCTCTGTAGAGGACACACACGCTTATTTTCACCTGGAAATCAATGAAACCTCTCTTGATGAGGGGTGCCCAAACTTTTGCATATTTCTGCATGTTTGTTACGATGAACAGATCACATTTGAAATACCAATAAATGATGGAATCCACAACTTACCCTTAGAAGGTATGATGTCCCTTTACGTGTGATATTCTTGAGAGCCTCACTGATGAATCTTTATCATTAGCTAGAAAACAATCGCAGTAGAAACAACTGAAAACAAAAGCTATTCTAGTTAGTTAAAGGTAGAGCAACTTGTCAAGCCACAACGAAGAAGTATAGGCATATAAACAATAATATAGGCATATAAACATTATAGGCTCTGAACATTATAAAAGTTCTGTGTTTGGGTTCCCCAGAGGTGCAACCATCTAAGCATTTGCCTTATCATTAGGAGATCAAGAGCATCATTGGCATCTCTCTCTAATGCTTTCAAAACTGGATCTCCCTCTCCCTGCCACTCAGCATGATTCAAGCCAATGGGGGCACCTGTTAACTGCTCAAATAGAATTGGCAGCTCCATTGGCTGTCCAATGATGTTGCAGTGGTGGCAATTCAGAAAGGTGCAGAGGCTGGTCTCACTGATTCAGAGGAAGGACGTGTTGATCCTCCCCCTCCAACACTGGTAGCTTTGTGTGATAGTGTGACATCTAGCCAATGAGTGGGATATGCACTGACTAAATGACTAAAAAGTCCATCAAATACTTGTGAATATCGAATGATAGTAGATAAAGCTAATACAGCTTATTAATTAATTAATTACTATGAATTCATGATAAAAGTCCTTTGCCTAACATACAAGGATGAATTTGTGGTTGTCCCATTGTAAAAATATTATGTGGACCACTGTCATAAGCCTTAACTGAAATACCGAAAGACTGTGCTGGACATTTTGCACAGCATGTCTTCTTGTCTTGGAGAATATCTCATTTGCCCTCTTCATTATTAACTCTCAGATGACTGCATGTCCTCTCCACAGGTTCAGTCAGGCATCACTCAGTGCAAGGCTGTCGCAAGTAATGTTCTTTAAACCATCAGGGCCTCTCGGCAGAGCTGCACATCTGGGACTCTGGATGGCTGGCATCCCTCAGTGGCTCGGCCATCAGACTGGCTGGGGCCTGAGTGACTCTGGCAGGTCTAACATGGAAAGAGCCACTTTGCACTGACCCCTCATTCAGCTTGGACAAAGTGACATGTGGAAATGCAGTGTTAGACCCTCTGTTTCCATTCTGTCCAGCGCACTCCATCCTACTGTAATTCTTTTGAAATAGAGAGCAAGAAAGAAACACTGAAAGAAAGAAAAAGGAAGAAAGGTAAGAGGTGTTCTAATGTTTCCAGTCAAGTTTATCATGTTTAAGGTCCTGCTCCAACCCTGCAAACATGATCCAGCTTTATGGGTCTCTTCTCCATCCAACTCGAATAAAACTCCTGCTGGAGCTAGGAACTGGAAGAAGAGAATTTACTTTCATAATAAATCATTCAAGTTGATTGAAGGTGGTTGTATACACTCTGGAGGCTGGGAGAAGGGGAGGATCCTGGCAGTGGGACTGGTCTCCTCTTGGAGTGTTTGTTGATGCACCTTAAATCTAACCGTAATGCATCCCGACATGCCGAGGCCGCCATAGATAATCATTTCCTTCACTTTACCACCACATCCAGGATACCTCCCATTTCACACAATCCCTGGTGCAGTCAAAGAGTGAGAGGGAGGGAGAGGCCAGTAGAAGGAAAGGGGAGCCAAAGGCGCTGCAGTGAACTGCAGCAGTAGCAGAATATACTGTAACTTACAACAACCATATTTGGGCAGGTGGAATAAATTAATGAAATCAAACCTGTGGATCTTACCAGCAATAATCAAAAGCATATAGCCCAATCTAGGCCTGCGGGACTCCTTTAATAGGCCACATTTTGAGCACCCGCAGAGAATTGGCACATTTAACATCTCATGGAATCCTGTCAAATTCCTATTTCCACATTTCATCCTGTAACACTAGCACCATTGTTAAAGCGCAGTGTTCAGTGGTAATCGCCATTAGAGTTTCCAAAGAAAGTTGCAAAAGTGCTGAGATCTCCACGCGGTGTCTCGAAGTAGGCCAACCGATCCAGTCCAATCAGCCTCAAGACTATTGCTCCAGTGAAGCACAATTGTGGTTTTATGGACTGGAGTGCTTCCCTATTCATTTGATTCACCACACAGCGTAGCGTTTGCTCAGCTCAGCCCTTTCCTGTCCTCCGTTTTCCTCTTCTTTGTACAGTGGAGCCGCTGTAAACATAATAAGGCCTGATTTAGAGAAGGCCTCGGTGCCCATGTCAGACCGCGGCCGGCTTGCTTGCTGAGGGATAGAGTTCCCACTGCCAGTCAGCCCAGAACATTGTTTTCCTTGGGCCAGGGCCACTCAGGGCATTTCCACCCCATTCAAAGCAAACAGCACCACAGCTGCTAAACTCGCTTGTCAATGAGTGAGCTCTTGGCATTCGACCTTCACCTTCCAGGGTCCTCCTCATAAAGCCCAGCATTTCTAATTTTCTCATGTTGACAAAAGTCCATGCGAGAAAAGGAGGTCATTGTTTGGCCTTGTTGAGTCTCTGTGTGATTTCACCCTCTCTGAGTCGTAAGGCTTTCTCCACCAACCTTTCTCGACTTCCCAAAGAGACCCCCTTACCCTTTTTGCCCCACTGCCATTCTCTCACAGACAAAAATCACTTTGTCAGGTTGGGTTAATTAAAATGCCTTGCTGGAGATTTTGAACTTTGCCGTTTTCAATGTCTAGCTAAGCATAACCCCCCACATTCACCCCCCACCCCCAGAAAACCTTCAAGTTTCTTTGATTTAAATCTGTGAAACCCTTCGAGGGTCCACTTGTGTTGCAGTTGGCTTGCAATTGCCTCCCTGAAAAAAAGGGCTAGTGGGGGAGAATGGCGAGGCCAGCCAAGCGAGAAAGTGACAGACTTAGCAGAGATTTGACAATTAATAAAAATTTCTGGTCAGCCAGACTTTCAGAGGTGAGAAAAAAAGAGACGGAGAGGCAGTCACAGCTCTGTGTGGAGATGGACGTTGGCCAGAACGAGGTCAGCCTTGTCGACCACAGCCTCGCAAGACTGAAGGCTGCAATGTCTACGGGCCTGGCTGTGATGGCTACGAATGGCTCTCTAACGGCCAATCGCTAACGGCTGCTCCCGGCCAAACTGTTTCAGCAGAGTGAGCTGGATCGCGAGTTTCCGAGAGCTGTCCCAGCGGAGGCCCGTGATGAATGCTCATAGGACATCCTAATGTAAATAGCTCAGAGCTGTGAGCTGGAGTTGGAGGTGGAGGGCAGTGCAGATGGCCTGCATGTGCTGGCCCCAATCAACGGTCTGATTTCAGAGGTTAGTGTTAATTACAGATTATTGCTGAACCGTAAATGCATTCAGGGTAGACCAGTCGGGCCAGCGAGACTCTGAATCATTTGTGATGGCTCCATTCCGTGTTTGTGCTTGTCCATCAGCCGTGCTGAATTACAGAGAGGGCTGTGAAAAAAATCAGGTTCTCCTGTTTTGCTGTTGTTTTTGGCCACCTGGAGGTGAACGGTGGTGAAAAAGGCACCACAAAGCTCAGACCTTCTTTCTTTTTCTATAAAGCGTGTGGGCATGTGGTCACCTAGTCAACCAATCGCAAGGCAACACTGAACTTCACTCAAAACCCTGGAACTAAAGCACTAACACCCCGGGAGGGTGTTACAGTAAGTTTATCCCACTGTGCTGAAGAACAGGACCTGACCACACCAGCATCACTCTTGTCTCTCTGAGTACAGATTAAATCCTGGCTCTTGGAAAAATAGTGGCAAAGGAGCAAGCGGCCGGCCGCTCCGTGCAGCCGTTTGTATTTAGGTGCATGATAACTCCCAAGTAAATTGGATCATCAATCATCCGCCTGTACCGGGAGACAAAAGTCTTACATTGTAATGTCAGGCTTAGCCACACATATGGAACTGTTTATAGGCTAATCCTGATAGAAGCATGGGGAGTGCAAGGGCACCAGATAAACCCCCCACCCCCCAATAGAAAAACATGAGCAATCATATCCACCACTCCATCATCATATAAACCTTCCCACCATGGCAATGCGTCCGGTAATTGTGTTCTACCTACAGCAGGAATATAGTTTGGTGATGGCAATTATTGCCGCCCTCACTCATTAGTTTCTATTAGGATCGTCATGATACTGACATTTTGACTCAGACACTGATGCCAAGTATAGTATCACATTGCTCAGTTATAAAATGATACTGCAGCAAAACATTTGTCAGTGTGTGGATACCCAATGTTTATCAGACTAAATACTGAAAACAGATCATGGATTATACGTCCTGTTGATTGTGTCCAGGAGCAAAAGCTCACATTTCACCACTATTGCAATTTAGCAAAATTTTCTTCATGAATTAATCAATAGAAAGGGTATGGAAATACTGAATATACTTTAAAAAAAAAATACTGCTACATTAACCTACACTGAAACTTTTTTCTTCCCTTTTCTGTACAGTTACTGCTCTGGAGATACAAGTTTTTTTCTGAGAGTGACAATGCATTCCTGAATATAATTTGACCTGTACATTTAGATATGCTAGTGGCTCACCTAGGTAAAATTTGCAGTTTGATTCACCAATAGGCACAGTACTATGATGACATTGCATTAGCCTCTGTAATAAAATAAAAGGTTCACTGGTGATACTAGACTTAGTAGATCATGCCAAATTAGTCAGTATGGTTTTTATTTTTGGTGTACAACTGCAGGCCACTAACAAGGTGAATGATAAATGCACTGCTCAACACATGATAAACTCGCCTCTTCAAATCGCCGCGCCTGCCAGGCGGGAGAAGAGAAAGAGAGAGTGAGAGTGAGAGATTCAGCAGGAATGCTGGTGTCTGGAGGCCGGACATCTAACAGAGCAGGACCTGGCATCAGAGCAGAGGTCAGGCCTGTTAAAGAAGCTGCCTCAGGTTGACCATAACCGATGGTGTCCGGAGGGGCTCCTGCACATGGAATGTGAGCTTGTAGAATTACAAATAAATCAAACTACAAGGGCTTGGGCAACATCTGGCCATGGTGCGGCTTATTTTTTTCTTTCTTCATACATTTGTTTGCTATAACCAAAGGGGATGATCATTAAAATAGCCTGTTTTGCACCCTGGCAAAGACCTGACGCTTATTTTTGGACTGTCCTTGAGCTGAAGAAGGACAGGACTTGCTCAGCTGGCTGAAACAGTCCCAGGGGTCTTTGTCACAGAGTATGTCCAGTGCTGGGGGCTGTTTTTCTGCCAGAATTTTTATCCCCAACCAAAACTCTTACCTCTCTCTCTCTCTTTACGAGCCGGTACAATGTGCTGGTAATTAACAGTTCCCTGTGGCAGTGGCGGCTCATGGGCACACATGGCCCTGGCTTTGGTAGCTCCGTGGGTCTTTCAGGCCTTCATGGATTCTTGTTTCCAGTGGCTTCTTGCACAGGAAACCTTCACTTACTTAACTTCACAGTTGTAACTTCATCTCAGAGGAGCTACAGTTTAAAAATACTTTTATATAGCACAGTTTCCAAACCCATTACCCCCTGCCCTGCACATTTTTGTATTTTCCTGGTCATCCACTTCAGCTCAGGAAGAGCTTGTTAATTAACTAATTAGTTGTATCAGGTTTGCTGGGAACAAGGAAAACTCTACAATGTGCAGGGTAGGGGGTATTCCAGGACCAGGGTTGGGAACCACTGCTACACAGCACCAATAGAGTTTCTCTATTGTTATAAGTCAAAAAACGTTTCAATCTAGACAACAATGCGCACTGATGCTAAGAAAAGCAGACTGTTTCCCATTCATGTACCATTTGGCTAGCGCTTGTAAGAACCCCTGTGGCAACAAACTAGAATCAAATAATGTGCATTGCCAACTGTCGGTTCAGTTAGGAGGAGGAAATCAGTCGAGATCTACAAGCCGTAAAACAAATGTCGCAGTGGCATTTTATGTTCGAAGACTGATTTTCCCAGCCGTGCCCGAGCACAAAGGGAGAAATCATTTTCCACCCCGGGAAAATGAGAAATCCTTTTCTGTTCTCAGTTACCGAGTCACATAACAAAACGACAATCCTCGACACACACAAACTGACAAAGAGAGAGAATATATGGGCTGAGAGGAAATCTATATGAGACAGCTCTCCCACTCGCTCTTGCGGCAAAGAGATAGGCCGAAAGATTGACGTAATTGCTGGAAAAGTTTGAATTTCCCTTTATGTTTAAAGCGCTCCATTAAAAGGGCCTCTCATGTCTAATGCTATGCTAATGGCTCTTTTTCTTAGACAGGTCTTTGGCCAGGGTGCTCTATGTGCTGCCCCGGGCCCCATCCACCCAGGCCATGCCAAGTTTCCCCATGTAGTCTGCTGCCCACTCACCTCCTGTAGGGCGTGGGACGCCTTGCATTGTGAGTTTGGTTTAACACTGACCTGCTGAACCGATAAAACTCACTCTGTCATGCTATTCTTTTCAATTACTCTAACGGGGCATTTTATAGGTTGGAAAGAATAAGTAAATGCAGACAATACAACGTCTGGTTTTACTATTTATGTTTATTATGCTTATGATTATGATTCAGCAAAGGCTCCCTTGAAGGTTTCCAACTCCGATTGAAAGATGTTTCCAGGTCTGGCAGAAAGACTTTATTATCGTAGTGAGGATGGTTTTCTGTATTTTTTTATCTGGGGGTGTTGCGCTGAAGTGGGTAATAACTAGGTCCATTTACTCAGTTACATGTACTTAAGGAAACAGTTTGGCAAACAATCTCATTTACACAATCATTCACTAACAACAGATGTAGTCGATCAACCAAGACATAATTTGAGTCTTTTTTTGAATACAAAACTTCTCTTAACCTCAAACCACATCCAGCTCTTCATTCTAGCGATGCTTGTTGATGTGGTTTAGGACACAGTATAACTTACTGTAAGCTATTCAAATTAAAAAACTTTTTTGACAACACTAGAGCTGGAGAAAACTGATCTTGGATCAGATTCCTCTGTATTCATATTGGTGCTCATTACAAAAACTGACTCTAGATCAGCACTCCTATTCCTGAGGTGCTCTGCGAAGACAGAGACTGTTGTCTTAAAAGACTGTTGACAATTTTTAGCTGCATGGTGACTTTTTTTTCCAAGTCACACTGTGTCTTAAAACACATTGACAAGTCTGAGGAGCTGGAAGTGGATTGAATGAGTTGAGAGAAGTTTTGGGGGATGTATTAAAAGAAGCAACTTAAGTGAGTCCTGAGATTTGGTGTTTGTTTGCATCATTAACCCTGCGGTGTGTTTTCACATGATAATTTAACTTTTGCTCAAGTATATTTGTGAGAAAAGTAATCTGTAAACTGAATTAAACTCTCTGTGTGATAACTGACCTTGTAAAAAAAAAAAAAAACAACTCTGATGTACACTCTATTCAGAGCTATTGATTTGTTGGTGATATGGAACCTGCAACAGTTTGTAGTGCGCCATTAACCATGGACGTGCTTTTAAGGAGCCAGCATTTGTGAATGAGAATGAGAATAAATTTAAAGAACCTCCACATAACACAAAGGCTCATAAAGCTGGTTCATCAAGTGTGCTGATGTGCTGGTGTTCACACGTTTAAGCTTTAGTGTTTAATTTTAGCCCAAACACATCACAAAAAGAGGAGAATAGCTTCTAATGAGCTTCAGTTCCTATGCTGATAGATGCTGGGTGTAATAAGAGGCTCCACTGCAGTTCCACTGGGAACTTTTTATTTTTGATGGGCTGTTTTACCTTGCTCACTAAAGTAATGATGCTTTTACTGGACTGTGGTTTTAGGCGACTCCACCCACTCCTGGTGTTGATGTTCTTGCATGTTCTGTGTGGAGAGCACTTCTTCACCACTGACAGCAACAGAACAGAGACAACTAAACTGTTCAGGCTAAATGAAGACACATCTTTTATTGAGCATGGGAGCCTTTTTGCTTGCATTACTGCCCGATCGTGCCTGACAGTGTGGCGCGGCTGTTCAGAGGTCAGACCTGGCTGCTGGATCTGACACATGTAGGGCAGCGCTGCTCCTGGCACGCTCATTCTCCACACTGCAGCACAGGTGGAGCCCGGGCATTCCTCACTCCTGACGTGAACAAGTGAAAAGAATAAAAGCGCTCAGTAAAGCCAGCACATCAGCCTTATTGACACCCGCTCTGGATTTATGAGGCCACGGCCATGTGTGTGGGTTAGCGAAAGCGTGAAGCACATGGTTCACAGCTTAGCCTCACTGTTCTACCAGCAGTGTTTAAAGACAACAGCTTACTGCTAGGAAGAGGGACTGGAGCTTCCAGATGGAGCTCTACCTTCTAGAGAGAGAGAGAGAGAGAGAGAGAGAGAGAGAGAGAGAAAGAGAGAGAGAGAGAGACCGCAACAGAGAATGAGTAAAACTGAAGAAGAGAGAGGGGAAAATAGAGACTGGGGGGACTTTAAAGAAGAGACAGATTGCAAGAGAGAAAGAGAGTAAAACTGAAGGAGAGAGAGAGGGAGAAAGACTGGAGGACTGTGACAGAGAGAGGTAGAAGAAAAAGAAAAGACTGGTGGAGAGCAAGAATGGGAAGAGAGAGACAGAAAGATAGAAACTAAAAGAGAGTGGGGGAGATAATGACTTAAAGAAAGACAGACAGAAAGAGAGAGACAGAGGGGGGAGAGAGACTAAGGGAGAAAGGGAGACACAATAAAAGAGCGAGACATGGAAAGGTAGAAACTGAGAGAGAGAGAGAGAGTGAGAGTAACTGAAGGAAAGATGGCGACTGAGAGAGAGCTGGTAGCCTAGTGGTTAGGGCGTTCGCCCTGCGATCAGGAAGTCGTGGATTCGATTCCTAAAAACCGCTAGTCACCTCTGAGGTACCCTTGAGCAAAGTACCGTCCCCACACACTGCTCCCCGGGCGCCGTGTTCCTGGCTGCCCGCTGCTTCACTTGGTGAATGGGTTTAATGCAGAGGAAGAATTTCGTGCTGTTCGCACTGTGTGCTGTGGTGTGTTCACTTATGACCGAATGATCACTGTCATCACAGATGGAGAGATAGAGAAGAGACACTGAAAGGGAGAGCAGAAAAGTCATGAGGTAAAGACTTGTGCCTCTCTTCGCTCTTAACAGAAATAATGTAAGTGAAGCAGTCGGGCGGCTGACAGCAGCTGATTTATTCTGTGTTAAACGTGTCGTCTCTGAGGGCTGCAGTGAGGAGAGACAGCCAGCGTGTAATAAAGACACTGCCATTTACATCCACTCAGTCTCCTCTCTTCTGTTTGTGCAGACCCCACGGCTGCAGAGCTAAGCCAGTCGATTTCTTCCACTTTACACTCTCTGTGTCTGAATTATACTCTCTGTGTGAAAACTGACCTTGTAAAATAAAAAAAACAACTCTTATGTAAACTACATTCAGAGCTATTGATTCGTTGGCGATATGGAACCTGCAACAGTTTGTAATGTGCGCATCATCACTGTTTAGTTTTAAAATCACGTGTTTACTTTCTCACCAGACGGGGGCACTGCAACTGCAAAATGCAGCCCATTGGGGAACTCAGTAGCGAGGGCAGGGGGCTCACATCATTCACTACAAAAGAGGAACTTGATCAGTGGTTGTTTTATGATTTTATTTGGTTTTAGTTGTTTTATAGTTTGTTTTGGCCCACATTATGATCGTGTGTGAATAAACCATAGTCTGTTTACCATTCAGTAACTTCTTAATGTGGAAATTAACAGAGAATAAAAGTTTATCATAGGAGTAACAAGCTTTCCCCCCTTTTGGCCCTTTTGGAACTTAAAAAAGATTGAATACTGGAAAAAAAAATTATCGCATGTTTTTTCCAGCACTAAAATTAAGATTTTTATTTTTTTTTTACTTTGAAGTAAATTTAAACAAACAAACAAATAAGTTTATCATAAGAGGAATAAGCATTCTCAACTTGTTGGCCCTGTTGGAAAAGACTGAGTACTGAAAAAAATGTAATTTGTCAGACATTTCTATATAGACATCCACACTAAAAATACGATGCAATGGATTTCTACATCATTTTCAACTTAAGCAAAGCAATAAGCAAGCAAGCAAACAAACAAACAAACAAATAAATAATGCTCTTTATTCATGTGTGCAGATTTAGACCAGGTAAATGGATTGCGTCACTTTCCCAATGTGTTTGAGTCTGCCCCTCACAAAAAGGAAAAAAGAGGGTGTTCCCAGAAAAGTGAGAGTTTGTGGAGAGTTGAGCAGCAACTGCAACCATCTCCAAACTTGTGAGCGCCTCGGAGAGCCCAGCCGTGGGTGAATGACATCAGCAGCTCCGCGAGCCAGTAGGAGCGTGGCTCCGGGTTTTGGGGGGGCTGGAGAAACTCGCTGGAGAACTTCTCGCCCTGAAAGCGCCGCACAACTTTTGCACTCGTGTTCTGCTGAACTTCTCCACGCGAGAGGCGCGCTGACGGACCCAGGAGGAGATCTATCAGAACCTTTCTGAGGAGGAAACTTTTTTTTAGACTTTTTTAGAAGATTTTTTATATAAAAAAAAAAAACTGGTGATGTGCACGTGGACTTTTACGCACGCAGCTTGATCGTTGGACGCGGCTGAATGGAAGTGTAACTTTGGTTCGGACGGGGGTTGCTCGAGCTGAAGCGGGTCGTTCCACGCGCTTGGCTCGGAGAGGCTCCTCTGAGTGGACTCTGCGCGAGGGGGGGCTTTGGACGAGAGGGGGATATATTTTGCTTAGGGGACGCACTCTGTTTTTCTTCTTTTTGTTGTATATTTGTTTGTTTATTTGTTTGTTTATTTGTTTGTGGACCCCGGCGTGCCCGTTTACGCGGAGAGGATGCGAGCGCGCGCGCAGCAGACGCGCTGGCCGGCCGGCGTCGGAGTGCTCGCGCTCGTCTGCGCGCTGCTTCTGAGCGTCTCTGTCGCGAGCGGCTGTCCGTCCAAATGCAGCTGCTCGGGGTCGCACGTGGAGTGTCAGCAGCAGGGCTTCCGATCAGTGCCACGAGGAATCCCCAGAAACGCAGAACGCCTGTGAGTATCGCGGTGTGGGGTCACGTTCACTTTGATGTCTGGTGGGCGCGTGCGCTGAGAAACACGAGCTACCTGTATATGTGCTATTGAAGTCTGCAGGACAGGCCGGTATATAAGAACAGGGAGTCACACAACTGGTTACGAAGGTGTCCAGTGGTCAAGGGAGTGTATTCTTTAACGCGTAGCCTGTATAGTCTGTGACACACTGTGAGCACCTCCTGACTATCTGCTGTGGGGCATCATCTCGGAAACGCTGCTGGATGGTGAGAAACGGGTGCAGATTCCATCTGACAGCTCTGCTCTTGCTCTGTCAGTCATATCAAGCAGTTTACACTCCTGCAGCAAGGAGACACATCATTACTGACATTTCAGAGCTGAGAACCAGACAGATTTCATGTTCCTGTGCAAGAACGTGTCATTCTGGCTCCCATTCTGGCTTTGGAAGCAGCTGGTGTTTTAAAAAGTGGGCTGCTTATATATTTGCTGAATGTTCATTCGAATTTCAGGCTGGGTTTAAGTTGTGTGTATCAGTTGCGGCACAGTTTGAGTGACTGTGGTAATTGGTGGAATGAACAGGCGCATGCAATCATTAGTATGATTAATGGAAGTGTAAAGTGTGTGTGCGTGTGTATACCTTGGCACCTTAAATAGGCGAACTCTAAGCGTGTTCTGGGGCACACACTCTGGCCGTACACGGGATTTCATTCGTCCTCTTTTCACAAGCCGCAGGCTTGGCGTATATTTGAGAAATGTTTGGTTTCTGGGCTAAAAATATTTTTTGCCACGATGCCACCTACGCATGGACGTGCAGGGGAACCCATAACATGCCATAAGTAACCAGCTAAAGGAGCACTGGGTAACCATATGGCTTCGGTATAACAACAAAAAGCATTCGTCTGCTTTAGTTGTGGTAAAAAAGCACAGGCGTCGGCTGGAGGGTCACTTGACCCTCATGACCTATCTAACCGGGAGCTTTTCTTGGGCTGTAGACTAAATTTAGGTGAGCTGGAAAGATCACTCATAAAGATTCCTCTTTTTATGAACTTTAATTATGCCAAATGTTTGCCCCCGGCAATAGAATACAATTGAACTTCATTACCTCAACATTATATGCAATTGCAAGGCATATATTCTCAGCCAAAGATCCCTCTCAGTTCATTTTTGAGCGTCTGTCTTTACTAGTTTATTATGTAGAGCGGGGCGACAAAATGATATTTATTGTTATTATGATAAATTACATTACATTATATCACAATTCACTTTTCTGAGTAGATCATGGGTCTCATTGTTATTTAAAGAACACGTACCAGCTGCATATTTCATTATAAAGAGAGAATAATTAGATCTGCTTATTTGGATTTAGTGCAGTGCAGTGATTATATAAGTTTAAAAATCATTTTACTTAACATTTTTAATAACTGCTGTTTTTCATCCATTCCAACTTATCAGATGTCAGTAAAAAATTAACGTTGTGAAAAATATCATGATATCCTGTTTTGACCATATCGACCACCACTAGTACTATTGCCCATTTGCCCTTGTGTAAAGAAGTGTAGCAGGTAAGAAGCAGCAGCAATCCTTACTCATTCTTGGCAGAGAATTTCATCATTGGCTGTGAGGGCAGATTAAAGATTCTGTTCGGGTTGGAGGATTAAAAAGTTTGTTACCTGAAAGTTCAGAACCGAGCCGTAATTCCTTCAGTTAAAGCACGTTTTCAAGAGCAGCGAAAGTTCAGGTGCTGCTGGCCCCTGTGTCTCTGGGGCGCACTTAACACACTGCCACTGTTCTCATAACACCCCGGAGTGTTGATTTAAGTGTAATGAGCGCCATACTGCCCCATCCAGTTCAAATCTCCAATAACCTCAAAAAAAAGAAAAAGGGCCTAGAAGGTTGTTTGACTTGGAAACTGAACACATGTCGACGTTAACTTGCATTTTATGTTTAGATAATGAGGTCTATGTATTCTGAACCTGTTCTGTTTGATTTAATGGAAATATGAGACATCATTCAGTAAACACAACAATTTATTTTTTGAGTGATGTATCCCTCTTAATAAATGAGTGTTGACTCGAAATGATTCTCTGTCCTTAACAGCTCGCATGATTTTTCGCTCATTCGTTGGTTCTCTCTTCCACTCTCACACTCATACACACTCGCCCTGTCTCTCACACATGCACACACTCACACACACACAGCTCCGGCACTCTGAAGCGTTTAACAGCAAGTTCTCTCCAGCAGAGTTTTCACAGTGGCCAGCCACTCTTGCAGTTCACACTTCAGGAACAATGTGGCACATTGTGGCTGGTGTAGCACGCTCTGTCTTCTGGAACGAGAGAGAGAGAGGGAGAGAGAGAGAGAGAGAGAGAGAAAGAGAGAGAGAGAGATTTTCTGGCAGCATTTTCTGCCCCCATACACTCCTATCTGCCTCACTCAAGCAACAGTGAAATGCGTGAGATCATCCTTTCCTCTGGATTACCCAGAGCAGGTTCTGTAATGCAGTTTGTAAACAGTTTGATTAACTGATTCGTACAGGACAACATGTATGTGTAATATATCAAAGATTTTGTTATTACAGTAAATTGAGGCAATTCATACTAATACTGAGGGAGCTCAGGACCCAGCCAATTACAGAAGTTTATTCACCGTGGAATTACTACTGTCAGGCCTGTAAAACTACAAATCTGAAACATTTTTCACTACATAAAAATCTCAGATCTCATTGGTAATTATTTAAATTAAACACTGCCATAAATTATATCTTGGGAAGGGAAAACGTCTTATGTGTAGGGAATATATCCAGTATTTCTTCTAATTAGACAAGACTATTGAGATTAGTTATTGAATTCCTAGACATTTGTGCTGTTTTTAAATGAAAAGTAAAGGTTTTTTTTGTGGTATAGTACCTCTCCAGGTAAAACTAATAAGTTCCTGTAGGGCTTTACTGAAATGCTGTGCAGGTTCCTCAGAGACCTCAGTGAGGCTGTACAGCCTTAAACGGACACCTGTTTGCTCACTGTCTCAGGTGGTGTCTGGCCTGTTTTGGTTATGAGTAAGCACAGCGGTGTGCCAGTCAGCGTGTGTGTTTGTTGTGTTGGGGTTTGAGCTAACAGTCAGTGGGCCTGGAGGCTGGTTTGCGGTCTCTGGTGCCCTGCTGACCCCATAAGCAGCACATGTAAAATCTGGGTGAATGTCTGTGGTGCTGGCTGCCAGGAGGTTGGCTGCTAGGCACAGAATTCGGGGAAATATCAGCCACCCGGTCTCTGTAAAAAAGCAAAAAATAAAACTTTTACATGAATGGAAAACATTCAAGGTGCTTTGTTATAGCCAGTGCTTCAAAGCCCTGTGCTGGCAGAGAGGGCTGTGTGCCTTCAGCTTAGGGCGAGGGTTCCAAGATGGCCTTCCAACAAGTACGGCAACCGCCGTGTGTACAGCTTTGAAGTGTGTCATGCTTTTAATTAAGGCAGGGCTGTCTTAAGGTAGCACATTGTATCAAAAAGTGCTTTTTCAATACAATAATTAACAATGAATACTCCAACTTTCAACACTTTCAGCCAATTTTTCAATATAGGAGGACACTATACTGAAGATGTACTCTGCCTATAGACCAGTCAAATTGTGCATGCCAATTTGTTTTGGATAGGCAGAGATTTGCCCATTGGCTGATCTAAAAAAAAAAAGGTGAAGAGTCGTATTCAGTAATATGTGAGATGGTGCTCTTAGAAACAACAGAAGCTATGACCCATTTTCTTTTACAAACATTATAGACTATTTTGTATGTCCTTGTCTCACTCACCTTCCCTTTAGATATTATTGAATGAGGCCATACAAGCCTGCGCCAGCAACAGAATCTTCTTATTATAGCACCCTTGAGGAAAATAACTGTGGCAAATGGTTAAACCGGGACTTCTCAAAGCGTTTCTACACGTTTTCTCGCAAACGTCCCTGACACTGAAGCGAGCGTGGGAGCAAACACAGTAATAGCTTATGAGCTAAAGTGTAATTTTTGTCAAATTAAAGAGGATAGTAATACTACAGTTTAGTTAGAGTTGTGGTTGTCATCTTTGGCCATGCAACTAATTAAACTATTAAGAAAGAACAGAATTGCGAACGCAAACACAAACTTAACTGTTGGAGGCCTTCATGTCTGTGGCCATTTAGCCTGATTTTTTTTTTTGTGCAAGGCCGTTTTGTCTGATGACAAATTGTACAAGAGTGGAGACATTGTGATGTGACAGTGTTTTTACGACTCAAATATGACCCAAAGCCATATTTTTTGTCTGAAATCTGACTCTGTGGTCTTAGGATGTTCTAAATGGCACAGGCAGCTTATTGTACAGGCATGATATCTGCATGCCGCAACAGTACACAGTGATACTATTTGCGTAATAGGTTTTATATCCTTTGACAATAGTGGCATCCTTTTTGGAGGTTTATAAAGGCATTATAAAAGGATTTTTAAGGCTTTCTATCGTAGAGGAGAACTATTTAACCAGACAAGAAACTCCCTTAAGATTTCACGGTTCCATATATAATCATTGCCTTCACTAAAGAACCCATAAAAATCCCCTTTTTAAGAGTTTACGCTTGAAGCCAAATTCTGCTATTCTGACAACCCTACTTCAAACCATTCCTTATATTGTCAGTTTGGGCTGAGCCTAACTGGATGTGATACAGTGTTTATTCTAATTTCACAAAACTGAATAAATCTTTGCATGTTTCATGCCTTTGTCACAATGATGTAAGCAGAATCTGGGCCCCAAACACTGGGTTGCAGTTAGCAACCCAGCAAACAGAAAGATCAAGCCAGAATTCCTTATTAATCGATTGGGATTGCCGCGCCTGTGGCGTTTGCATCCGGAAAGTAACTGTTCCTTTGGATCCAAGAGCCGGCCTTTTTGAGCTTTGATGAGATTTACATGAGCCACCCGTTGAACCAGGAGCTGGCCTGGTTTTAAACAAGCCTCCCGCTGAATAAACAGAAGCTGTGGAGGTCTGGCGGAGCAGTGATTCTTAAATATGGTCAGGACACTCAGGATTTATTTTGCTTCTGCTGTTCTCCCCTGCAATGACGTCCATAGAGGTATGCCTCTCTGGCTGCCTTTATTGGTTCCTTTTGGTGTCTCTTGCTTTTGCGCTTAGCTGCATCAGTGCTCTGCGGCTGCTGTGTTATGGATGGGTCCTGTGTGGCCTGGCTGTCATGTTGACTTTAGCAGAGGAGCTTCGGAAATGCCCATGTCACCTTTCAGCCGCTCGCTCCTGCTGTAATTTAAGAAGTCATTCGCCGAGCGAGAGCAAACACTAAGCCGCCTGAGCTATCAGCTGCCAGCCCTTTGAAAATAAACGATCTTGAGAGCAAACAGACACAAAGGAAATATGAAATAATTCATTTTTGTTCGCTCTGCTTAGCGTGAAGTGAGTGTCCTCCGGCTCGGGAATGCATCCAGACGGCGCGGTAATGAAAATATTTACTAAACAAAAGCCTCCCTGAGACAGACCCCACCAGCACTGCCCAGAAACAGCGAAGAGCAGCACAGCCTTTTACTGGCACCTTCACTCTCTGCCTCTCCATCTGCCAAAGTCTCTGATGACGTTGCTGCTTTTGTCTTTAAACTCAGTTATGCTCTGATCTGTCATAGTGATGATTTAGAGGCATTTATACACCCCGAACGTTTCTCAGAAGTGCTGTGAGCAGTCATCAATAACCCAATTGAGCCAAGACTTGGGTATTACTCAGTGTTCAGATCTGGTATGGGTTCAGACTTCTGCAGCTCACTCTTATGAAGTTGCATTTAATTCTATTTCAATCCGGTCCCATTTACCCTAGTCCTGGTAATTTACACAACCTAACAAAGGTTTTGGGACACCTAGCTTTCGAAATGTTTATATGCTGGTTTGCAGAAATGCTGCATATGAAATTGGAAGTCAATTAGATTTTACCACCACAGCAGCAGAATGGAATTAACTGATATGAGATCTGCAATCAGCAAAAACCAAATTGAAGGGAATAAAAAAACAAATTTGATCCAATCCTGTGAGAAATCTAGCCTGAAATAGCACAAATATTAGCTCTGTATTTCTTCCTGTGTGGTAGTCCAGTGCTTGAGTAATATGCACATGATAGACCACTTTTAGATGCTCATCTTAAATGAATAGTTCTGAAAAAAGACAGTGAATCATTATGTGAGCTATGTGGCCTTGCAGCTCCATTTCTAAACTAAAGAGGCAGAATTTGGACACCAAACACGTCTTTGCTGAGAGGCTACATCTGGAGTGAGTGAAACACTGTGTGAATTCATTGTTTTGCCAAAATATTCCTTTATGTAAAGTGCTTCAATTAAAACTAGTCCAATTTAACTCTTAGTAGTAAGGGTTCAGTATCAGTAAAGGAAACGAAAGAGCAATATCAGTCATGTCAGCCAGTCATGTCTGTCATGATGTCACTGTATGCTTTATTTGCTTACTTCATTGAAAAATCAGAAGACTAGGTGTCCCCAGTGGATGTCTCTGTAAAAGGACGGAGAAAAAGGTCTTAGCGCAAGAAATGTTAAAACCCAGATTAAACATTGGCACCATCAGTGCACATCAGTGATGCTGCGTAGGACAAAGAGGCTGGCAGAAGAGAACAGGACACTCCTATTTGAACCTGGATGTGTCCAGCGGGGACGTGTGGTGACCACATGGCGGTCAGCTACTGGCTCCAAGGAGATGAAAGACAAGCAGGCGATCTTTTATTCCTCTGACATGTACATGGTGGGGCAACAAAGCACTGTATTTTAACTTGCACAAGTGCAAACGAAAGCTGAATGCCTTCCAGTGAACTCTGCGGTAGGGATGGCACAGTGGGCCATGCTCCACTGTGGAACATACCAAAAGTCTGATAAGAGTCATATAAAAACACAGCTGCCCACGCCCTCCAAACTCTACATCTACTATGTGCAGTTTGTTACTGTTTTTTAATGATCATCTGTATTGTTATGCCTTGTGGCATTAGCCCAGCGAAGGAGATGTGAATTAATTGATACAGTCATTCATCAAGGGTGTAATAGACGGCAATTACAGTGTCCAACTACTGACAATTACTGCGGCAAAACCTTGTTAATCGAAATGCAAAGGCGGACATGTTTTCCTACCAGTTATGCTCGCACTTGTAATTAATCAGTGAAGATGAGCAATTTAATTTGCTTTTATTGATGATTTCAGTACCTGCTCATTTCAGGCGACTCATCTCAGCAGCATGTGTTCAGAATTCTAATATGCAGGGGACTGTTGCTTTGGCTGAGCTACAGAAAACTGAAACTGAATAGAAAAAAAAATGTAGGGTATTGCAGAGTACCCTAAAAACAAAACAAATTGTGGACAGCTAGTGTGGACCTTAGAAGTGTAACAAAACTCGAAACAATACATTTTTTGACATAGCAAAAATAAAAAGTGCTTGAATATGAGACCAGAGGCAAGGCAATGCACATATTTTTACGTTCAAGATGATTTTTTGTTCTGAGGTCAAGAAGCAGTTTAATTTTTTGAAGCAGTTTGATTGTGTGTTCAAAATGTTAAAAATGTTAAAAACCAATATGTGACAAAACTTTGAAATATGTTGCACCTACACTGTTGCAAGCAATATGAAACCTTGAAACAATTCAGTAGCTTTAAATGTACAATAAGCAAAATGTCCTTCCTTTTCTCCGACCACTTTTTTAAAAAAAATAACTCAAGTAAGCCATCGGAACAGAGACGACCAAAGGCAATTAGATCCCTAAAATGATTTGAGTAAACTCAACTGTTCATGTTTTACAGTGTGGTTAGGTTGAGTCTTGCCAGCGTGTGAATATTCCAGAGATGAAATCCACCCGTAAGAGCAGTCCAAGCCCGAGCTCAAGAAGAGGAACTCAATTAAGATTCCAAACGGTGTTCCGAAGCTTTGCAGAGGAAATGGAGCATACCTATCTGCTTTTGCGGACCAGACGAATTGGCTTTAAAGAAAATAACAGGAGATTAGGACAGGAAACGCATTGTGAAGCGAAGCGTCATATGGAGAGAGACGAGGCCGCTTTATGTGTTTTCAGAAACATTCTTCTCCCATGACTTTGAGGGTTTAGCGCACCTCGTGAACTAATCACCTGCCGCGTCACTGTTGCAACAGTGCACTTCGCGATGCAGTCAAAATATACTCCAGCGCAGTTCAGGGCTGCTTACTTTTGTGTAGCTCTGCTCTGAAGCACTCCTGCGAGATTTGAAGCTGACTTTAACCTCACGGTGTGCAGACTTGTGACGGCTTGGAGCGGGCGTGCCGGTTTAATGCCCCCTTTGTGTGCATGTTGAGGCCCAGGGGGATGCATTGTTAAAGCGGAGCACCTGCCGTTTGGAGTGTCACTTTATCCCTTCAAGAAATTAACACAAACAATGGCTGGCGGGGGGCTGCTGTATCTGTGACTTCCACCTTGTCAGTGTGACCACAGGCTTAATTGAGTTTCAGAGGCAACATTTCTCACTTAACTCCCTGAGCTGTTAGCACATACTGTAGTTAGTGGCAGAAAGAAAGATGGCTGGATTAAAGGAGAGGTGGAGAGGGCAGTTCAGAAAAGGAGACGGGAAAGATAGAGTCAGTGTAATCAGAGGAGTTAACTGGTCGGAGGAGTCAAAAAAGGAACCAAGAGTTAGAGGGAGGACAAGGGAGACTAATGATGTAGGTCAAAATTATTTGTTTTTTTCTACCAGTACATGCAGTACCTCTGTCACTGACCACCATGGAAACTAAACACAAATAATAAAAAAGACTGATGATTATTAGTTTTGGCTGAACTATCTGTTTAAGGTTAGCAGGTGCTATCACGATAAAAAAAAAAATGTGAGAAAGAAAAAAGGAGGCAGAAATTTCACAATGGGCCCCAAATCACTAGTCTGACAAGATGATTGGTTAATATGTTTGTGCTTAGGTCACTTAGGTCATCAAACAGCACTTTACTGGTCAAGCCAGAAAGTTACTCAAACTGTTGAGGAATTTTAAAACAATTTAAACTGAGTTTAAACTGGCTAGGTCTCCCTCATCACACAATGCTCGCAGGCTGGGAGGGTGAAGGTTGGCATGTGCTCCTTCCAAGGCACATAAAACATCTTTTCAGTGTGCCACTAATGAAGCAACACTGTACAGCGCAACACGCTTGAAAGAAGATTCTAACTGCTAATTCTGTTACATCAGCTAACAGACTCCCATAATTGCTGGCATCATGCTGAGTGATTGGGAGATTGAGGCCAATTAAACTCTCTTGGACTCACGGCCATGGATGGCTGTGGTATTGCCAGGGACTGAACTCATGATCTCTTGATGATTTGGGCCAACATTTATATACTTTGCTTTAAAAACGTGGTTTGAAAGTCCTGTCTACCAATTTGTTTTGTCGTTTTCTTTCTTGTAAATGTATATTGCCTTTGTGTTTTAGGTTTTTTTTGCTTTGCATTTCAGCTTTATTTTTTTCTGTAGCACTTTGGAATTAATCGTATTGTCATTATACATATATAGTAACATTTTTAATATTATTTTAATATTTTAGTGTCATTTTTGCCTTGCAGGTATGATGCTTTGTATTAGTCAGAAGCCTATACTACAGAAGGTATGCCAGCATTTTTGATTAATGCAGATTAATTAACTAATGGCCAGAATTACAATGTAAGTGATAGGTATGTAACGGCAAAGAGAGTATATGAAAGAGCAAAAGCATATGTGGCCTGAGGGTGAGAGAGAGAGAGAGAGAGAGAGAGAGAGGGAGTTGGTTAAGAGATACAGGGGGAAAGAGAGCTGGCGAGTGAGCACTGTGTCTCCTCGGTGCCTCTCCGCTATAATATGTCTACAATATGGCTCATATTAGTGCCCCTGATGTGCGTTTTGTGGTGCGGGGGAAGTCTTTTGAAATTCAATATGTCCTTAAATCAGATTTATAAATGTTTATGTATGTTATGAGAAACACACTCACTGGAGGTAGGCTAGTAATGTGTATGTGTGTACGTGTGTGTTCTGGAGTCTTAATTCTTCCAGTGTGGTGTACAGTTAACTCCAGTAAACAGTGTCTCCAGAGGAAGTCAGTGAGTGTCTATTGGCGGGCACACCCGTTTTCGACAGTGTATACATTTGTAGACCCAGTGCGTACAGGGCAATAGCCTGGAAACAGCATAACTGATGGACTCCGGTGGCATGTTGCTTGGCTTGGTGTAATGTGGCCGTTCAGATGCGTTAGGAATGGTTTTCCCAAACAGAACTGTCTCCATGTAATCTGTCTCTCTTATGCTGGAGGCATGCTTTGTGTTTAGCCTCATATGCTGCGCTGCTGCAGTAATGCACGCTACTGGGCCTTCTGCAATCCCTGAACAAAGACATTAAAGAGAAGTTTGGAGCACTATGCTGGCTGCTTTATGTCCTATAATCAAAAACGAAGAAGAGCAGCAATGTGATCTGATACTCTCAAAAGCTATTGATTTCTATTGCATGACAGACAAACAGCTGCCCTGTTCTTCACTGACATATGAGTGTGGATGTGAGGGAAGTAGGGGTGTAAGAATACATCACATTATATTGAATGGATTGAGACAAGGCCCTGGATTCAAAATACCAGAGGCATCTAACAACACATTTTAAAGACTGGAGAACATTAAGTTCTGAAATACTGCATATTTTGCAGGGGCTGTAATGAAAATTTAAATAAGGCAACCCACAGTGATGCCAGAGCATCCGTCCTCTGAGAAGAGTGCTTCCTTTTTACCTTGAAAACCGGAGAGACATGGGGGAAAAGGCATACACTGTGTAAGCAAACTTAGAATAACAGCTAGTATATTAGTTCATGGTAATTAGCATATTAGAAGACGGGTTATGGTCTGCAGGCACTCATACATTAATTTTTTTCCTTTCTTGGGACTTTTTGGGGTTATCTTCCTTGTAAGGTATGAAACTGATGGCTGATAATTGGTGTTTCCAAAAGTTATAGTGAGCCACGTCTGTTTCATAAGAGTGGTACTGTATACCACTGCTAATACTATGAACCTGTCTACCCATCTACCCAGACAACATCTATCTAGTCTATATTTGTGGGAAAAAATGGAACAATTCTTTGCTGTGGTTGTTGAGTTGAGATGTGATTAGATGTTTAGATTTAGTTACATTACAAAGCACATCTGTTTTGTATGTAGGCTATTCCATGGGTCAGTAAAAATGGTCAACAGTTAATATGCTTACATTGTCTTCCATTATAAGTCTATTTTTTCTTCTCCTGTAAAATTACCATTTTACACTCCAAGTGGGAATGTATGCATGAATGTATGTGGGAATATTTAAATCATTAATGGCTGGAGACCTTGCTTGCAGTGGGTGCAGAGCAGAGAATGATGGTTAGAGCAGTCTGCTCAGGTCCAGACTTCAACATTAGGGCACTAATGCACTCTGGCAGATGTTGGCCTTCAAAGGAAGCAGCCCCATGGGCGTCTGGAGCAGGTACTGAATCAAGCCTGATGGACTGCAGCCAAGACCTTTCACATTTTCACATTGACTCCTTATTGTCAACGGATGGGCATTTTAACCATTTCTCTTTTAAAATTTGACATTTTTAAACATGAAGTATTCAAATATTACAACAATAAAATTAATTTAAATTGTTATGAATAAAAACAGAAGCACAGAGGCGTTCATGTAGTTCATACAGTGTGTACAGCTAGGTGATTCATCCCTGATTTATTACATTTTTTCAGTTCAAATTGCACATGCCTTATTCAAGCTCACAAATAAGTAAATGAACCCAAAGAGTTTTGATATTTCTGTTCCTAGTCGTGACAGAAGCGGCTGAGTGCACTGAGAGACTGGTTAATTTCTCTCTCTCTCTCTCTCTCTCTCTCTCTCTCTCTCTCTCTCTCTCTCTTTCTCTTCCACACCTCACAAGAATATTGTCTTTGCAAAATCCAGAATTGTTTTTGGATTAGGCAATTCAATAGCCTGATTGCATTTTTATGCATTTTACTTTGATTTTACGCATTTTATTGCAACCCCATAAAATAAATGTTGGATTTCTCTGTAATGCTCGGTAGATTTAGTCCCAGTTTCTACATTTTATAAGTGCATATGTATTGACATCAGCATTGGCAGGTGTAAACATGTAAAGCTTTGGATATCAGCACCACAATACCCCTATCAGTGAATCCCTAAAGGAGATCAGTTTTTACTGGTACTGGTTTCTTATGTAGCTTGTTTAGACTGGACTGCTTTTTTCCTTTTCTTCTTTTAAAATTGCACCAAAGGGAACCTCATATACTTTTTGTAAACATGAACCAGACAGAAAGCACATTTCTAGATAGGAAGTCTCTTATTTATTTCATTTTTATGGATTTTAAGCTGCATTTTCAGTAAAGCAAAACTCATGGCAAGCTGCTTACTACTAATTTATAGGGAAAATAGAATGGATACAGTATAGATTGTCTATCAAAATATTACCAAGATATTGTTAACTGAACTGAAAATTAGTACCACAGTATGCCATTATCGCTGTGTGTTGTACTGACAGTGTTTCAACCCATTCTACTTAAGATAAATCTTGAAATATGTGTCGTACTGTTGAACCTAAGTTTGTCATAGTCTTATGTTGATTCAATAAAATTCTCTCTCTCTCTCTCTCTCTCTCATTCTCTCAAACAGGGACCTGGACAGGAATAACATCACTCGGATCACCAAGGTCGACTTTTCTGGTCTCAAGAACCTGCGAGTTCTGTAAGTAACCTCTCAGTGTCTTCTTTTCTGAGAAGACCTTTCAATCCACAAAGCCCCCGCCTCACCTTTCCGTTGTCTCAGCAGTCAAAGTCATCAAAGCGTTTCAGTTGTGGAGCAGAGAGGATTACTGTAAAACACAAGTCATAATAAAGTGCACAGACACTTAATCTGAGTAAATCCGACATATTTAGCCTGACCCTTCTGACTGAGCAGAGCAGTGAAGTCACTGGCTCATGTTCAGTCAACCTTTCAACTCACTCTGAAGTTTGAGGAACATGGAATTGTATTCTTTACAGAGCGGCCGCACTGAACTAAAATAAACAGAGGGCGGTCGGCCTCACTGGGCCGCGCGGCCTGCTCAAGTTAAGCTAGCGAGCGGCGCGCTGCCAGAGCAAGTGTGTTAGGAGCTTAATGACTGTAATCATGGAGTTCTCCGTGCTGTTTACCTCCCGAGGAAGAGCCTGTAAAGAGAGGAAGGCGTGCAGATAAAAATAAATGAGTCAAAAAAAGGAAAATAAATGAATGAAGAACCAAGTGGGTGGTGAGAAGTGGAAGTGGCGGCTGGAGGGGTGGTGGTGTGTGCCTCGAAAAAGTGGTTCAGATGATGGTGTGTCCTTATCACCATAAATTACTTTTCCAAGTATACCAAATTTATCATAAGTACTTATAGAACTCAACTGTGTGTTTCAGTAAAATAGGTTTAGCAGGGAATCTCAAGGATCTGTTTAAAGGAATAGTTCAAATTTGCACAATTTTCCTCTTATGGCCAGGAGTAGTTGATCATCCAAGGACTGTACTTGGAGCTACAAGACTCAATAGTTATCCAAATTGTTGACTGCATAGACTTGTTGATGTGGTTTAGGACACAGTATGACTTACTCTGAGCTATAAAAATAAAGAAAACTTCACCTCTTTGGACAGCCATTTTAAGAACAATCTCAGAGGACTGATCAGATTTCTTAACATTTTTGATTTGCTGTCACAAAAGTTGATTCTAGATCAGCACACTTACTCCCAAGGCGCTTTGTGAATACAGACCCTGTTATCTAAAAAGGCTTTATGTATCATGATACATTTCTGCCATTTGCCCACCCTTAGTGTCTTATAATGAAATCCCCCTGAAACAGCCGCCCCCTTGCCCCTGGGAACCCGCGCTGGACCCACTTATCTCTGTGGAGCGCTGGTACTGTGATCCCCTCCATCTGATAACATGAGACAAGCCTCCACACACACCTCGATATACACTCAAAAGCGCAGCACACCCTATCGCTCTCTCTCGCGTCTGATTTCTCAAGGAAAAGCCAGCTGCGCTGACCTGGCCTGTCCTATAAACCTCACGTCTAGTTAGTGCTTAGGGCAAGAACAACACAGAATCCTTCTTAAAAGCCATGTGTGTTACTTCAGCCTCCAGTGGAGACGCCTTTTGCCCCCTTCCTTGGCTCTGTGAAGTCATAGGTGTTTGCCTGTGTCCCACATGTTTCTATAGAATGCTTCAAAAAACATTGACTGAAAAGTGATGAAAAAAGAACAGCTATTATTCCTCACCACACACCAAAGCCCATCTGGAGGGGATTGAATAAGATTACTTTTAATGCCAATACATAAACCAGCATGGGACTGATCCCCCCATTTGTATGAATGAGCCAGATTGTTATTCAGTCCGGATTGATGTAAGGCATAGGGCTATAAGATATGTTTGTTATCAGCAAAGAATGCGATTGTTGCAGATGATTCAGTTCAGGCCTTGCCTAGCCAGAGCAAGGCCTTGCCTAGCCAGAGCAAAAGCCAACTAGCTTGTGTTTTTGGCTTCACCGTATTGGATCTGGCTGCAGAAAATATGTGGTATTTTCATACTGCCTCTTATCCAAAGCCTTTCTGGAGTGCGTGGCCAAGTGTGTCATCTCTTTCAGACAAAAAAAAAAAAAAAGAAATATATATATGTATGACAACATGGATTAATGGCGGTAATACAGACCCATGTACAAACATTTGCTTTAAAAGGCAATTTATGGCCCTGATAGAGTTGCCAAAGCAGAGTTCCACTTTAGAGCCCCTAGATATTTTAGTCCAGTTTTGCTTCTTTTTTTTTTCTTTTTCATTGGTCTGCTGTATCATCTAGTGCTAGAGGATCTATCAGTGGCTGTCTGGTGGGCTTCTCATGAATGTCACCGCATGTTGGCTATAATTCAGAGAGACACAAATCTAAACAAGAAATGTCCACAGAGATGTAGTCCCTTTGTAATGCATCTGGAAAACCTTAGGGGCCCAGAAACGTGTTCAGAGCGGAGGGGAGCACTGAACGTACCCACTGGGACCTCACAAGCATGTCCTACAAGAACGCTGTCCTGCCAAAGCCGACCACAGGTTCGGGAGAATCAGAGAAGGAAATCGTCTCTGGTTTTCATGAACGGAAATCAGCTTATCATTAACTGTTGTGACAAGATGAATTCACAGTGAGGGAGGCTGTTCTTCAGAGGCTGCTTTAACCAATGAGACAGGGTAATCAGTGTCAAATAGTAACTGTGGCATCGAGTCTGATCAGATAATGAAGCTGCTCTTCTTCCTCCACAGGCATCTGGAGAACAATCAGATCAGTGTGATTGAGCGAGGAGCTTTTCAGGACCTTAAGCAGCTGGAGAGATTGTGAGTATCCGCACCGTAAACACTTTTAATATACAGCGCTGTGGCCAAGTCTTAGGCCATGTAAGAAAATGAAAAGTAACACAACTGATATGGGCAGTAAGTGTGTATTTGCTTGCAAAGACAATGGAATATGTTCACAATACAATGTGATTTCATTTGTGTGAGGTCATTAGCACTATTTCTAAATCTCCTCTCATGGCAGTGCAGTATTTGTAGTTTCCATCCAGTACCTAGTTGGGCTAATCAGTCCTTTATTAAATTAAATCAGGCTGATCTAATTGAACAAATCCATACAGTGCATTGAAGCAACCAAAGGGTTCTTATGGCTATATTGTTCTAACCAACATGTCAGTAATGTTTTTGAAAAGAAATGCTGGTTACTATATTTTTGTTGGTATATATATTAAAAAAACATGTACCACCAAGACAGATATTTTGCATGTATGTTTGATGGCTGTCAATACTGAGCAATGCCTGTCAATGGCTGGGGACACCTTGCTTTCTTTTTAAATTATTCATTGCCAATAATAATATTTTTAAAAACATTTCATCAGTTTAGTATGAAAACAATACCTGTGAAAGTTTAGCATAAAACAGTGATTCACTCATTATTTGGTGTACTTTGTCAATGGTAATTGTACCTAAGCACCATATTATGTTAACGAGCTGGCTCTATAATGCTACCGGTTAAATCAGTTCCTGCTGCCTCTGTGAAGGCTGGTGTCACATTCATGTGCATGCGTACTGTAACGGACGTTATCTGCATTTTGATGCGGATGAAGCAGCAGTTGTGACAGCAGCTTCAAAGTCACTGAAAAGTGAATAGACAGATAAGTTGCAAACAAGATGCAGGGAGCTATATCACTCTGTAAGGCATCATCATGGTCTCTCGTCTCATTACCATCATTGATGGCTCCATACTCCACCCAAATAATACACTATACCCTATTTAGAGCCATTTGAGTTTCAGCCACAGGGTACACAGTGTCCTGTAGATAGTATACTGCATTATTTGTGTGTATAAATCACACTGTTGTGATCTAATTAGTGCCTTATATAGGTAGCATTCGCATGACATCATTTATGAGTTTATATTACAGCACGTTGGTTTTTTTTAATCAGTAACTTATCTAAGTGAGTACACATGTCAAAAGAACTACTGGCCAATGAAGGGGTGTGTGACAGTTTAACATTACATTGGTAGAAGAAGTAGATATTCAGTTTAGGGGGCCCCAAGTTAGGTCTTGCTTAAGGGCACAGGAAGATTAGGACTGTCTGTTAGTACTTAAAGAACACTGCAAAATCAGTCCTGGTTAACCAAACACTTCTTTTTGTCCATTCCATGCGATTAGATGATAGACAAAAGAAATATCATGACATGTACTGTGAAAATATCTTGTATTGTAATATTGTAATTGCACCCTCATTTGGTTTTAATAGCAGGAAGGTTTGAGAGTTGACGAGTGCTGACGTCTCAACAGGGTGATAAAATGTGTGAGATATATTATTCTCAAGATAATATATTGATCATTTGTTTGTTTGGTTTTTAGAGTTTTTTGCAAGAGACCAATCACAAAATCTTACTAGCTTTGTATATAAAATGAACCTGACAATAAAAAGGCTGAAAGAAACTTTTAAAAATCTGAAGGTGAGCTCCTTCAGCTGCAAGTTCTCATTTGCTCATTTACTGTCTGCCATGACACAGGCTTCCATTTGCCCTTCACTGGTGAGAATCTTAACACCTCTGAGTGAAGTTGACCAGTGGGGTCAGGCCAAACAAGCAGGCCATTGCTACATATGGGCAAAGTTAGACCCAGACTGCACAGCTGGCTGAAGACTGACTGTGTCAGAGACTCTGAGTTTGTGTGTGAATTGTTCGAGCTATTCTCTTGTCTGTGGAAATGTGTGCGCTTCTGTCGAAATTCGACCAAATCCGTTACCCGCCAACAGTGTGTTAAAAAAGGAAAGCAAATTCTGAATGCTATGTGACGACATGTGTGCACTTGGTGCCAACCCTAAAAGCTTTTTAGTCAACATCTGCCTCATAGGGTGTGTGTTTGCCAGAGTGTTATGCTTCACATTCCTATTCCTGTCACTCACATTAGGAATTTCACAGTGTTTTAGCCCTGCTAGTCCCTAATGAATCAATGTGACCAATATGACTGTGGCTCAGCATAGCCATTCCCTCAAGCGCAACATGGACTTGCTTGAAGCACTCACTGCTTTTTCATACAGGCCTCCCAGTGTTGTCAGCATCAGTTCCTACACTCTAGCATCTACACAAAAAGCCTTCCAAACTATTCAAACCACATGCCCTAGAGGTTGTGTTGTAAAGGGAATTAAATTAGTTAAGGTATGCATCAAATGTGTCAACAAGAAGCAGCAAAACTGCAAGCAGTAGTTCCACTTACAAATGAATTATGTTGTTAATTGCTATATTGGAGTTTCTGAAAAAGTGTGGGCAAAAGTTAAGAACTGAAATCATTAACAGCATTTTTTCATGTGGGAGGCACTTACAGTTTGATTTACAGTGTGAAATGACTGAAGTCTGGCATAAATTCCTCTGTATTCATTTGCTTGCTCAGCATGATAGTTTGTGATTGATTTTATGTTCAGTTAAAAAAAGGAATGATGACAGCGTTTACAGACTGCATTACTTAATAGAAAGAGTAAATGTTCCATCTGCATAAAGGAAATATTCATATGAACAACTCTGACTTTTACATCACTCGGTAATGATATGTTAGTGAAGTGCTGTAGAATCCGTGTTAATCGTTCCTCTCAGAACATAATCTGTTAGAAAGACAGCCAAAACCTCAGGAAAGACCTTTCTAAGGGCATGAGGTTTTTAGATTGCATATTCTTCACATGGTGCCCAAAATAGAACAGGCTCTCATCTATGGGACATAACTACAGTTCAGCAAGGGGCAAAAGTCTAGACTGAGCAAGCCTAATTTCAGTCTCTGAGTCTATCATCAAAGCCTTGCAAAACAGCATCAAATTTGTCTTGTTGTTAAAAAAAATGCAACTACAAAAGCAAACTGCTGTCTCTTCTGGGCAAGTCTGGCTGGAAAGGGCTGAGGCTATCAGCTCTAACTGATAGTGACTCCCTGTGCTGAAAGCTGATACTACTGAGAGAATCCCTTTTCTCTGTCTGCTGATGTCATGAAGGTAGATGGAGTAAAACAGAGAGAGATGACAGATGCACTCCCCCAACACATGCCTTCAGCCTGGCCCATGACCTGCTGGGTCGCCATTATCCCCTCATCTTCTGATTAAAACCCCCTTCCCTGGTGGTTAAGGGTCAGCCTGTGAAAGCCCTCAGCCAGTCTGGGGAGGCTCATGCAGCCTTTAACAGCTTTCCGTGGGAGATAACCTAGGCCATCTTCAGAGGAAGTCAACATCTTTCCCAGCAGCTTTGGTGCAGCAGTAACCCTTGACCCCAGGACGCTGCCTCCGTGTTCCTGGATCTGATGACCAAGTTGACCTGGCTGGCTGCCATAATCGGAAAGATTGATTGGGTTCTTTGTGTGTTGTTCCTATTTGCCCTGTCTTGTCATCAATCTCTGTTCTCTGTGCCAGTGCAGATGTTTCTGTGTGTCAGCTTTCTATCAGTGAGCTAAGTCAAACAGTGCTAAGCTTTTTTCTGCCTCGCACGCTCATGTCTCGTCTCGGATATACTCATGTCTCACTATCTTTTCAAAAGATACACACAGACTGCTCTCCAAAAGGTCATTCGCACACGACTCCTCGCTGCCTTTAATGTTCGTCTTGCATTTCACTGTTCCTCTCATGACTGTGGTTGTTTTGATTACACTAACTCTTGTCCTTCCCCTGCCCTCTCTCTCTTTTCCTCTCTCTCTCTCTCCTCGCAGGCGGCTGAACCGGAACCGGCTGCAGGTTCTGCCGGAGCTGCTGTTCCAGTCCACACCCAAGCTGGGTCGTCTGTAAGTCCCTGTGCTACTTTGATATCCCAGCTTGGACAGAAAAACAACAGAAAAATAGGCAGTCAAGCTTTCCCTGCTGTTTTAATTTTGATCATTGTCCTGGAAAGGAGCTTGCTCAAATATTTGGCTTTCCCCAAAAAACGCTGCTTAAAGAGGACACTGTCAGCGCAGTGCAGCGTTGCTGTGTTATTCCTCCTCCAGATGTGGCTCTTTTATATGGGCTGAGGGCTTGGCCAGGCGTAAGGTGACACAGCCGTGCTCTGTGCTTCTGACAGTGAGGTGAAGGTGTGTTATGGGGAATGTTTTCCTTGGACAGGCTGGATTCCTGTTCCAGAATATCGTTTCCCTGCTCCAGCTCTGAGTTGTAGCCCAGGCGACGCAACCTCCTCTGGCCTAGCTGCTGGAGAAGACTTCATTTAAAAGTTTACAATCTTTAGCGAAACAAGTCCATTCGGGTTGAGCCTTGAGTCAGACCAGGGGTTAAGCTTTATGAGTTTTGGTTTTGGGGTGTTCTGTGCAAGTGGAGGTGAACGTGACATGGACGGGAGCCTTCCTGGGGCTTTTTAACATCTCTAGGAACTGCTCTTAGCATCGTTTTGTTTCGGAAGGCTTTCCACAAGGCTGATGAAGGTGGAGCTGTCCCCACTTTCCCTTCACTCCTGAGAAGATACAGCAGACATATTTGCACGGCACAGAGCTTGATTTTGAGCTGATGTTTGATACATGGCTGATGGCAGCGATTAGGACTCAGTTTACAGACGTGAAATTCTCCTTTTATGTCAGCCACGGCTCAAGAAGCAGCTTTTAATATTTCCTCGCTGGATATACGAGCCTTCGCAGAAACAATCAGCAGGAATGATGGTTTCATTTCCTCCCCATTGCCAGCAGTTTCATAAAAGCATTATTGGCAATGATATCCTTATTTATCATGACTTAATAAGCGTTCTCTTGGGTTGTAGACAGTTGCGAAGGAGTGGAAAAGATGAGGGAAAGCCAGACATACACACTAAATCCTCCATTCTTATCCCCTCACCATCATTTTAAATTGTAGTGTTTGATGTTTTTCCCCTTTTCTTTGGCATTTGCTAAATCTAAATTAGACTCTTGGTAATGAAGGTTGTGCAGGGCGGGGATGGCTTATGGTGAAGCTTGTAACCTTCTCTTGTCAGAGTTGGTTATACTCAGTGATGATAGTGTGATATGAATGGCCTCACCCCTAACCCTCCCTTTAAAAGCCTCAGGCCTGGCCAGCTAGACAAAGTAGTCTGAACACGTCCCACTCAGGGTAGGGCTTGCCGGACCTAGGCCTGCCCTGACCATAGGGGTGGGAACACTGTCAGGGGTCAGGGAAAGTTAATGAGTGCGTTCCCTTTGAGGATGACCCAACTGGGATGGGCCGGGTAATTTGAATATACAAACATCCAAATTCTTCTTGCTATTTTTTTTCACAATCAGATAACCCAAAGAATGTGTAGTTTTGAATAAAAAAATGAAATTAATTGTGTGCAATGTACTCTGTTCTTAATTAAGTATGCTATGTGGAAGCAGGGAAAATGTTGGGATACAAGCAGCTGATTATGCCTAAGTGAAACTGTATATGGCAATACTTTCGATGAAAGCATAATGAAGTTGTGGGATAAGTTATTGATTAGTTGGTAAACTAAACACAAAGATAAATCACCAGGTTAATCAAAAGGTGTGGATAATCTCGTGCGCTAGAACGTTACACTTATTAAATAAATGTGTTTATTTAAAAAAAAATTCAATATCTGGAATTTTGAAATGCTATTCACTTAAAACTGCTGATATTGGAAAGTAAACTTGGTTAAAAAGCCTAGACAGGGATGAGGTAAGAGTTAAGGGGCTGGATGGATGATAGAGAAAGCAGAGAGGCTGTGGGCAGAGCAGACATGACCCCACTGTGGCAGGCCCAGGTGTGGGGAGACAGACCGGGACATGTGGGTCTGTGGCCCATGGGCTGAAGGCAGAGCAGGCTGGCGCAAGGGCTGCTGTTAGAGGGCCGTGATGAGTGGCGTGGACTGTTTGTGGTCAGTGCTGTGTGTGTGTGTGTGTGTGTGTAGTGCTGCTCTGCCTGGAAGGAAAGAATGTGGTTGCAGTTATAGATCTTACCCTGTTTCTCTGTGTGGGCCAAGAAACTTGCCTCTTACACACGCACATACTCACAAACACGGACACACACACTCATGCAGTCTAAGGGGATGGTTTGGTTCAGCTTCCTCCTTCCTTTCCCACTTTCAAATGTTGATGGGTAATGGGAAGCAAATGAAGAATTAGAAGGAGGCCATGAATATGCCTGCTCCTATTTATTAATGGTGGCACTGAGTGGGCCTCCATATTAACTCCGCTTGGTGTGCAGTCAGGCACCTTCAGTGATAGCTATGGAGCTCCATCACTCCCTTCCATTATACTGAACTCAGATTGCATGTGATTGGTATGATTTTAGGAGAAGACAGGGAGGATAATGCAAGGAATCACTTCTCTTTCAGACAGTTCAGAGTTCAGTGCTCTCTCTCTCATTTTCTGAACACAGTAATTCTGACAGGGGCAAGCTGTTGGTCTGTCAGGGTATGATGATGGCCTGTCGTGACCATTTTGAAAGATTGGGCTTGCAGTTTGCCTGACGCCTGTCGTGGATGTAAAAGGCTGAGCCCAGGCCAGGCTCCCCTCTGACTTGTGTGTGCCTCCTCATGTGAGAATGTGCATAATTGTTTGCCCAGAGTTAGTTTTTTTCATGAGGAACTCCATTGTTCCCCCTGTCCCCCACCCCCCCCACCCCACACCCCCACTATGGCGAGTTTGTTTTCTTTTCACAGCACTTATTTATTAGAAACAAATTGCCCTCCTCACATGGGGTGCTGTGTTCTGCTCCTGTTAGCCTGACATGCTGGAGCTCTGAGCTCCAGATGGAAGGCAGCCTTGGCCCTCACAAGCCAAGACTCCCAAACCGTGACACTCCGGCTTGTATCACAAAAGTGTGACTCCGCCGCTCTCTGTCACAGCTCTGACGTAGCTAGTTGGCTAGCATAACGAAATGCTCAACATTGCCTTCCAAAACTCTTTTGTACAACTGTAGTTTTTACTAAATTCCATGTAATATGCAGTGTAATTACCTCTTAACACACTCTTGTAACTTTAGGGCAATAACCAGATGCGCAGATGGCACTAGCATTTGCATGATAATTACAGTAATTGTATGTTGCTGTGTAAAGTAATGCATTTTTTGCAGGCCGCAATAGCTGGCTAATAGTTCAGTGTGTCTCCAGCGTATAAACCATGGAGCTGCGGCTCAGAGCTGGAGCAGCGGCCGACTGATTGTTTTCAGAGAAACGAAGCCTCCCAGAATCCAGCCAAGCTTCTTCCAAAATAGGGCTGGGCTCAGCTGGTTTCAAAAGGCCAGACAGCTTTGTGATTTACTCCAAAGACATATTTAGATAAATATAAGCTACAAAGACTTCGGAGCACTGACAGAGAGCCAGCTCCATCCGGAGAGCTCAACAGAAAAGCCAAGCTTGTTTTTTCTTTAATAGCGCTGGTTTTCTCAGCAGTGAGCCGCCTTGTTTACGTGCTGTGGGGAGTTGGAAACCACTCAGGGCAAGGCAGGTAGAGGGTGGGAGATATGCTGTCCCACAGGAGCAGATCAAACAGTGAAACCTAATGCTCTCAATTAAGCCCCAGCAGGAATGCTGTCAATTAGCAAACCCCCGTCCCCCATGACATTCGCATGCAGGTGTAGTTTCATCTCTAGCTGCTTAACTTCAGGTCAGGTTTTGGAAAATCAAGTCTGTATAGGTCGTACACAGACTGCAATGTACATAACTCTCCAACTGCCTCCACTCCACCCTTTAACATTCTGCTCACATGTGCATTTTTTGTTTTCTGCTGACAGGAGGTAGGAATAAATAAAGCTGTTTACACACATTTTCTAATTTTGGCATGAGAGGGCACTTCCTTCACCTACTCATGGAGCATAGAGAGAGAATCGGGGTTAAAAGCTGTATGCAGATGTGAGTAGCCAGCTTAGAAAGCCAAATTTTCAAATGCTTCAACACAGAAACACCTCGATCTGCAGTTAGCAGCTTAGGGCAGACTACACCGGAACATTGCCAGGGCTTTGGCCCTATATTTTATAGAGCAAAAGGATTTATATGTATGTAATGTGTGCTGAAATAGCAAGCAACACATGGAAGCAATTTAGGTTTCCAAATAAAGGTAAAGCATGTAAGGTAGAAAAAATATTTAGATAGTACATTCGAGAATTAGTAATGTTTCTTCCTTGTTTTATTTCAGCTGGCAAGAATGCATGTGCACATGAACTTAGTCTTGGACCAATATGTAAAAGCTGGAATTTTTCTGTGTATGTATTTTTTTGTCAGGTTTTGGAGCTATGTGTAATTTCATCCAGCTTTGTCTTTGCATCCAAGGGAGCTTTTAAGTATTGTTTCTTTTTTGAGATGTTTTTTTTTTCCCTATGCTTCAGATTTTCTTATACATTCTCATAAATATGTTTAATTCTATTCTTTCTCGAAAGTTTCTGGAAGATTTGGAGAGCTTCTGCAGAAACTGTACACAGGCGAAGGAAGCTAGGTGGGGCTGACTGCCCTCTGACATGTATGGGAGGACAGGACAGCCATAGGTTATGTTATGGTGGCCTCTGGGAACAAGTTTTGCTTGATTTATGGTAGGTATTGTAGGGGAGTGTAGTGTGTATAAATCTGAAGCATAGTGTGGGGCCCACAGAGCCACCCAGTGTTCTAAACGCTGCACTGCTCATAGAAATGGACCTCTGTTTGAGTGCTATCTTTCTACCGTGCAGGGCTGGTTTATAGCTTTCAGTACCTCATGTGAGGGCTACACAACCCCAAAAACCTAATCTGAGAGGGAATAAGAGAACGTGATAAAGGGAGAAAGAGGGAAAAGGGAGGAAGGAGAAAAAGCTCTCATGGGTCACCGGATTCCACAGGCTAAACCAGTGATTTAATTTGTTTAATCAAAGTCTGATTGTTACAAATTAACTGAACATTTTTTATCACTCTTGTAATTACGTACCCAGATGCTCGTTTTCAAACACACATCTGCACTCCACCAAACAGTTATTATCAGAGATAGCCATCTGCTTCTGTGGTGGTCATTGAGGAGTTGCTGGAGGTTTTTTTTTTCCTGCCTTTTTGTTTTCTACTATCACTTTTCATTCCTTTTAAATCAGACTTCAGTTTAACTTTTCTTCTGGGAACTTCATAACACTCTTTGAAGAATTGCTCAGTGCCTTACGTATGCTTTACATCAGTGACATGCACGTTTGTATGAGTTTTTTATATTTTTGTATTAAAACTAATCAGTGCTGTTGGCAGCGAAACAGGGCTTGTGAATTTTTTAAATGGTAAAAAATTATTGTTGGTGATGTTATCTGACTCACAACTCGACTCAGACTCGACCTTAACTGACTCATGACATGACTTGGACTCCAGATTTAAGACTTGTGAGATTTCAGCCTGAGAAAAGCACAAACCCAACTGATTAGACTAGGACCACCAACCTAAAAGTGGTAATTGATGCAGGGAATACAACATGTGGTTCCAAGCTTAAGTGTGTGACTTTGCCTGTGTACAGTCTTTTTTTTTTTTGACACGGCTTCGAATAGTGAGACTCATAATTTAAAACCTTCGGTGTAATGGACAGAGTGAAAGGCTACATTCATTAAGTGTAATGTTTAAAGTAAAGAGGCTGAACAACTTGGAACATCTGCCTAGGATGTAGTTTGGATAGCATGTACAACAGATAATTAAGCTGAGTTTTTTTTAAAAAAATGTAATCTTAGCTAATGAATTTGTGTGCTGCGAGAAGATCTCAGTCCAGGGGTCTCAACGCCTCAATATCACCAACTTTTCTCAGATGACTGATTATATACTTCTGTGGAGATGGACTTGCATAGCTTTATAAAGAACAGGTTTAGTTCTGCCCTTCAAATGTAAGATATTTTGGGAACAAAAAGCTTATTTGAAGCCTTGTCACGCCTGATGGGTTTTAGTGGGAGTTCATCAGTAAAGCTCTCTACGAGCGAATCAAGACTTCTGCCTCAGAGACTGGACTCATACTTGCAACCCAGAGATTCTGACCCTCATGAATCAGCTTGTGAGCATCTCTGGCAAAAACACAAAGGCCTAGTTTTGTCAGAGCAGGTAGTCCTATGATGCACAATCCAGTTGGTAAATATTGGGCTATGGTAATTACTTCCAAGAAAGGGATTTCATTACATGAAGGAATTCAGCCTCAGAAGCAGAAGTTTGGTTGGGGGGGGGAGGGGCGTGGGGATAGCCAGACCA
>JBBPCZ010000034.1:8014448-8068015 GCA_037974445.1 Brycinus macrolepidotus
GTGTGTGTGTGTGTGTGTGTGTGTGTGTGTGTGTGTGTGTGTGTGTGTGTGTGTGTGTGTGTGTGTGTGAACACCTTTAAGGAGTTTGGAGAACACAGTCCATGTGGCTTTAATGGTGCGTGGAAGAGTGTTTGGGCTGCAGGCTCTATAATCACGGCTGACCCTGATCCTCAAAAGTGTTTTTGCTTCTTGGAGCTCAGCTGACCTGTAGAGCAGCAAACCCAGCTTCCCCGCTGGACCCCATGCATTTGTTTCTGTTTGGAATTGTATAAGTATTAATAATTGCCCTCGATTAGCGCCAGCCGTGAGCCATTTATGCTGTATATTTGCTCTGCGGCAGTGGACCTGGCCTTTTGCATGTCTCAGTGCTCGGTCACACGGTCACCTTCGTCTTCACTGCTTCCTGAGGCCTCCACTGTTAACCCTTTAGATTCTGGGGCTGTTAATTGACTGAATGATCTGCTGGTGAGGGTCTCCTAATGAAGTCTACACATGGCGCCTCTGAGCCGGCTGCTCCACGTGCGTCTGATTCACTTCCAGGAGTAAAGTGACTGGGACCGTTACATGTGAGTGCTGAGAGTTATAGCCTTCAGCCAAGGCTTTCCGAGCTAAGTAGTGGCAGAAGCTTTTTTCCTGTTTTTTCTAATAATGTGCCAGTGGAGTTTTGGGACCCTTATTTCTTTCTTAATCCTGGATTCATTAATCCATCCTTCCTACTACCCAAAATAAAGATTGCTAAACAGTCTGCACCTAGAGTGTGTATTTCTAGGGAAAACCTTTAATTTGTATGTAAGCAGCACATTTTGTGGAGGTTCTTCAAAGTTTAAAAATTTTCTTGACATTATCATTTACAAAAATAGTTCTTTAAAGGGCCATTCATTGAAAGCTTTTTTAGGGAACCAAAAGTGGTTCTTCTATGAGATCACTCCTTGTTGGCACTTTTTTTTAAAGTGTGGCAGCCAAAACCACCCTTCAAATAGCCATTCTCCTCTGGGATCAATCCAGTCATTCTGGAATGAAGGCCTCTATAAGACCTTCCCAATAATGTGAATCAAGGTGGTACAGACGTTAAGAGATGGGGGAGTCTTGTGATGTAACACCAGCGACAGACACAAAGACAGAGGGGCGCTTCATCCCAGTGACTCACTGCACTGCAATCCACAATGGGCAGAAAGCAGGCCTCTGTGGGATAAACAAGTCACATTAAATGGTGTAATGCCTCAGATTTTGAACATTGCTAAGCAAAGGCGTCTCTGATTCCAATTATGACATTCATTAACGAATTAACACCAGAATTCCTGGAACAGACATTTATTTTCAGAAACAGTCCCCAAGCAGCTTTGTTCAGCAAACAATTCCATGTCTTGTTTTCCCAACACCATCAACATCTCTGGGAATTAAACAACATACGGAGAAGACCAGACTGCTTCAGTTCTTTCTCCTCAACACTATCAACGTCTCTGGGAATTGGGCAACATGTGGAAAAGACCCGAGACCGTAGTGCCTGGATTCGCCCTGGGAGTGATTTTGGAATTCCTTTTGTAGGCCCCAGCAGTTTTATTTATGTCTAACACTGGTAATAGGTAGCAGATTAATGCTATAAACCATTTGATCCAAGTACTGGTTTGATCTCACACCAACATAAGGCATTTGCAGCACTCACCACATTCTAAGATTGTGTGATTGATCTTCTGCAAAAGCTGGAAGTTCATTTTGCAAAGTGAAGATGCATTTAAGGTCCCTTCATATCCTGAGAAAATTCTCAGTTCTAATCACTAAGCAGTGTAATGTGGCAAAGTCGATGTCTCGAGCAAACCAAAGCAGCGTCGTAAATCTTCAGAGAAGAATCTCTACGGCAGTAAATATGTCAGCTCCATACATTTCTGCGTGCCCTGTGTGTGAAGTGTCTTCCATGGCTCCGGGATATTCAAACATGGTTGCCAGGGGAACCCAGAGGAACGCTTAGCTTGGTTGTTGGCTCTGGTGGCTAAAACCATCGCTTCGGTTTTATGATGACTCGTCCATTTCATAATTTGCTGCAGCATTCCAGAGTAGGAGCAATGGCTCATAAATTTGTTTTCCCCATTTATGTAAAGCTTATGTGCTCAAGAGAGGTCTGCTGTGGGGGCATTCTTCTAATTCTGCAACAAATGGCCTCCTGTGGCGCATTGGACATTCAGCCAATGCTTGTGGAGAAAGCTAGGTTTGAGTTTGGGAGGGCTGGACCAACTCCAGCAATGTGTGACACCATTTGCTTATTTTAGTCTGAAATATAGGATAGGCGTTCATTGGCCTTGTTGGTTTATAGCTTAGCATATACCAGTTCAAGAGAGCTAGGCCACTTTTGTTTATATGGAAGTTTTCACAGAGGTCAAGTAGTGTTTTTCATAATTCACTGACACTGAGATGAAGTGCCCTGCTCTAGCCATTTGATTGGCACTTGTGGCTACTGGACCTAAATGCTTGAGCTGGTGGAGTGGCAACACGTGTGTTTTACGGAGTGCCAGTCCTCATTTGAGGCTCAAGGCCTCATTACCTTCAATTAGCCTTCTGAGTGGCCTGGGCCATTCCGCTCGCAGATGAGACACATCTCAGGCTAGAGGCTATAGCATTTCAATCCATCAGGCCACGAACCATTTCTCACTCGCAAAGCCCATTAGCTGGCGTGGAGAGTGACTGCAGCTATAAGTACTTATCCACAAGAATTATTCTACCTGATGCTGGTACTTTGTCCTTCACGCGTATATGCACACACACACATATATACACAGCGACAACCGCACACATTAATCACCTGAAAAAATGCCTTGGGTTCCAGTAATAACCAAAAAGCGACCTTAAGTAATACAGGCTCGCTTCACAGTAAATGAGGCCACTCAGGCCGGAAGAGCTTTTGGCTGTGGAGATGAAAGGCCCTTTGGGGAGCCCGCATTAATGAAATTTGCTGAGTGAAAGCTGAGCCGCGCCACTCAGACCCCACCAGCCCCTCACCTGCTCAGATGTACTCCTGGTCCAAGGTCAGAGAACGGCAGCCCCGACAATACTTCCGCTCTTCCTCACCTCTATTACGCACACAAGCATAAGCCAACACACGCGGCTGCGGACACAAACTAGCTCGTCAAAAAGTAATTCTACACCACTCACTCAAGCCTGGCAGCAAGAGAAGAGCAAGCCTCATTGTCAAAGTGGGGACTGGCAGAACTGATATTTGTAATCCAATATTTGCTACTGTGCATGCTTTTTATCTTCACATCTTGGCTGATTATGCTTTGCTAGCCTTCAGAAAAATGTCAACTAAGAAGTAAAAAATGCCTGCCGTAGTAAAATTACTAGATTAAAAAAATTGCAAATGTAGAAATTTATTGGCCAGCACTGGCATAATTAACTTGTGTTTAGCAAAAAAAGAGCCCTTTTGGAAATTAAATGAACATTTAAGCAAATGATACATTTTTTGTCTATATTCCAGAGCAATATAGCCAGGATCTTTAGGATCTCTCTGTTTTTCCAGCTGATGTGGAAGTCCATACGGCCCTGGTGGAAAAGCTTGATGTTTTTTCGGGAGAGCAGGAACTAGATTGCGCTCGCATGCAGCCCTAGCAGTGGGAGACTGTAAAAGCATTTGGGTATAAATATATCCTATAATCTGAAAGGGCAATTACCCTGGAAGCCTAATTATCTAAATCACAACTTGCAGTTTGTTGTAGTGACAGTCGCGGCCTTCATGAAGTGGCGCGGCTCCGCTCGCTGTTATGCTAATTGTGTTTGCTTTTGTTTTATTCATTCGGCGAAAGATGCGAAACATCACAGGCTGTTTGGAAGTCTCCAGCGACTCCTCTCTGCAGCATGCACAATTCATGACCACGGCTCTCGTCTAAGCTTTTTCTGCTTGTGTGACCTCCCTGTAAAGGTTGGCGTATGCCAACACGTGCCCTCACTCTCTATACTTAGAAGTAGTCTCAAACGGCCAGCAGTGCTATACAAGTGCGTGAGAGAAATTAAAAGGCATGATATAATACCATTCACAAGAGTACCTCCCACAATCTTAGCTCGTGCTTTATTCCTTTAGTGTGTACTGCTGTTTTTATGAACCAGGGGGAACTAAGACCATAGTAGCTTGTGTAGAATGTTTGAAATGGTCTTAAATAGCTTGTGTTTTCTTCACACAGTGTAGAAAAGTCTTTGGCAGTTAATTGGTTGAGTATATGCAAGCCTGATATTTCCAGTACAAAACTAAAAAAGCATTAATCATGTCTTGGCTGACTATCAGCATCTAAAGTAAGGGGGAAATTGCGTAAACTGCATTAGGAACTCTCTATGTTGTAGTGGATGTAGTCACTTACTGAACATGGAAGTACCTTTAGATATGAAGTCTTTTCTCTGACTCTGCTATTTAAGGCAGGGATGACAAAACATCTCCTGCTCTCCCTCTGGAAGCGTGACCGTTCTGCCAAAGCGGGCAACAAGCTGGCGGTGCTGAAAGCTGAAGAGGCCCACTGGAAATGAAGTTCCAGGTGCCATACCTTGAGCTACCTATGCTTGGCCCCAGGATGGCTGTGGAGGAGAGCAGAGCTGTTGAAAAGTCCCAGGAGGTGCATTTCCTCAGCGGGGCACGGGTCAGCCATGCGGAAAGGCTGGAGTGCTGTTTTAGGAGCAGGGTCAAGCATGGACTCTGGGAGGTTTGACAATGAGTAAAATAAGAGCCCCACAGAGGCCTCTCTCGGCCATGACCCACAGAGACATTTGAATAGAACCGGAGTGTGTAGATGTGTGTGTATATTTGTGTACTTGTTTTTGAACATTTTCAGCAAAAGTAACAAAAGAAATAACAACTTAAAAGAGAAAAACGAAAATACACTATTAAGCTACAAGGTCAGCAGCAACAGTTTGGTTTTGGGTTTGTAAAGTGCTTTTTTAAGAGAGACATATCTAAAAGAGCAAAACAATTTCCTTTTGGTTGCTTAGGTTTGAAGTATCAGTAGTCTTGAGTATTATCTGACAAGCTATAGCACAAGCATTCCAGAGGCAATGAGTAATTCAGCAGACTATGCTGGACAGTGCTCACAAGAGACATGGATACATCAGCAAACGAATAAAAGCTACAACAGGGTGCAGACTTCTGGTTCTCTAATATATATACATACATACACACACTTATTGGGTGAAACATGCAGCCACTGTTGCCCTCTCATTTTAAGTGATTGACATTCTGATGAAGCCTATTTTGTCCACTCTTACAACCGTAACAAAATGCGCTGCCTTTTAAATAGACAAGATCTTTCTTGAGGGTCACATCTGGGCAAATGTGATTAATCGCAGTTACTACACAAACTAATGCAGTCAATTGCAATAATATTATATATTATGTATGCATAATATCATCCTGACATCGTAGAAACAGTTGGTGTGTGTACGTGGTTTTTGGACAGGATCGAGTTTAAGGTATCCCTTTTTTTGCATCTGGCTAGCCAGACAATGGACGGCACAAGAAAAAGAAAGGCTGTCTTTAGTGTGTTTACTTTTGGCTCTGGCCACGGCTACTTGTGGTTGTTAAGTTGTGAAATTTTTGGGCGAGAGGAGCTTTTTTCGGTTTCGCTGTTGTGTTATTTCTGGAATCCTTTGTGTGTTTTACCAGGTGAGTGCTGCCATTGTCCACACTCTCAATTACTGTCTGTCACTGCGACGGAGCTCACTTCGCAGTAAACACTTCTGATTCTGCAGAGGAGCTAAAATATGTGCCAAACACAAACATGTACACACACACACACACACGCACACATACATACACACACGTGCACTTTTTGCAGACACCCTGTCTCTGTTTTACTCTGACTGTGAGAAACTCCTTCCTCTTCCCAGCCAAACCCATCTCCCTTGACATTTGTTTCCAATCAAAACTCCAATTCCCTGTTTTTTCCAGTTCAGAACCCTGCAATAATAGAGTTAACCTTTTGATACGTTTCTCTCCGCCCTTGCGGGTTCTGGCTTAATGCTGAACCTTACCTGACATCAGCTCCTGCTAACCAATTTACTCAGCTCTAAGCCTGCTGTATTACTCTTGAAGGGCACTGCTCAGGCTCTTTCCTGTCCTTTGTGTCTTTCTTCCGTCCCGCTCTTTGATAAGTGACATTGTTGTCCCCCAATTATGCCTTCACAGTAGCCAAAGGGTCATTTGGGAGAAGAGGTTCGCTCAAATTTCAGATTTGAAGAGTAATTTCCGATTCTAGGGGCTTTTCCATTTCCTTCCCCAAAGTCCTTCACTGTAGCCTGGGCTGTAATCAGTATTTTAGGACCAAGCAGACTGGTGTGTCATATTCACGCATTTATAAAGTGGCTCTCGGAGAAGGATGGTTTTAATTATCCCAATAACTTTTATCGGCATTGCTGTCAGCCGAGCACTCCGTGTGGCTGGGTCACTTGTGGTCAGGCGTATGCATTTGGACGGCTATAAATTCGACCGAACGTAATACCACCCCCCCAATTAATTTCCTCCTAGAGTATAACTGTCAGACAGGATTAATCTGATGTTCCACCTCGCCGTTGTGAGTTTAAAATATGCTGTTTTCATTCCGGCCGGCTGCTGATTTACAGGGGCTTTGCTGTACATTTGTTCATTGCTGTGCTGTTTGTTATATGGACACTAGGGATGGGACGGTTGCCGGTTTTTATGCTGTACTGGAGTATAATACAATGATAATCAGAGTTTATCATTTTGATCATTCTGATAACCGTGTATAACATCTCCTTTAAGTTCTTCAGGTTTGGATTGCACAGGCAGACAGGTGCAGTATGCAGTATACAATTGCTAACTTGCCAGTATGTGAAAATTATGACGGAGGTTTATATGAGAGGTTTGTTAAGTCTATGACTATAGTAGGTGCTAATAATTAAAAATATAAGTTAATAATTACTTCAGTGTGATATTCAAACAATATCATCACTTTGGCCATAATAGGACATTTTTATCCCATCCCATCCCCAGTAGATGCTCTGCAGTGGCCTTGCTGGTGTGGCTGCTATTAAGGAGTTGAGGACCATGTTTGTATTGTAGCCTCATTGTTTCGGAACATGAGGAACAGGAGTGGTTTTGTCTCTCTGCCTTTGGGCTCAGTGGGCATGAAGTGGTCCATAGACAGCCAAAGCCTTGCAGGCCGAATGGGCTATGCTAGGAGGTCTCAGCGTGTGGGATTTTGGGGTAAATGACGTCTCGGCTTTAGCCGCTGAACTGTGGTGCCCTGCGGCTTTGGGGAGAGACACTGTGCTCCGTTTAGAAGCTTCCAGATGACAACATTGTGTGTTTAGTCCTGCAAAAACCAGCTGTCCTCATTTGGCTTTTAGCACGAGTGTGAATGTGTGCGTGTGTGCAGTATCTGAGGGGTCTGTGCACAAAGAGATGACATTGCCTAACCCTTAGAAGTCACAATTTGTGTGGTAGTAGCCTAGTGGGTAAATCACTTGCCTGTGAACCCGATGACCATAAAGTCACTTGGGGACTGTCCCTGGAACTAATGACTGTAAGTTGCTCTGGATAAGAGCGTCTGCCAAATGCCTCTTGACTTTACTTTACAATTTTCACCAGCAATAACAACATCATGGTGTAAATTGATATGAATTATTACTCTAAGAAACAAGGTTCAAAATGTTTAATCAATGCCATGTTAGAAGAAGAACATGAACATGAATAAACATAAGCTATAAAATGTGCCATTCTATTTTTTCCAATATATTAAACTGAGCAAGAAACAGTAAGTGTTCTTTAGAATGTGCAGAAATAGCAGTTAAGTGTCCAGGGGCACCTAAACTTGGGTATAAAACTGTATGTATGTATGTGCATCCACTGGTCCATGCTTAGCATCTGAGCATGTTCATAAACGCAGAGCCTCTCCTCGCAGTTAAAAGCATATAGTTGCTGGCTCTCTCTTTCTCTGTCTCTCTCTCTCTCTCTCACTCACTCTCTGTCTCTCACTCAGTCACTCTCTCTGCAGTAATCACAGTTTGTGCAGGTTATAATGGAGGGGTATTGTAGGGAGGAACACACAGGCCTGCGGTCCCGTGCTGGACTCCCCATCCAGGCCCGGCCCGTAATGCTCACTTAGCTCTGCAAGCCCCATGTGCTTCTACACACAAACACAGGGCCTGGCAGAGGCACGCACACACACACACACACACACACACACACAAACATACACACAGCACTGGCAGGGGAAGCATACCCACATACAAGGGAAACATACACACACAGGCCCAAATAAGGAAACCCATACATGTATATACTAACAATACATCACAGCTCATCTACAGCTGCATATATTAATGGATGTGCATAAATATACAGAGGGCTGCACACACTCACACACACAAACATGCACACACATACAAGCACGAGAGCAGACTCTTATTTGAAACTGCATGTATTTGTGCATATATATCCTGCTGAAAGAGGCCGCTGCCATTAGGGAATACTGTTGCCATACAAGAGTGTACTTGGTGCTCAACACTGTTAGGCAGGTGGTACATGTCATCCACATGAATGCCAGGATTCATGGTTCCTCAGCAGAGCATTGCCCAGAGTGTCACACTGTCTTGCATCCTAGTGCTTTTTCAGAATATATTACATTATATTACATTTCACAATATATTACAGAATATATATTGCATTTATATATTACATTTGAGGAAGGCAGAAGTCGACGCCCCCTGAGAGAAGTCGACGAGTCGTGTGTTTTTTTCCTCTCTCTGTGTGCACGCTTGTGTACTCAGTGCAGTCTCTGCCTCTGATTGGCTTACGCTGACACGCGTTCCTTGACTTAACCAATCATTATAGTCACTTCATAAAAGGGGCGGTACCGTTGGCGCGTGGAGGAGAATCTAAACACAAGAGAGAGACACGCAGCAGAGGCAGTGGGTGACAGACACACATCACGTGTGTGGAGATACTTCACTCTAGACCTCACAAACAGCACGGTGACCTGCACACACACACAAACAGCATGGTGACCTGCACAGTCTGCAAGTCGGTGTTAAAGTACAGTAAAAGTACACCGTTATGCACGGCCATCTGTAACGGCATCCGCTAGCTAACACGGGTGCTGCTAGCACTGCAGGGAGTCCAGTCCAGAGGAGCTGAGTTGCTACCGCGGCTTCAGCTGTTCCCACTTTCTGTTGTGCTCTTAAATTTACCAGAATATTCAAGGTATTAGCCTTTGTTTTGTTTAGTTTAATTGTCATGTTGACTGTTAACGTTACAGAGAACTTTAATAAAAGTTCCTCATTGTTGGACACCTGGGTTCCTCCGCTGCGTTTGTGTGATGACGTCATCAAACGACTTGTCGACTCGACTTCGACTTTCTTGACGGATAAGTCGACTTGAAAAAATCTGAAGTCGTTAATGCCCTAATATATATATGATGTAAACATCAATACACATACATGCACACACAGAGGCTCAAATAAGGAGTAAGAACACACACACACATGCATAGACTAACGTCATCTGCAGCTGTGTGTATTAATGTATGTAAATAAATACTGAATTATCCATGGACATATAAATGTAAAACTATTTTGTGTGCTTTAAAATTCAAGAATTTAAACACACACACACACACAAAGGAAAGCAAGCCACACAGCAAGAAAAGACAGGACGCGTGTACAGCTTAAGTACACACACACTCGCCCACTGCTTCCTCTGCTGTAGACCGCATGCTGAGAGGGCCTCTGATTGGATAACCTCCTCTTGGCTTGCAATCAGAGCCTGGGGACAGGCAGGGTGACCGGCAGCGGACTGCAGCATCTTGGAGAGAACAGGAATGCTCTGTTTTACACATACTCTGAGAAAAAGCAAAATTTAGTACGAACAACGGCAGTAAATCTGCAGCAGGAAACTCAGCCATGGTGGCCAGGATTAGCTCTGGGTTTACTGGTGGTTTAGCGGACGCTGCCTCATGGTGCTGTTGTTGGAAGGCATCCGCCACAAAGAGTGCAATTCACATTACTATTTTAGCCTATGTGGGAAAACATATTTTTCTGTTTTTTTTACTGACTTAAAAGTGTAATTTACATAAGTCCCCTGTTAACTCATCACCCTAAATGTGTTTGGACAGCCAAAACATGTTCGGTGTCCGAAGTGTGCTTCTTCAGTTTAGCACTGGCGCTATATGGCTAGTGTAGATAGCAACACTTGAAGTTTATGTCCTGGAATTATCTAGTATATAAGCTTCTAGGTTTCTTGGAAAAGTTTGAAGCAAGTGTGTGATGTTTTAGGCTTGGAGTGTGGTAACTGATGGGATGCAGGTCGCTACTGGGCCTGGGAATCCCTGCTATGTCATGAGGCATTATAGCTTCCCTCCATTTTGGAAGGGTTAGTTCTTGCATACATATACACATGCTACAAACCCAAATTTGAGAGACCTTTTATTTATTAGCATTTGTTTTATCTGAGTAATCATGCTTAAAGATTAAAAATTGGCATTACCGATAGTGTGGATCCATACAAACAATCAAAGAGTATAGTAATGAGCTTTTGGCATTCTAAGCTTTTTGTGAGTTAATGAAGTTATTAATGTACTGTGTTATATAGATTCTGTTCTATTAACAGCCCTAGAGAATGACTGACTAGTCCTGCCAATGGGGGATCACCCCATAAGACACTGAATCATGACATCACATTCCCAAACCCTATTGTAATGCAAACTAGAACAGATTGTGTATGCTTATGACAGAGAATAGGGACAGGTACAAAGAAAATGTGAGATGTGAAGACAAAGCGTGGTACCGCTCTCTAAAAAGGTGGCCAGTTTTCTGTTGTGTCGTCCTCTGGCTGCTATGGAAACACAGACAGGTCTGCGAGCATCTGTGTGTGATTCACTTCGGCCTGAAACACCCAGCGTCCACACCTGCTACCAATCAGCTCAAACTAATAGAGAGTGGCCAATCAGGCTACATTTAATATCATCTGGCTGTAGCTCTGCAATGACTGACACTGGTCTTCTCCATATGTCTGATGAAACCCCCGTTTAAAGCCTCTGTCTCACTTCTCCTCCTCACGAATCTGGGTCATCTGCAGCCCAGAAGAGTGAGATGATGGAACGAGAGATAATATTGTCATCAAAAGATGAGAAGTGATGAAAAGGTTATGAAAACCAGCCAGGGATTCTCATTTCCTTCAACCGTGGCAGGAATGTTAATACCAGCTTGGATTTTTACCTGGTTCTTGAGGTTTAGCACTCGCTAAACACTCCAAACGTTTAAGGGACAACCATAGGAGCCCAGCATGATGGAGGCCAATAACAGCATGAGCAAAAAAAGGCCTTCATGCTGTGAGGGAGAGTTATTGGATCCTCACAAAGGCATTCGATTGAACTTTGCTCTTAACACCCTTTTGTTCGGGGTTTTGCGTCCGCCCTCCCCTTACGGCAGGGTGCAAGTTACACAGCTAGAGGACAAATCCGCTTGCTAGAGGACAGGCGGCTTCAAGTCTGCAGCTGTATCCACGCTTGGGCCTGAAAGAAGGACCTGTATGTGTACTGAAGAGGGGAAAACAGCATTGCCCGTTGAAGGGTGGGGGAAGTTAAGTGGCTCCTTTGGTGGCTGCCTTTTTTTCACGTCTTCTTCTTTCCCACTTGTTTGTTTTTGGGCTTTGGTGCTATAGAGAGGCTGGTGGGCCTGTTTGAGTTTTCCCAGCTCTAATGAGTGAGGGGAAAAAGGTCGTCTCAGGGCCTGGCAAAGAGAGCTGCTCACCTTGCCACTCAACCCTGCAAAAATGTGCATTGTTGTGTTGCCCCCTGAAAGTGTCCAGCCCTCAATGGCTGGGCTTTAATCTGTGAGTAAACATTCTCCCCGCAAACGATTTTTCCGGGGAGGAGGCGCGAGAGAGAAGGTGAAAGAGAGAGAAAGGGAGAGAGAGAGAGGGAGAGGGAGAGGACAGGAAAAAAGAAAGAGCTGTAGACCAAGTGAAAAAATAAGCAGGTGTGAGAGAGAAAGAGAATGTGAGCAAAAAACAGAGAGAGTGGGATAGAAAAGAAGAATGAGAGAAATAGATGGAGAAAGAGAAAGGAAGAGTGCAAAAAAGGAAAGAAGGGGATGATAGAAAGAGAAAGTAAGCAGAAAAAAGGAAGGAGATAGAAAAGAATAGGGATATATATATATATAGAGAGAGAGAGAGAGAGAGATATAGAAAGAGAGAGAGAGAGAAAAATAAGCACGAGAGATAGATACTGTAAGGGAGAGGGCTGCAAAAGAAGGCAGAAAATAAAATGAAAGAATAAGAATCAGAAAGAGAGAAGAAGTGAACAAGATACAGAGAAAGAGAAGGAAATATAAAAGTGGGGAGGAAAAAAGCGAGAGATATGGAGATATTTACAGAGAGAAAAGGCAGATATAGATATAGAGAGAGGGGCAGAAAGAAAGAGGGAGAGAGAGAAAGCTCAAGAAGGAGAGAGAGATAGAGAGAGACGGGGAGAGGATGATGAGACAGAGAGGAAGAGATAGAAAGAGACACGGCCTTGTTTGCTGGCCCACTAAACTTTTAGGCCTCATTGAGGTGGGCATGCCTGGACAACCGCTGGCCATGTCTCATAAATACTGATTGTGTTAAAGCAGTGTGACCCAGGTGTGTTTATTGTGGCAGTAAGCCTGCTCAGCGGTACCTTGTTGTTTTGCTCTAGTATTGATTTGCCTCATACAAAACATGCACACACTGCGGTTAGGTCACAGAAAAACGGCTCAATCTGTGTGAGGGAGCACGGCATAGAGAGTTTGTCTGATGTATGATCCGTTTCCCTTTAATGCACTAAGCAGCCACACATACACACACACACACACACACACATCGTTCCTTTCATAACCCCCAGAGTGTGAGGGAAAATAAGGGTAGCCTTTTTGTGTCTCATTACTCATCTACTGTAATACACCCAGTGACACAAAGTCCTTGAAAAGGCACATACAATGAACTTCCATTATCTGGAATACTATTGAGTCGTGGGGGGGTGAATATGTGTATATGTGTGCATGTGGTTTTGTGAGCACTGGTTGTGCAGCAGTATAATGCAGTGTCACTGGGTTGGATTGCTGCTGAGTCGTCAGTGTTTGGTATTGTGGGAGAGTCGAGCGGAGGAGGTGAGTGGCCTGACAGTGCACTTCCGTTGACCTCGGCTGAAGCACTTTTCCAAAAGTGACCCACAGGACGGCTGTCCTTAAGATCAGCACCTGCAGTCATTTTCGGAATGCTAGTGGCCAGGAGAGATCTAATGACTGTGATAAAGGGCTGCTGTTAAAGAGAACTGCTGACTTTATTCTCGTGTGTTTGTCACCTGAGGCAGCTAAAGTGATGTTTTGGTCAAACCCAAATGTAGTGAATATATTTTTGCAGTCCGAATCTTGCTTCTTTAATTTAACACTAAAGCTTAAATCATTACATATGTGCCTCAGTCTTTTTGTGGTTTCTATCACCTGGTGATATATATGGTGTAAATTACACTGCATGCCGAGAAACTGTTGTTGTTACAGTCTTAAAGTCTGAATTTTATCCATTTTTTTTAACTTTTTAATAGAAAAATGTTTCAATTTGATTTTGTTTCAGCTAAAATATTGCAAAAAGCAACCTAATTTGGGCTGTAGTTAACATTCTATAGCTACATGCAGGAAGCAGTGATGTGACATGGAGAAGGGCCTTAAAAGCTTGAGCTTGCAGAAACACAGAATTAAGCTTTTTCCAGGATGTGGTGTCATGAGAAGTGTCAAAGGCTTTATCATGGTATTTACAAAGCTCAAAGTCTTTACAGTGTAGTGAGTTATGGGATTTGGGGCTGAGTGTGTGTGTGTGTGTGTGTATGTGGGGATCCGTTGTGCCCAGCAGTGCGTGGCGTAGGCAGCTGACCCCAGATGCCCTGCAGGTGTGCTGGGGACGGGCTGACTGGAATGTGGCCCCACGCTGAGAGATTCCCATCAGCCCTGGCATTCCACACCCAGCCAGAAGGACAAAGGCCACTTCTATGTGAAGCTGATGTGGGATGGTCCTGTCTGAAGGACCCCCTCCTACCCACCTTGACTGATTGCAGATTATTGGTCTGCGTTGAGGAGAGACAGGGGCATTTCCCCTGAACCCTGTTTCCACAACAGTCAAAGTGGAAACAGGTGTCTTCTTTCACCGAGTGCTGTGTGGCATCTGAAAGGCAAGCAATGATCCATGACCTTCTTTTTGGTCAACCATCGAAAGCTATTTGTTGGAGTTAACGATCGCTAACAGTGCATCCCAACCTGATGGGGTCCAAAGACAAAAAATCTACAGAATAAGATGATATCTTGTTATGCAGAGAAAATACCTTACCACTTATAAATAACGGCATGCAGCTATGAGGTTACTGGGCTCCGAGGGGAAAGTGTTTATAATTTATGTATTTTTGTGTGTCAGAGTTATTTATGCTTTCTCTAATGAGATTATCATACCGGGTGTTTCTGTTCTGCTGTCACACAGAGCAGTGGGACAGCACGAAGCTGAAGCACAGTGGTGCATCCAGCCAAAAAGATGAGCCGCCCAGCTTTTCAAGCACCGCTCAAGTGGCCCCTTGTCTCTTGTTAAAATTAGTGGCTCCTCTCTTCTTGCCAAGAGTGTGGTCATTCCACTAGCATTCGCATATTCATTCTGGAGTTGTCCTTCTGTAAAATGATTTGAGAGGTGTTCTGTGTGGAAAAAAAAAAAAGAAAAATCTCCCACGGTGGCAAGGCTGGCCTTAATTAAAAGCAAGAGGATCTCGGAAACCATGCTTCACTCCTTTTTTTTGCAAGTCATCAGTATTCACCCAAAAGGTCAGGAGTCTGTGGAGCAGGATTTTGCCATTCCGGACATGCAGATTACATCTGGATTTAAAATTGCAGGAAGTCTGCCTGCTAAGCAGCATTTGATTCGGTTAGGTAGGAGTGCATCTCCATGTCCAGAGTGCAGATCATGCCTTCGCTTTCTCATTCCTGTTTGACCAGGCTGACTCAGAGCTGAACCACTGCTATTTTTCCTGTGCCGGAGTTTCTTATTTAAGTGTCCAGGTGTCAGAGGCAGCCTTGTTCAGTTTGCCCTGGAGCAGCATGAATGCATGCTGTGCCACCCGTCCACCTCTCCTCCAACAACAAAAGAGTTCAAAGGAATGTGAGCAATGCAGCTTAGGCATTGTTTTACAGCCACTTGCGCTCATATGCCCACTGTTTGTGGAAAAAGGAACATAAACTAGAAGCGGTTAGGGGGGAAAACAGCCAGAACGTTCATTAAGTTAATGAATAAATCATGATGTATTTGTGGAACACATGCGTGATTTTGCAAAGAAGTGTAAATAATAAATAGGCCTCCTTCCAGATCCCAGAGCAGATGCTGAAGGCTCGGCTCATCGTGTCTCAAAATGCAAACACACGTCACGGAGGCAGGGAGACTGATCGCCTTGTCATGAGTAGTCGTGGCGTGTCACTGCCAGATCCCTTAATTTTAGGGTAAAATCTAAACATTTGTTTTTTTGTTTTGTTTTGTTTTGTTTTTCTGTTCAGAATGGATTTGTGTGCAGTATGTACCCACACATGATCTCTCATTATTTCTCCAAGGGCGCCGTTTAAATATTAGCTTTGTGTAAAAACAAACGCGGTGTCGGAGAAACAGGCCCCCTGTTGACTGCGGAGATGGGCGGCTTTGTAAAGACGCAAATATTTTGGCGGATGGTTTATTTTCCTGTGAGAAAATAAATACGGCGCGGTGTTGCTACGGTGAGCAGCCCTTGGTGAAGCGCGCTGGCAGCAGACCCAGCGGCTGGAACAAAAACACCATGAGAGTTTTTCATTACTTCAGGGGTGGGAGAGGGGAGAATGAGTGTGTCTTGACCGGAGCACGGTACTGAATCACACCGCCGGAGCACTTGCTTTGAATGCTGATAGGCAGCAGGAACACATAAAGGTGTTGGACTCGCAGCCCTTCCAAGCGGGTTAATGGTTTCATGCTTAAAGGTGTAACATATACCGCGGTGGTCATATGGCATTAGAATTTGATGTATTACATGCCAAGTCTGCCACTGTAGTCACTCCCTATTTTTCAGTCTCTCTCTGTCAAATGTGTTCCCATTGTCTGCTTAATGTTTCGTTTTCATCCAAATAAACTATTGTTACTCAGGGGCCCTGCGGACATCTCTGTTCCCACAAATCAGCCTGTCTATTTCTCACCCTGAGCCACTATCGTTGCCAGTTTTGCAGGTGCCGCGGCAGCCCAGCCAGGGCATTAGTCATTATAACCAGTTCTAAAGTGTCAGTTAGCCCATTTATTTTTATTGTGGCAGGATATCAGCGCCGTTTGCCTGTGCTAAGTCATTTTTCCAGCCTTTTGGGGTTGACCGAAGGGCCTGGCTCAGTGTGAAAGACAGAGCTAAAGCCTAACATAAACATTTTGGGCAATCGCAAAAAGCGACAGATTCCTGGGAATAAGCTATCTTTGGCTTGTTGGATTGTTAGGAGGTCATTACAGCTTGAGGGAGTGGGGGTTTTACCATGTTTTCGACTGTTGAAAATGACTCTCACCACAATCTGGAGAGAACCATTGTCTGACCAGAGTGAGTCAGATCAAAATACCAGCATGAGTGTCTCCCATAATGCTGTTATCTATCCAAAAACATTAAGGGTTTTTTCAAAACATGCCTGTCTCTATTTAAAACATTCTTTTTTTCCACCGTAGTTTTCGCACACAAGTTAGTCTTGTATCTTGAGAATACTCTGTGATTCTGTTTCCCTGGCTTGGACTGTTTCCATGGCACCTGGTCCTGGAAAGGAACTCTGCATATAGATAGTTAATCACAATAGGGGTCTTACCAAGAGAGATGTGATTTAATAGACATTCTAGCCAGAGTAAACTTTCAAATTGATGCAATTAAGGTTTAATTTGACCCTGGATTACCTTTAAAAGTCAGTCAGCAGAACTCCTCAATGTTTGCCACTTTAGGTGGGCTATAAAAAGCCTGAGGTGTTCTAAATGCATGGTCTACCATGAGCCTGCACCCCTGTCTTAAATTCAAAGGAGAGACATTACATTCCAGTTGGTAACCAGCATTAGCAGTTAATCATTAGCTAGCCACATTAGCTTCTGGCTTTATTAAGGGTGTAAAGCATTGAAGGTAGGCTCTTTGCTGAGTTATATCCTCCTTTTGAACTTCACAATGGAGTGCAGATGTTACTCACAAAATATAAATACAGCATTTTGAGTTTAGTAGTGTCTGCACTGATAAGATGGACGGCCCGCATAGGAATATCGAGAGAGCTCTGGGTGAAAAAGTTGGCAAAGGACAAAATCTTGTTCTAATCCAAGATGCTTTGTTCCCAGTGGAGGCCTACTGATTTATTTAAACCCAAGATAGGAGTTGAAGGGGTTGCATAGTTCGATAACAGATTTTCCAGACGATAAATACCTTTAAACTTTCACTAAATCTGTTCATTTGAATTATACTCGACAGATTCATGTTGTGTGATGCCTCATGCTATCTTTGCTCTGCGCTTCTGAGCCTTTCGGCGCACAAACACATCCTGCAAGTGTGAGAATCTCCCTGGACTGATGTGTGCTTAGGTGTCGACATGTACACACTGGATCCTCTTCCATCAACACCTTTCTGTGTGCTCTTTGGAAACACTGATTGCATTTACATATTGGACGTCTTGGCTTTGCCTCTCATTGTAAGCAAAGTGGATGACTCAAAGGCACAGAACACTTCCACGAAAAACGACTGTATAAGCACAGTTCTCTTTTACGTTTTACATTCTATAATTAAATGTCAACAATTTGATAGAGATGGAGGTGATTCCACTGGAATGACTTTGAGCTTACATGGATTTGGAAGTGTACCTTATATTGGGACTCTAGCATGATTGACATTTTTGTAGTTTTGAAAGTATTTTAGCCAATAGAGCACAACTGTGAACTCACCAAGGACTGCATGTGCAGTGAAGAAGTCGCTCTTATCACTGGGAGTGTAAATTAGCCCCTTGTTTAATTAGACTGGCTGAAAGTGACTCTTAACTGATGGATAGAGGGGGGTAATAGAGCAGGCGGGGCTTTGAAGCTGTGCTGACGGCTGCCTGACGAGTGCCTTTGCTCTGTGTAGGTGACCTTTGACCCTCCAGGCCCAGCTCAGGCATAGCTGAGCGTCACTGGGCAACCCGTTGCCAGAGACACTCTCTGGTATCTGTATGCATGAGAACAAACAGTTTTGACCCCTCAGCAAATGGATGCCTTGATGTCGTGACTAATGTCAGATTAGATGTTTCTGCCTTAATCTATAGTTGAGTGGTTCATGGTCTGCAGTACTTTTGTACCCGGGTTTGTTTATCTTGTCTATTACATATCACCCAAAATGATATTTCCTTGACTGGCATGGATATAATTAATCTTCCTCCAAACCAACAGTGGAAAAGACAACTGCAAACCATAACAACCTTATTCAGATGTTCTGCGTTTAGTAGGCCGACTGTGCTGCTCAAATCAGGTTTGTTTTTCTTCTTTACCTGATCGGATTTGTTTGTTTAGACAGTCAAAACCTATCAGCATGTGAGCGTTTACTGAAATGGCTGTAGCAGTATGGGAACAGGGGCCAAAATTGAAAAGTTCTGGTTCCCTGTGATTTTTTTTTATACACATTTCAGGATAGGATATCAAATACATTTTGTAGAAGGTGGGGGGCGACGCTATTTGACAGGCTGTCAGCCATAGTGCAGCACCGCTGCGGCACAGCACTGACAGTGACTGCTTACTATTCCTTATTCATTTTCATGGTGGGAAAGTCCCCCTCATTCTGTCAATTCCGTGTTGTGTCATTTTTTGCCGTTCTCTCTGATATATCATAGTTTTGCTTTGGCTGGGGCCCTGCAGCAGCCTGATGTTGGTAAGAGGCCATCAGCAGCAGTAACTGTGGCGGCTCAGATTGATGGATGAAGCTCGCTACAGCGTCTCGAGCCTCTGACACCTCAGCCGCCTGAGAGCCGATGGAAATATTTATTTCCGCAGTGACACATGTAGCACAGGGATTTTGGGGATGCTGCGGCGTGCTACTGGCCTGACTGGTCGTCAGTTTGATTGCAACAGCCCATCAGCATCCCTGGCAATGTAAGTTCTTCTACAAAAGTAACGGTTCATTTGGTCTATGGAGGCATCGCTTTTCTTTCTGGAAGAACAGTTTACCTTCCAGTTTTCATTCCCTTGCTGCTTACATCTCCAGATGACCACCTCCAACATGTGTCTGAGCTGTAGCTTACAGCCCCGTTGATTACAGCAGCAGAGGCTGTGCTTGTGTGTGTGCAATGGGCCTGAAATGGTCTGCCTCAGGGGACTGCTGCTGAATGTGCCCATCTTTGACAAGCAGACATGCTTATAATGACAAGTTGATTTACATAATTGCCTTTCCAGATTCAGGGGAAGGAGAGAAGCTGTGTAAAGCCTACACTGCCAGGTTGAGGAAATTAAGCTTCTCTCTTGCAGCTCCACAGAGTGATCAGCGGCACCTGACTGGCTGGCCGGTATCGTGGCCTCACCTGCAGCCCGCTGTTATCCTTCAAAGCAGGGAGATGGGGGAATGCACCCACTTAATTAAGAATTTTAATGAGCTTAATCAGTTGTTCTTGGAAGCGCACAGTCCTCTGCCTGGCTCTCATTAAATCCACCATAATCATCACCGCCCGGCTTCTACATGGCTGTGCCTTCCTGCATCTTTCATCTCCTAATAAGGGGATAACGCATGGAAATTGATTCATCTTTTTTCACACTGTGAAGTATTAAGCAGATTATTATTGTTGTGCTAATTACTTCACTGTGACACTTGTACTTTTCTTTCTTGTCGCAAGTTTTAATGGACGTGACACCCCGCCACACACACACACACACACACACACACACACACTACTACTTAATGGTAATGAGATAAATTCCATGTGTAATTAAATAAAAGATACCAAAGAATTCCCCCACAGGATGTGAAAAAAATGCTGAAACAAATGGTTAATTTTTTTCAGTCCTTAATTAGATGGACTGATGTATTCAACTGAGAAAGGAGGAATCTTTGGAATTCCTTATCTACATTCCATACCACAGAAATGGGGCAGTGGAAATGAACAAAAGCTGTGACCTATTTTGATACATAAACCATGGTTGCTCAATTATGTGGTGTATATTTCCTTTCTTGTAAACACATCAACTTTTTTTAGCTTTAGGGGATCAGTGGAGTTTGGTATTTCCCACAGAAAAGAGAGAGCATATTTTTCTCTGCAGTTTTGTGCAGTTCATTTGGGCCTTATTTGTACTTGATGTGTATCAAATGGAGACAATGTCTACCTTATTCGGAGACCTTGAAAGCTCCCCATTTTTAAGCAGTGGCGCGGTCCACTGCAGCCTAATGTTTCACTGGCAGACACGGGCTGGTGGCAGGCGTGGACATTTTGAGTGGGAGCAGGCTACTTTGATTCCTAAACACCTTGTCTTGGAGTGCGCTGCCCCTGTCACATCTCAGCAGCTGCTGCTTGTTCACACCAACTCTGTGGCTCAGAAGCTGACCTCTCTGGATCCAGCCGGTGATGCCGCACCTGAGCGGTGCTTCGAATCCGGCCAGAAGGACCGACTGATTTGTTAAGTGTGAGAATGGAGTCAGAGACAGCTTATTTCCGCAGCGCCATTCTCGGCTTCACCGACTGGCCAGGAGCTGCTCCTAACATTGCCCTGAATGGCCCTCTAGTAAGTCTTGTGGGACCACTCTCTATAAAATGGATATTTAGTTGAACATTTCAACGTATGGTTTCATTTCTCTTTTGTCACTCCTCAGGGCTCCTCATGACTCGCAAGGTTTCTTCTGGCATGCCGACATTAGTCACTGCTTCAGGTCTGTTGCAAAACATGCCAGGAGCATGATGAAATATTTGTGTTTAATTTTTTTTTTCTTACATTGAAATGCTCACGAGTGTGTATCGCGGAATGAGAAACATATGGGCCCTAAAACGTACTCAGAAACAAATGTTCGCTTTAAGCTGTCGCTGGGTACCTACTTTTATGGGGTAATAATTTACAAAATAATGGGAGCTGGGTGCTAATATTTGGCATTTCATACTAAAAAAAAACTCACGGTAACACCTGAGGCAACAGCAGTGGAATTTAAAAAGGTGAGCTAGAGGACCACCCAGGGGTAGAAGCCACACCTGTGTGAAGGTGCTTCTGCTGGCCAGATGGACGAGGAGTACCTGGACAAATCTCCAGTCCTGCCTGAATTATCTGTGCTGTCTGACATGTTCTCTGACTCTGCTGAGTTGATCCAGACACATCCTTACCTCCCCAGTCCATTTTAAAAGTCAATTCTGGCATTCTTTCTGGAGTCTAGTGTAATTCTGCACAGAGGTCCAGACAGACAAGGAAGTTGGCGGGACATGCCCAAGCAGGGAGTCTGCCGATGGGAGCCACTTTTGATTGCTTCGAACTCCAAGAGCCATTGACCTTTGACCTGGAGCGGAAGGTCTTTGGTGCTCTTCCAGTCACCTTCTCATCGCCAGAGGCAGCGACAACAGAGGCACTTGTCCATGTGGATGGGTCAGGCCTGAGCGTGTGGGGTTAGAGAAACTCACAGCTGCATGCTTTTGGCTTTTGATCTTAGTCACGTGCGTAGAAGACCAGGTTCTTCTTGGCCTTTTCAGAAACCCTCTCTTGCTTTTGAAGCACCAGACCAACAACAGGAGCTTGGTCTTCTTGCGTTTTGAACCAGGAGGGCTGCAGTCCTGGCACACTTAGCTTCCTCTTTTATGGGTTTCCATTTAAGTGTTGCCACTAGGTCTGGGTTTACGACAACGCCTTATCAAAGAAGCCTGCAAAATATGAAAAATGTGAGTCATGTTTACAACAATATTTGCTGCCTGTTACATATGGTGGTGTTTACAGACTGTCTGGGAGGCAAGCATCAAAAGAACAAGTATTATTTGACTTTGCTGTTTTAGAATCACCCTAATAGAACTGCCCTGCCAAGCCACTGAGATATTTGGAGGCGCCTTTCCTGATAAGCTGTTTTCATTTTATCTGACGAGTTCTTAAACAGACTTAAAAAAACTGAAAAGATTCGTCTAGAAGCAATACAGCAAAAGACTTCCATGTATATGACTTTTCAGCACATAGTGAAGAGGTGTTGATTTCTTGAGACTAACTATGTTATAGGTGATGAAACAGAGTCCATATACTATTATTGTGGTGGTCGCAAAAACCTGTTAAACTCATGAGAATATGTATTTGAAATGAATTATTGTTGAAATGTTTGTCCTAGTGGATGACTGTCTCTCCCTAGAACACTGTAATTGGACATTTGTCAACACTAATGTGTCATTTACTTTCTTTCACCTCACTCTGAGCTCTCAACGGGTGAATTACGAATGAGCCCAGAGATTAACTTTCTGAGTGGAGATAACCTGAAAGATTTGAGTCAAGAAGGGAACTCTGTTGCCCCTGAAAGAAAACCTTGAGACACATCACCCACATAGTGAGTAACATGTGTTCGGGAGTGCTGCCAAAAACAACACGTCTCTAAACTATGTGGTGCCCCTGGGAGCGTGTTAGAGGAACAGAGGTGAAGGAGGGAAACTGAGCCCTCTGTATGCTTCATAATTACTGCAGAACTCCACTATTTTCCTCCACTGTAATAAGTTCAGTGCCAGTGGATGATCCAATGGTTTACCCTTCATTGCCCTTTTTCCTGTCAACTCTGATTTTGCCCATGAAAAGTCAAGAAATAAAGCACTAAAGGAGCTTCTGTAAGTCGTTTGGCCTTGTTGGCTTCGCAGGAACACTTTTTGTCCTTCAGGTTGTGTTCGTGTTGGCACAGTCCACTCCTCTCTAACCTGCTTAGCTGGCTACTGTGCAGGCTCCTCTTCTTGATGCAGTGCCTGTGTAAGAAACTGGAGAGCTCTGATCGTGGACTCGAGCTTAATTGAGAGAGCTTGGAGGTTTACTGGCCCTGTCACTTCTGATAACTCAAGCTGGGCAACCCCAGAACCCAGCCACATTGCTCTACCCATCTCTTCTCTTTCTCTCACTCCCTACCTTAGGGGGTATTCTTGGGTATAGGCCCTTTGAATAGGGACCAAAAAGGCTCTGCAGCAGCTGGCATCCAGATGTTATTTAGCCAAAGGCACTTGACAAGTCCCATCAGTCTGTTCTCTTTTTGATGAAGGCTGCTATGCGATCCAGCTACAAAATCAGGCCGTCTCTTATTGCCCCATCATCTCCTTCAACTTCACTATCTGTGCTCTGTTGAAAGATTACTGTAAGCCCATTTCCTAGCCCCACCTTTTACTTAAAAAGCAATGTGTGTCAGTTAGTCCACCTTAACAGTGAATTGAGGCAAATGAGATGCCAAGCAAACAGCCCCCTATTTGTGTGAGTTGGGTGGATAGGGCACAAAAGCACTGTCACAGTCCTTATTTTCTTGATCTTGTAATCAGTCTGCTCTTGATCATGCGCACTGATTTCAAAACGACTGGAACTAATGTGAACCATGGCAACTGGTAATCCACTGAGCAAAAGGTACTTCATTCAGGGCGGTGATGTATTTTCCTCTGTTGCTGTTTTCTGGACAAAAAGAGTAATAATCCAAATATTTCAAAGATAGGGAGGGATTGAGAAAGCAAAGCATTTGTGCATTTTGACTGAGCAGGCGGTTCTCATTTCATGTACAATAGAGAACATCTGTGGCTAGGTTACAGCACAAATACCTCCTTCCCCCCATCTAACCCTCTGCCAACCGCCAGCGTCCCTTTTCAATTTTCTTGTCCTTTTATGAACATAATGATGATGAAGCAGCAGTAAATAATATGTGCAATTAACATGAAATTAAGATATCAGATATTTGGCTATTTGAAGTATATATGGAGGGAGCTTAACATTAATGTCCTGTGGAAAAGACATTTTATGCTATGAGCTAGATTAGTCTGCCAGATTTTATTATTTTACCTATAGGAATACCTTTTTTCCTTTTATGTTTTCTTTGTTCAGTGCTGAATTACAAAGACATAAATCCTGCTTGGGCAACCTGCTTACTATGTCCGATGAGGATTACCCTTGCAGGCAGTGTATTGCGCTTTGCCTAAAGTGGATTTAACGAGTGAAATTCTTCAGCAGGAGTTCTCATCTCATTCCTCCACTTTCTGAACACTTATGGAGCCGTGTTTTAGAAACATACGTCTCAGTCTTGGCTTTGTACATTTGCATTTCTAGCCCAAATGCCTTAATTTATCCCTCCTTGAAATTCTTTTGATGGTTTCGCTGCAAACCTCGCCATTCATCCCATTTCAATTACCCCAGTGTTGTGGGTAGAAGCAAATCACGCCATTGGCCCCCTCATTCACAGACCGCCAGAAAGGTTGCTGATTAGGCTGTCTGTCTCACTGTAAGCAGGATCAAAAGATGAAGGTTTGAAAGAACCCTGCAATAATGTTGGCTTTCTTTTTTTAATAGAGAACCAAGCAAATCCCCACTGATCCTTCATCATCTTATTTCCGCCCCCGCCAACCCCCAACCCAGGATTAGCAATGCCACTGGAAAGGGTCTGACTGGGGTGGGGGTTGAGGGGGTGGGGGGGTACACTCTTACTAAAATATTAACACATCACCACTGCTAAGCTTTTGCTATTAATGGTGATTAGGAGCAGGTGTTGGTGTGCAACTTGAGAAAACGGAGAACCTGCCACTGCATGGCTGCAGCCCTTACCACATGATGGAGGGTAGCTCAGTTGATTTATTGTCCTGAGACCCCCCATGTTTTCACAGCATATGCAGCCAGATAACATATATCAAAGCAGAGACACAAAAGCTGTGAAGATGACCAGTCCCAGCCCTTGTGAACTTTGTTTCACTGAACGTTTTGGAACTATTCAAAGGACCCTCATTAAAGAGAGTCTTTTCAACGATCCTTTCACTTGTTGTTTGATTTGTAATGCGCTGAAAGGCAACAAACCTGGAGCAATTAAAACTGACCTGGATTTTTTCACAAAGGTAATTAGCAATGGCCTTGATTGTAGTGTGTGTAACTCACCTCCTCATGCCTCTGTAAAGCCAACTGCTTTTCCTTTTTTTGATTAATTACTCCACAGTACTCTTACAGACAACAATCAGCCCTGTTTCTAATCAGCAGTGGATTGCCTTTATTCGCACTCTGCAATTAAAAGCCCTTCACCTCCAAGAACATTTCTCCTTTCCCTGATCTGATACACTATCTGGTTGCTTAAAGAGTCGGATGTACTAGATGATTGTCCTGGTTCGGCTTTCCCTGCCGTACTGAATGTAAATATGCATACAGGACTGCAGGAAACTGCTGGTCTACTTGCGTAGGAAGTAGTAATTTATTTTCTAGCGAAGACATTCTTTTCATGAATGCCACTGCAAGCCCACCCCCAAGCTGTAGCGTCTCTCTCTTTTTGCCTCATGTCAAGAAAGCTAGAGGAACACTGTTTCAAAGGATGATTAAAGCACTAGATCATGCCATTTGTTTTTGAAACACTCACTCCTGTCACACCCCCTTGTCCAGGGCTCCAGGCCCGAAGGAGCATGTCTCAGAATCTGCCTCCAGGGGCCTCAATATTCTGGCAGCATTCCGCACATACCCTCAGCTGTCAGAAGAGCGTTTCCTAATTCCTCCACTGTCACTACCGGTCTACTGAAAGAAAGCCAAGGGAGGAAACCACGAGTTACGCTCTGTAAGACAATTGGACAAGCAACAAAGATCTGTTTGTATTCACGATTCCCTAGGTGGCTCTCTTACTAGTAAATTCTGTTACTCAGTTTTCCCAGAAAATGTATTGTGGGTGGTGCATCTGCCATTGACTTCATGATAGCACTAATATTTTGCTCTAAATTTGGCCTCCCCAGTTTGACGAGCAATACTTATCAAAGCCTGGCAGTTTCTTATTATGGAAAGACAGATCTCTAAAGTGATTTTCAGAGCATCTCAAGTCTGTTATCATTGAGACAGAGAATTTCTCTGCTGGTCCGAAGAATCCCTAGCCGAATCCTGTTTGATTGGATAGTGGGGCTGCAATGGAGGGCATGTTTAGGTTTGCTCTGATGAATTGGAGCCACCTTCGCCTGTAAATGGGTGTATTTACCTTTAGAGTTGGCCTAATGAGCAGGAGAAGGGCCCGGAGACGTGCTGACGTCAGCACTAATTCAAACAGCATGACAGCAAGGGAAAGCAGCCACACGATCGTGAAGGGAGTTCAGTCTGTATCACAACAGCACCACAATTCAGCGCCAATAGTAGACAACTTCCTGAAAGAATAAACAGCACTTAATTTGGGGCGCCCGAAAGCCAAGATCAGCCTGCACATCTACACATCAAGAACAGTTATCAAAGGAATGCCTTTCACAAATATCAAGCGTTTGTTCCACATTTTTTTCCCCTGTGCAAAGACAAAAGAAAGCTTCTAGAGAATAAAGCTCGTAAATTTCTATTTGAGACAATTAGCTGTGCTAATGAGACCCTCCATTTGTTTGCTACTATGTTTGCATAATTTACAGGTCATTAATTCTTGACTATGTGGATCAGATTGTGGGGTAAATGTGAGACTTTTGATGTCAGAATCTTGATAAAGCCTTGCCACTTGGCTTGTTTGGAATGGAAATTACAAATTATTTCTCAACACGCATTACACTCTTCTCTCCCTTCAGAGCCTTGAAGTCACTGCCAGAATGATTATTTTACAAGTGTGCAATTTTTGTCCTGTATCAAACAGTTTGGATGCAAACGTAATGAGGGCAGTGCATGTGGAAGGATGGAAGCCCAGAAACTTTAATGATGGTACAATACCCTGCTGAAGCCTCTTGTGTGCTGTATGGTTAATGGCTTTAAAACTGCACGTTTTTCTCTCTGCTAGACCACTCATGGTTCTGCATGCCAAAGGGACATGCCCTGCCCGCCAGCCCATCACAACCTTCCTGCTTTAAATAGTACAGCATCAGAGGTTGCTCAGAAGTTAAGAACATAAAATGTCCAGCAGGGACAGTTCAGCCACTGTCATAATTCATGAGAAGACCTCTGTTCTTGTCTGCCACGTCAGGCTTTTGGGGTGAATGAAGATGAGGAAGCCAGTCACTTTGGGATTGGCGGAGTCATGGCTTGTTTTATCTGCCGCCTCCATCAGATTAACAGGTTTAGCCATTCTGCTTGTTTTGCAAGCCATGGCTCTAAAAGGAGAAATGTTTTCTTTTAATGAGCCTTGACTGGCATGCACCCTCACTCTCAGCTGCTTACAGAGCACTTCCCTTGGATTGGACAGCTTGTTTTGCTTCTGCGTTCTCTGCGCCCCCCTGGCGTGTCTGGCTTGAGTGGAGGAACAGTGCCAGACCTCAGCCAGGTACTCCACAGGGAGGGCAAAACGAAGCCTGGCGTCTCAGTCTCCTTGATAAATGAGGGATGAGGGGGCTAGTGTAATCTCCCTACTACTGTCAAATTTATGAAGATTACTTGAGGAAAGCCAATCTAGGCCCACCGCATGGCTCGTGGCTCGGGGCTTGGAGCCAAGGTACATATTCCAGCATGGGCTGCTGCGCTGTGTGCCGGCCCTGTCCCAGCCTGTGATCACACTAGCTTCCTGATTGGCCTCTCCTCCCTGATACAGCCCAGTGCTTTTGTGATAGGTTGATTCAGACATTCAGATAGCTCAGTGCTACACAGATCCCTCTTGCTTAGTCTATTTCCTTCTTGCAGTGTGATATCAACATCCCATGCAACACTATGAGTATGCAAAAACAATATCCACTGTTGGTAATGAAAGTTTCCATTCTTTTTTTCCAAACTTTTCCAACACTATACTGGAAATACATTGGTGGGTAAAAGGAATGATTTGTATACTCTTACTGAAGTTCATACATGCTAGGGTTTTGAAAATGTGATTTATGCAATGATTGAGTCTATTTTTAATTTCAAAATACGTGTCTTTTTGAGTCATGCTGGAAGCAAAGACCACAGGACCACAGTATTTTGGGTGCCATTGCCCAACATCTGTGTAAACTCACTGCTTAAACTATAGTTGTGATCAGTGCTACATGCTCTGGTCCTTTTCCATACCCAATCACTCTGTCCTGTGTTGCCACACGCACGCCCCTGGGCTCTGTGTATTCAAATCAGCTGTCTAGATAAATATTTTTGGAGCTTGGATGCAGATGCTATGGATTTCCTCCTCGAGTTTGGTGTGTGTGTGTTATGTGTGAGGGAGCCAACTGGCCACAGGGGATGACTCACAGATGTTTGTGGGGCTTTGTCAGAGACCTTACTCTGCCCTTTCTTTGCCCACAACAAATTCATTGCATGAATCCACTCTCACTGCAGTCAGAATGGTGTTTTCTGTGCACCAGGTGGTCCAGTGTTGATCAAAAGTACTGATATCAACCTTTAATCGTTCTCCGTTACAGTGTCTTTTTGAGGTGTCCCACATTCAGTGGCGAGAGTCTGTGGATTGAGCAAAGGCAGCACCCCAGTCAAGCCACCTTAATTGGCTTCCGGCAGCTTGATTACCTGTCGCATCTTAATTAACCTGCCGGCTGGATTGAGCAGATGTAATGGTTCACAGATGTTGCAGCGAGAACCTTGCTGACACCAAAGACTGTCCTCTGTTTCAGCAGAGAACAGACATATGGAAAGTGAGCATTAATTATGCGAAGATATATGTTGTCACCATGAGACCCCTACTGACGATCTCCAGAGTTCCCCAGAGGCGACACGAGACGTTACTCACGTTGATGCTATAAAAAGACGTAATCATTCAGGCATGATCCTTCTCCACAGCTTTTGCTGTGCTGGCGAGAAGAAAGGCTTTCTGTGCCACTGACACGTCAGAAACTGTTACAGGAGGCGTTAGGAGAGCTCTGAGTTGGCCATGCTGATAATGTCACTGAAAACAAACTGGACCAGACTGCAGCCTCTGGTCTGGGCCTGAGGAAAAGCAGAAAGCCTTTTCCTGCATTTGCCTATGTTTGGTGACTTTAATTCAAAGAGGACAGTTTGATGAGCTAGGCTCAAAACAGACTCCAGCATTGCAGCTAAACCCAGCATGGGACTCTTTAATGTGCTGCGGTGCCAAATTACAAAGGATGATATCCTGTCCAATGATTTATTTAGCCTTATACCCTTAAGAGTTCAAAGCTAGCACATGCAAAAAGAAGACAGTTATAAAACATCTGTTGCTATTGCACATGGGTTTCCCATCATCCTAAGGCTTTTCCAATTATTTTACTATCAGGTGCTCCATTCCTGTAAAAGGGGGCCAAGGTCTTACTTGACCAGAGCAGTTTATAAAGATCCTGGAGGAACTGAGTGGAGCAGAAGCTCCTCGGAGGCCCAGTTAGTGAAGGCCATTGCTCTTGGATTAGTACTTCAGAGGATGCTAGTAAACGTACTTAGTCTAAACTTTGACCCAACAGCTCTCAAGAGTCTAGCCAATTATGGTGGTCGGGTCCAGACATCAGAGAATCTGTGCTCTTACGGTGCTCTTAGGATGTCAAAGTGTATCAGCAGGAATGTTTGTCTAAGTGTTCCTACCCATTTTAAAGTCCATCTGTCTCTCTAGTTGAAAGAGTAAGCCAAGCCTATTATTGTACATCCTTTCACATATCACGTTTGCAGATTTTCCACTTACTCAGATTGTTCTCTGGTGCGGATTTTGCCCAGAAATCTCTAATGAAAGTTCCCTTGGCAAGGGCAGGCACTGACCACGCTAACCCAAGACTAAGCGCTGTATTTCCCCTAAGTAACAAACTGCAGTTTGATTTGAGAAAAGGACAGACCAGCATATGTGCATTTGAAAATGTTACGCTAGTTAGTTAGTTTATTCCTGTGATATAATGAGAGACATTTGTAGCCCGGTAGGGGAGAGAGAGCCAGTGGATGTGGCTAGAGCTGATTGTCAAATTGCTGTGATAGTGTGGCTCTGCTTGTTTCCTTTCATAAACAGCTATAATGGAAGTCATGCCTACCCTCACTTTCTTATTGGCAGTTGGCGGAGCATCCTGTTAATGTGGGCCCTCTACTGCATACACATTGCGTGCGCACTTGCAAATCCTCTGCCTTATTGTAATCACTTATCTGTGGTCCTAATTTGACAGCAGCCAGTTAAGTGAAGACAATAAAAGAGGGAATGTTATTGTAGAATGAAAGACTATACACAAATCTTGACTGCCTTGTTGAGTTAGAGCTTTAAAACGATATGTAAACCAAAGCACAAATGGGATTGGTCAAGGCCAAGGGAGTACCAAAGTGGTTCTGTTTTGCTCTCAGTGTTTCCGAGATGTCCAGTGTTCTTTATTTTAGTATAGCTATTGTGGTAGTGGACCTTTCAGCTTTAGTTATGTAAATCCATTTTTCTAAATCAGCACTCAAAAGCTTTCAATGAAAAAGACAAAAATAGAGAGGGCTGACGTGGCATCCTGTGCTACTTCAAGGAAGACATGCCTTTGTCTGATGATGACATTATCTGCTTACTCCTCTGCCCCCCTCTGGCTCTCCTGACATGTGGGATGGGGTCTTGGGGAAAGGTGTCGGGCAGGTCGAGATGAGAGGCTCCTATGGGACAGCAGCATTGATGAGAAACAGGAGGCTTCAAACAAACATTTTCATCCTGCCTGTCAAGGCCACCAGGGCACTGAGGCATGGGGCGCAGGGATCACATCTGGCAAAGAGAGCAGACCAGAGCTCGACCACTTTGAGCATGCCTCCTTTATTCAGAGAGGCAAGGAGACGTCTTTTCAAAGGACTGTGATTTACACTGATTTAATATGCATTCATACAATTGCACATTACAGAAGAATTGTCTCAGTGGACAGTCGTGAAGTTAGTCATTGCAGCTGTTCTAATGAAATGCTGAATTTCCTGGACGCGTCTCCATATTGTTTTTGTTTTGTTTTTTGTTTTGTTGCAAAGTATAGCCTTCCTAAGCCTGTTTAAAGAACACCCTTAATAGCAGCTTTAAAGATGGAAAATAAGGCTGAAATCTAATAGCATTGTGCTTAATTAAACAAATGTGCATTTGCTGTGTAGCAAGGGCTTTGTAAGTCTACTTTCGTAATGCTGTGCAGACTGGCTTCCAAACCTAGTGCAACACAAAGCATACTCAGAAGGGAAGTTAGTGTGGTTTGATAATTATTTGAATGCATATTTGCAACATGTTTGTGGTTCTTTATATTTTTCATTTTATCTGTGGCCTTTACTGCCTTTTTTATTCTATATATATAAATAGTAGATTTACGTCATGCTTAACTTTGAGGACCGTTTCATATGAACCTCATATTTTCGTTCAGAACTCCTTTATATGGCCCATTCTTTTTTTTCCTCCTTTCATTATAAGGCTTAAATCTTTCTTCTCTAAAGCTTTCTTGCTGCGTCGCATCCTCAGAGCTCAAGGTCTGGGGATCCTGCAGCTTTCCGCTGTGCCTTTAGAAGAATTCCATGGATCCTTTTGTTATATTGAAGATTTAAAACAAAGCATGCTGATTGAATCAATGTGAAATTGACCAGTGACAGATGGAGGGCCGATATTAAACTGGGCAGAACCTCCCCTAATCCACTTTGTCTGTCCCTCTTTCTCCTCTCCCTCGCCTGAGACCATAAAAGCATCTCTGCAGCAGATAAATCAGCCTGCCCAGCAGGACAGCGCTCTCCCGGCTCCTCATCACCCAAATATTGTTTGGCATGAGAAAGCCACTTGGACAAGTGGTCTGAATAAAAGCTGAAACAGTGCCGTGCATCTTAATTGCTGCAGGTGTATATCAGCTTGAGTTAGCAGGTCAGCCTCAATAAGAGTTTGTAGCGTGAATAATATGACCTTAGATTCCCCATTGCAAGTAATCAAGCTCTTCAGGGAATATGTAGGCCAAAACTAAAGCAGCAGCGCATGAACCTTCAGGGCCTTGTGAGGAAAAGTCTTGTGATTTTGTTTTATTTTACATTCAGTGTGTTCAACTCAAGCCTAGAGAATCAGTGTTTTTTGTTTCAATGTGAATCATCTTCAATTAAATCAGTGTTGCTGTGTCCATCAGACACATTTTTTTGTTGAGAAAAAAGTTAAATAATTGTCCAAACCCGCTCCCTCCCTTTTTAATATCCTTCATCATAAAGCTGGCATTTTCATGGGGCCAGAGTTCTTCAAAACACACAGAGGGCTTTGAAAATCACACATAATAAAGATGCTGTGAGAGGAGAGGCTGCTGTGTTGCCAAAGTGTTTGAAAGACCTCTATCCGGCCAACCCAGATGAACGTGCTCCTTCACATACTGCCTGACGTGGCCAGGCCTACGTTGTTAAAATTTGGGCGGCTGGGCTTTGTTTGGCCTTTACAAGTGCAGCTGATCTCAGAACACTGGAACCCTGTCAGGGTTCAGCGTTATCGCACGCCCCACGCTACAATTAGCAGCATTAGCATTCACACAATGCTTAGGCCCATAATACAGCACGGTGTAGGAGCAAGGCACTCGAGGCCAGAGGCTGGCGGACCACTTGATTCTTATCAGGTATTAGGTTCCAACTTGAAGAAACCCCAGCAGCACAAGTTAATTTGCAGAAATTAGATTCAATAGCCCTGAGTGCTGGAGTTTACTGACAGAAGCACATACTAGTGTATAATTGAAGGAAGTGGCAAGCGAGTCAGAGGACCTGAGCAAGCGGTTGTAGTTTTTCTACAGTACCCATGTATAGTTGTTCAGCAAGGATGTTGAAATGGATTTCCTACATGGGTTTATAATGTAAAGGCGAGCTATAAAAAGCGTGGGTTTGTAAAAGACATTCATTTGAGAATAGATATACCTGTTTGTGTGTTAATAAAATGAAAAACCTTTCCACTGAGGCCTTTTGATAGTTGGCCTCCGGAGTTCCCTCAACTCTGAACTTGATTAAGGATAACGGAGAGCAGAGACTCCGACACGCAGCCCCAGTCATCACCTGAAGTCCACCAGCTGGGTGCTATCCCGCACACATCAAACAACGAAGGAAACAGGTCATAGGATGTGTTTATGGGTGTTCCGTCAAGCAGCTGCGCCACGCACAGCCGTTGCCTTAACTACTGGCGCTGACAGCACGGAGGGCTGGGAAAGTGGTCAGAAATCTGGCAGATGGAGAAACCCCGGCATGGAGGCAGGTTCGTGAGTCCGACTAATTTGTTCAAAGGATCAGCCGATCGATGATTGGATTTAATTAGGGTTTGTTCTAGGCAGAGCTCCTAAGTCTTCCAGCCCCTTTGACGTTGCCGATAAATCCTCAGCCCTGTTTTTCATTACGGTTCTGTGCTGGTGTCTCTACCTTGAGGGCCTTCAGAGCCAAAGAGAAAGCGTCTCCTCTTGCCGAGATCTCACTCTGTGTTGAATCATGTGGCCAGGCCTCTGATGAACATGTGTTTGTGTGTGTTAATGTAGTCCAAGGGAAGTTTATCAATCCTTGTGGGCTTCCTTCTCTGAGCGGAAGGCTCAGTCTAAATGTTCCTGCCATGGCCCTGAGAGATTGTCAACTCAGGAATGTCTGTGCTCTCTGAAACGTGCCTCAACGCCATTAGCAGAACTTATTATGCTAATACACTCTCTGTGTCTAGACCGCAGGACCTGGATTAGCACATATCCACAGGTCTGTTCAGCTCTGTGCAACCGAGAGACTGGTGGCTGCCCCTTGCTCTTGGATTTCTCACCCTCATGCAGTGAACTTATCTCTGCTATTGATTCCCGGATGCCCGCAGTCCTTGCAGGTTAGGATCGCAGATAACTTCATGGCACACTAACCTCCCCTCCCCACTTTATTTCTACAAAGTCAAAGCAGCTTTCACTCTCCATTAAGACAACAGAAAAACTGAATGCACCAGTGTAGAGGATGAGTGGAGTAACGCATAGACTGAGTCTGTGCAGACTACGTACTTGCAAGCAGGGGGCCAGGGCGCCACCATCTCCACCAGAGATGACCGCAGTGCAGCCTTCCAGCTGCCTGGAATGTAAACACCTTGACACGTTTTGCACTGGAGAAGGAAATCGGGGGGCTGGAACTGAAAGCTGAAGCAGGCCTTTGTGTTCCTAATGCCCTCTCTGATTTTGTTGTGTTGGGTGTTTTGTTTCAGTCGCAGGCACTGATAGCATCTTTTGGAACCTCTCCAGCTCAAATGCCTCCTTCGCCTCTCTTGTTCTTTCTCTCTCTCTCCACTCCCCTCCCTACATGCGTTTTGGGAAAATGGTTGCGGGTCCGCCCTTTCATTCTCCTGCCAAGCTCCCCTTGGCCCTTTTAATGCGCTGTGAGGAAAACTAATGGTCGAGGCTTTATGTACAATCACCATCATTTACCAAAGTCACATCTACTGGGGACGCTGCTCCACAGAAAGCTGCACCGTTCTTACTGGTGCTATCCATCTGTGCGCATGGCAGCTTTTGGCTTATTGCTCTCTGCATTAGTGTGGGAGTGTGCAGTCCCCAAGTCAGGCTAAATGACAAGCGAGGACTCGGTTTAAAGTGATAGTTTGGCAGAAAAAGTCTCAATTTCAAAACGTTTCTTATATGAACTTTATTTCTTTGGTCTTGCACCTCTGCTACAAATCTGTAGCTAAAAGGTATTAGAAGAATTTGAATATTCCGCCAATTAGCCTAAAACACTCATACTGCACTACAGTGTTAAGTCATCTCAGATAGACAGTTCAGACAAAATTCTGATCAAACTTTCTCTTTAAGGATCTTTCCAGATTAAGAATGATATTATAATGGGATTGAGTAGCTTTGGAGATCCCTGTCAGGCGTTTCTTGCCTAGGTTAACAGGTGGCCTTTCGACACAAGTGGACACTGCTGAACAATTTACATTAAGTATCTTTCTATCTTTCTCGCTCTCTCTGTCTCTCTCTCTCTCTTTTTCTCTCTCTCTCTCAATATTTTAATCCCTCTTTTTTCCTTTCTCTCTCTCATGCATCTACCCACACATCCCTGAGCTCATTAAATTGTTTGTCCTGAGCACCTAGCGGGGGCTCTTTCCGCTGACCGGTATGGCTGGCGCCACTGCTACAGGAGCCTCCTGCTCATTTTGCGGCCACACACACACAGCAGAGCTCCGCTGACCTCATGCAGAGGTCACTAGTGAAGAGAAACACCACACACCTCAGCAGCACTTTGGCCAAGTCTCACAAGAGACATCTGAGGGGCTTGGCCGTAAATCCCTCACCCTGTCTAATGGAGGGAAACCCTCACACACACACACACATGCCCTGTCACACAGCCTTTGCACCTGAGTGCTTCACCGGACCATGCCACCCACCCTCTGGAAAGCCACAGGCCCGTGCCACGTAACGGCCCTCAGCCAGGCGGAACCGGCAGGACATTAACACCCTGCTGACTTAGGGCATTGATTTATTTATTTCACTTTCCAATAAAAACTCAGTGCTGTTTGAATTGGCATCTCCAGCTCTCAGGTCTGCTTCCAGGGTGGATTACTCATCCTTTGGAGGGAGAGCGACCTGTGGTGGTTTGTTTCAGCAGCATGAGGACAGGCTGACAAGGAGATTGATGGAGTGCTGTGACCTGGACAATGGGGCAGCGACGAGGAAAAGGGTTTTGAACCATGTCACAGAGGTGTTGAGAGGATCTGTAGGCTTTACCAACAGGATAATGGCTCTATATTCAGAATGCCTCAGATGACTGCTGTCAAGAAGGTTGCCCCCCTTTTTTTTACTCATGTTTTTCTAACTCGTTCTGCTCCATAAAATAATCAGCCCACTGTCACAGCCTGCAATTTGGCTAATGTGTAGCCTAAGGGCAAAGGTGACCCCTCCCAGCCAATCGGAGTGGTGTTTTTGGGTGCTGGGTTAAATCAGTTAAGGTACTCTGGCTTGCCTGTGGTCCCCAGCGAAATACGACATGTGGCATAAACATTGCAGACATTGTGGTGTATTCACAAATGTTTACACACACATGCCCACGTGTTTGGTGCCATATGGGCCAGATACTCATACATATACACACACACACCCGTATGCACACATTAGACATAAGGCACCTCACAGCACAAATCATCTCAATCACTGCAGACCCAGTAATCTTGCTTCTAATGAGACAGGGCCGAATGGCTCAATTTTCCAATGGACTGAAAAGACTATGAAAATGAGCCGAGTGTTTCTCTGGCACAGTCTCTCATTATATCTGCTGGGCAGGTGAGAGAGAGAGAGAGAGAGAGAATGAAGGGTGGAGGGGGTGCAGCCAGGAATGAAGCACACAATCTTGCAGGAACAGCATGACCACATGCCTGTTAGCATGCAGCCATTTTAATCACATCTTGTCATGCTTCATTTCTCCCTGAATATAAAGTCCCGTGCCCAAAAAAACATAACAAAATAAATAAATAAAAACAGGTTCTTTATTGGCAGGACAGTGAACTCCAGGAGGTTATAATCAGTCCATTGGCCACCATAGTCATATTCAAACACAGCCTTATTAGTACAGTCTGTCTCTGTAGTTAAGCATGTTACTAAAACAGGGCAAGTTTTCATCACAGCCAGTAAAATGACTAACATTTAGTTTTCAAAGAAAAACGAAAACTTATAATGCAAGCTTCACTCCCAATCAAAGGAACTCTGATGTTGAAAGCATTGTCGGCCTATTACAGTACAGCCCAGGACTTTAGAGTAAGCCCAGCAATCTGGTGCTTTTGAAATGTGAGAACACATGATCAAATATTTGGCAGCTGGGTTGCCTAGATCGCAGAGAAACAAATTAGTTTAATGGTTTTGAGGTTGAAGTTTATAATGTTGTGTGATAAAACTAGCAACCTCACAGTGCAAGATGCAGTCGCAGTGTAAAGGTTTGTCAAGCTATGCACAGGCAGTGAAGCACGTATGCTAAAAAGAATCATTGCCTAGTGACCAGCTGAGAACATCAGGAAATAAAAAGTGTGTAAAGCAATTCTTTATGATTGCATCATGTTGTTTTATTGAGTTATTTTAAGCACATTGTAAGAAAGCAGGTTTATTCTTGCCCATCTTTATAAGCGTTCCCAAGAATGACCACTAGAAATTGTAGTTATTTAGTAAAGATAAGCTGGATTGCACTCCACTGTACAGCTGGCCTGCTTCCAAATCAATCCTGCACTGGCAGCTGAGGTGGTGCATTAGTGAAAATGACCAAAAATTGGCTGACTGGTGCTCTCCAGCCAAGACAGAAGGTCTTTTGGAGGAGATTGACTCTTTTGTGAGGAATTAGAAGAGCTAATCCTCTGGTTTGGCTTAATCAGCAGTCTCTATGGCACCACTAGGAGAGCGTCCAACTCACCTCACTCCCTCTCAGCAGCCATTGTACGAGCCTGTGAGAGCTCATAGATGTCTGTGAATGTGACTCTTTTACTTTTTCCCTTATTAACCTGCTTTACTGCTGTTCTGGGATGCCGGAATGGGCGTAGTTTGTGGAAACAGAGAGCAAGATGTGATTAGGGAGGATGATCAATGCTGTATTCTCAGTTCAGTGGGATCATAAGCGTCACTAGAGCTCTGAAATTGCTTATGGTAATGATATCTCGCAAAGGAGTCAGTTTATCACGTGGCTGTAATGCAGCAATGATTATTAGGAGTTTTATTATGAGGAGGGAGTCTGGTCTATGGTAAATCTGTCTGTCAAACTGCCTCTCTCTGTCATCACGGTGCATATGAGCGGGAGGGGGGCTGTTGGCAGAGGGAAATCTCCCACATGTGCTTTCCAGACTGGGCACACTACGATTTCAGGGAAGATAACATTTACAGTGCAGACGGCATCACTTGGCCGGCTCGCTGCCAGCCACCTTTCATAGATAAACACACCAAAAGAGGGCTGCCGTGCCTCTCTTTGAAAATAATTAAATAATTACAATACCACAAGCAGACTGATTCATGAAGGGCTTGGTGAGGCCTATCATTTTTTACACTCCTGACACGTTGACAGCAGAACAGTCGTGTTCAAAATTAATTTGTACCTTGATTATGGGCTTATCATGATCATGATGGGCAATTTTGTCAAACATGATTTCCTCTCGCCAAAGACATGAGGAAGATTTATTCCACTCTTTCACAAAAGCTCCAAAGAATATCTCCCTGTTATTCCCTGTAGTTTCTTCCAATAGCCTGGAATATCTGGCCATATTGGCTACAGAAATTAAAGTAGAGGTTTCTAGTGTTTTGGGGCTATGGAGCTCATCAGTGGAGCAGCACTCTGGGTTCGCGGAGAGGAGGGTGCATTCCTTAACACTGAGCAGATGCCAGCACTTCTACCCCTCTCCAAACTGTAACCATGTGATGAGAGGGAGGAGAGGAGGAGGGAGGCAGAGGGAGGTGGAGGACAAACCTTCCAGATGAGGTGATGGTAGTGATTCACAGCTCTCTGTGGGGCTGTAGGTCACGTCTGTCAGGCAGGTCCAGGTCTGGGATAATAGGAGCCTCATGAGGAGAGGTGATAGGATAATGCATAGGTTGATCAGGTCTTCGACTTCACGGCAGGCCTGGCTGTTGGAGAACCAGTGCTGTAGGGGAGGGGGCTGGTGGAAACTATTAACCCTCCTCGGACCCCCATGGTTCATATGCCTTCAAAGACCTTCTCTTATATTTTGTTTAATTGTTTCTCACTCCTCACTCAGTGAAGGAAATAAATTCAAAACTCCGACAAAAGTGCCGATTCGAAACCTTCGATTGATACCACATTTGTTTGTAAATATGAGATTTTTCCTTTTGATTTTGTAATTTGAATTTGTTAAACATTTTCATTGGGGATACATTGTGGAAGAAGAAAAAACATTGATTACATTCATGTGGATTAAAGTCAAAAGTACAAACTTGAACTGGTTAAAACAAAGAAAATTACTGTATATTTCTGTTTATAACTTACTTTGTAACTGATGTCTATTTTTGTGGTTATATATTTATTATTAGGGGCGTAACAATGCAAATCTGTGACAATGTGCGTGGTGGAGATATGACGATGTATCAGAGAATGGTCATTCTAGTGCAACCGCATCGTTTAAAAACCCAAATTTGCAAACAATTAGAATAAATCAACAACCAGCTGCAGTAAGTACTGCAGTAATTGGGCTGATGGATTTTTTTCTGTCTCAAGAAAACCAGTGCATCCATTTTTTCATAATTGAGTATTGAACACTGTATGCAGAGTTCTCTGCATTATTACGCTACATCGTTCCAGTTGAAACCTAAGATAATGTTGGATATAATTAAAATTGAAAATTGAGATTTTGATTTACAAGCGACTTACATTTCAGCCCTAGTTAAAACACCATTGGAGTAACAGCAGTTATGGCAGTGCTGAAGGATCAGATGACGATCTTCCGCAGGGTTAGGCCATGTGGGGCTGCCAGTCCTAGGGCTATTACAGGAGTGACTCCCTGGCGGAGTACTCTTTAACACGTTCGGGTTGTCAGTGGAGTTTGAGCCAACGAGAGCTCACCCTTCCAGTGATCTCCAAAGAGCAGCCCCTGCTCACATCTTGCAGCGATCTGCCGGTTTGAAAGCGCACCGAGGTGGTCCCTCAGGACCAGTTACCATGTACACTCTTGTACATCACCGAGAGATGAAAGCGCTGGCAAGGGTCAAGCTTTGTAACCCCGAAATATTACCACTTGAACAGCACCTATTGTTCCCGCAAGAGTTTTTATTCAAAGGTGATTAGTAGCACATGGAAGAGGGCCTGCATTAACTGAGTGCCATGCACCGACTTCATTACGCGAGCCATGGCAGTCATAGGCCAAACAAGCGAATGTGTCATTTCCTACGCTTACCTCATAGATTTACTGGAGTGCTCGTCCGTAATTGCCTATAAATATGTCCAGTCGAGCAGGGGAAAACAAGAGTCATTTGGGTATTATTGCTCCTCGGAATGTTATGATTCTTGTAACCCTTAATGTTAACCATCTCTGTTTGTGCAGCCTGGGGTATTACTGTCACCTCCCGCAGAAGGAAAATGATCTCCCTCCACCACATCAATGGGCCTCCACAGCACATAATCCATCCATCCATTCCTGTGTGTTTCATTATCATTTCAAAGTGGTTTGAAAAATGACGCTTCGGGCCAGCCCGGCTGCCAAACAGTTACAGTTAAACGACTGGAAGACCCCAATTACCTCTGGTTTAAGCCAGTGCTTTGTTTTAATTATTGGCTACCAAACAACACCCCCCCACCCCACCCCACCCCACCCACCGATTCCCACATACGCTAATGCACAGGTCAGCTGTGTGAAAGCCAGGCAGTGATGGCAAGCCAACGAGCTGAGCTAGCAAGCTCGTTTATAGCAGGCCAATTACTAGCTCCATATCAGGGCTCCATACACTCGGTGGTTACATAAAAAATAAACGTATTTATGCTCATGTATTAAATATGAGACTGGAAAGAGAGAGTGGAAGGAAAACGAGAGGCTCTGTAAAAATGATAGAAAAACTCGGCAGTGGTTTGTTCTTTTATTTATAAGCATCAGCTGCTTCACATTTCCTAAATTGAATGGCCAAACACATGAGAGTTAAAAACTCAAAACAGATTGTGTTACAGGGTGGAGACTTTGTGGTGCTTAGGGGAAGAACACAAAAGAGATGGCTCTCAAGGTTGCAGTGTCTGTTTCAGATCTGCCACACTTAACTTGCTGGAAAGTGTTCTTAACAAATTCTATGGTGTGAAGGCACTACAAAGAAGGGAACCAAGCAGGCAGCTAATGTCTGACTAATGCAAGCTTCCTGATTTGATCTCTGATTGTCTGTTGTTTAATCCAAAATTTGGAATCCGGAGGATGGCTGCCAGTAATTGACTCCTTTTCACACCCTGTGAGGCCTGTCTGCTATGCACCATCAGACTGTGTGGCTCGCACAGCTCCAGTACATTCCTAATGGCAGTCAGAAGAGCTTGATTTACATCAGTGCTAAATAAGCGCGATCCAGAAATGAGGGCCATTCTTTTATGTGAGAGCTTTGGTTTTAATCATGTTAAGCCATTGATGTGGCTGTATGATTAACGTGGGCTAGACACTTTTTGTCAATAGTCACACAGAAGGGGTTTGCACAGGGTCTTATTTGCATGCGCCCGTTGGTGGAATTCTCCCATAAAACGCTGGAGAACTGGTGTGGGATGTGTAAAAAAAAATCTCCTGAAAACTCGTGTTAAGTGTAAAAAGTAAAACCCTAAGGAGTGGATTAAAGAAATTTGCATGCTTTTTTCTCAGCTGGGTTTTTGTGCTGTCTTAGCGAGGTACTTTTTCTCCCAATCGGAGAACAGTAGCTGTGGAAGGGGGGAATCTGGCCTTGTAAACGGTGTGGTGAGATCGTCTTGGCTGAAACCATCATGAGCTAGCAGAGCTGCGGTCGACCAAGCAGCAGGAAAGGAAGAGAGAAACCTCCCTTTTTTTCCTCTTGTCGGAAGACATGAGACCTCTCTAGTTCTTCGCTGTCTGTCAGCTCTCTAAAAGTAAACAGAGCCCCATTTTGACTCGGAGGGATCTGTGACGGCCATGTTGTTTTCATGCTATTATAGAGGCACTTTTCCTCTTGTAGTTACTCTCGGTGGACATTCCCATTCAGGGTGGGTGTATATATACACACACACATACATATATATATATATATATATATATATATATATATATATGCACGTGTGTGTGTGTGTGAGAGAGAGAGAGAGAGAGAGCACAGCATGTGTGAAGAGGCGTGGAACGAGATTTGTCCTGGCCAAAATTGAAATTAAATGAGGCGTTTTAATGACTTTGTTAGCAAAACTCCTCAGAGCCATCTGGCAAGGGGCAGGCAGCCCTGGAGGCACTACAGAGGGAGGCTGTTCAGAGCGCCTTGAGGAAAAACCAGGAGGGGAACCGAGATACAGGGAGATCTCTGCAGATCTAAATTGAAATTTATGTGCACTCTTTCATGGTGCTGTTTTTAAATGTAGCGAGCAAAGACTGAGAAGATAAGGTCATTAAGCAAAGGCTAAATATGATGGAGCAGCATCACAGAAGGCCACAAGTATGCTGACATAATGGAACACATTTATAGAAATAAGTGTTTGGTAATTACAAAGCAAAGTGATGTTGGTAGCTTCTTACCTTAGATTACCTTAGTTTTGTGTTGTGGCATATGAGTGTATATATATATATATATATATATATATATATTTTTTTTTTTTTTTTTTAAGGCATTTCAGAAAACCATGTCAGAAATCAAATTATGACATGTATAAGTTGAGCAGGTCCAAAAACACCAAAACTGACAAGTTTGCCTCCTAAACATCTTTTTCAAGACACTGTCCACAATTTCTTTATCATGGCATCTGTTATAGTAATAATTAAGTATTAATGAATATTAATATATTAACGAAATAGTGCTAAAGTTGGCATAAAAACCAGCAGAAAACTGCTGTGTATAGGAATATAGATGATAAATGACATAGTGCTATTTAATATATATTTAATAAATAGAAATATATTTATTATACAGAACAGTGACAAACATTTATTAAGGCTTGCGTCAGTTGTCGTAACACTTTCTGATGAAGTAATGTCAAAACTGACTAAAACAGCCTTTTTGGAAAGTGATGGTTGCTAGAATAAGCCTCCATAAATGTTAATTTAGGTTATGTTAGTTGTTATAGAAGGCATATGTAAGTATCATGTAGCTTTATGAACGCTTTCCCTAGGCAAAGTGTAACTGAATGTTTTTTAGTTCTTGCATAAGGATGCCATTTTAGAAATACAGGGTTTTAGTAAGACAGTGACGATACACACCAAATAACATTTGTTTCAGTGTGAGAAAGTTATCATGAATATTTAAGTTAACGATAATGGCCTCAGTCTTTTTATGATTATTTGTTTGTTCAAGGCTGTCAGTAAGCATCTGGGGAGCTCCTGGGCTTGCTGTGGTTAGGGGCATGTGAGGAGAGAGTGTGATGGGACAGATGGCAACACAGGGGCTTGGTAGAGCTGGAAACTGTGTTGAGGACTCCTTGCTGGGAGGTGAGCTCTGACCTCTGCGGAGCAGCAGGAGGTTGGTGTTCTGATCACAGATGACCTTGACTTTCAACTAGAGCCCTCAAGGGGCTGACACTAAGTGGACGTGTACTCCATCTGCCGCAGTACCAATGTGCTTCACAGACTGCCTTTAAATCAGACAGTCTCCTATATTTATATATTTATAACTATTCTCTGTGGGCACATATGAAGTATTCATTACCCTTCAGAGTTGCTGTTCTATAGTTCGGTCCCATGTGTGCACACACAAGGATACTGTATGGCCTCCCACGTAGAGTCACATACCCTCTGTGCCCTTTTTATATTTACTTATGTATACAGACACTCCTTTTTCATTATTCATATGCACAAATTACCCTGCAGCCCCAGGTTCGTTATTCAAAACCCAACGGTTGCCCGCTGGAGCTGGATTACAAGAGCGCAGCCCTCTTCCTTTAGCAGTCAAGGAAAGCGCAATTCCCCGAGCAGTGCAATCACTGGCTGTCTTCCACTCTTTCTATTTCTCTTCTGTAAAAAGCCCAGCCCTGAAGCTATGATTAACTTAATTCCCGTATTTGCTCACCATGAGAAAACGTATATAAAAGCTCGCTCTCTGCCTGGTCAGAGCACAGCGTAGACCCCTCCCCACTAGCTAAGCCACTTTCTCTCACCCACAGTACAACCAGATGTCCTTCAGGAGCCTGGACAGTAAAATAGACCCCGTATCTCATACCGAGAATTTCCTTAGTGTACTAACCTCTTTTAGGGCCTCACAATGGGAATGGAGTAGGATTTCGTGTGCTGTTGAACTGGTTGATGTACCAGAACTTCAGAAAAAAAAAAGAATTCTGAAATGCACACTCAGCATGCAGGCTGCCAAACGCAGCAACATTTCAAAATGTTGATGGTAACTGAATATGTTACATTATAGCTAACTGTAGCTTGCAGGCATTAGCTAACTGCTAGCCTCTTGGCACAATTCATGTGGTAATTTGTCATTTCAGTTTAGTGCAAAATGGTTCAATTCCTTTGTTTTTCAAAAGCAAATTTATTCACAGTAGTTTGATGTGAAATGGTTAATTTATGAGAAACTTACAGACTGATTTCTTTCAAATGGTGGTGAGAGAAACCTGGGCTCGCTGTGTCTACACTGCAAATATTGCCGTTTCGTTTGCTACCTAAAATGACCAGTGAACCTACACATCTTCAGAGTTTTTACATATAATGCTAATAATGGTTAAATAGAGGTACATGTGAAAAATGTGGTTTTCTTCGGGTACTGTTTTGCCACATGTACTCCTCTGCCATGAATGAAGTTGTCAAATTTGTGGTATTAAATTCACCTAGACGAACCCAGTGTGAAGAAAAAAGCTAGTGAATTGGCTTATTTGACAGATAAATTTTATTCACGTTTAGTGTGACCATTGATTAACACCTCCATTCAACTCACAAAGGTCTTGCTAATTAGCCAATGAGTTGAATCAGATGTGTTTATTAAAGCAGAACACTTAACTCAGCAGTGTTGTGGCACTCCAGGATAAGTGCACTAGCTAGTAGAGTATGTAATGCATAGAGTAAAAATACACTATATCGAGACTTAATGTCTTTATTGAGAGCAGAGCTAAGGCCACTTTTGTGGATGCTCATGGACTGTTGCTGCAGTTGGATGGTGCTGTAGGGACACTTGGACACTTGTTGTAACGTTCCTACAGTAGGTCCCTATGGTCCAGCCCCTCTGCCCCCGGAAAGGTGGAATATGTAGGAGCTAATGGGGTCTCAGGAAGGTGGAAATGTGGCCCGAGGGCCTGCAGCCGGCGCGAAGGACGCTGATTTATGATCCCGCACGTAAAAGCGCTCAGCAGTGCCACGCTGCAGCTGAACCCAATTTCAGCCCAGGCCTGGGTGTTAACAAGGGCAGACAAGCCGTTTAGCACGGCTTCGACACCACCGACGGCTGTTGTTTCCCCACTGATATGCATACCCGATTTCACAGATTCCCTGCCCTACAGACATGCCACGGCTGCACTGAGGCAGGCCAGGAAGCGATTTTCTGTCTTTTTATTTTTTTAAGCAGGGGGCAAAGTTTTAAAATCATTGACTTATTCTTTACCGACAAATAAATCAGTCCCCCCAACGGGCAGCCTGTTTGTGAGCCCCCTGGGGGGCTGTTTCTTCAGCTCTGGAAAGGATGCTGGTGTTTATTTAAATGCAGCCTCATCAGCAGGCCCTTATAAATCAGCCTGATGCTGTAATCAGTGAGATCACGTAGAGGTATAGCGCACCATCCACAAAAATATTCCTCTTTTTTTTTTGCTGAAAAAAACATGGGTACAGGCCTAAAGCTGGACAAATGGTGGTGCTGCACTATGTACACATTCTGCTTCAGAACCCCACACACTGATCAAACCACCGACCGTGAAATCAGACCCCAGCACGCAGGGTTGGAGGGTAATAAAATACATGTTATGGAATTACGCATTGGATTCGCAAAAAACAATGACTGTAATCAATTACAGTTATGAAAATAGGCAAAAATCAGATTAGAGATACATGTTTGAAATGTAACATGATTACTTTCTAAGATTGCACTGAAAAGTTTAAATGGGAAAAAGGACAACGCAAGATTACAAGATTTTCAAGCAAGAGAAAATGTAAACGATAGAAAATTAAAAATAACAGTGAAATGAGACACACTGATGGTAACCATGACCTCTGGCAGAAAGGTTTCCATCTGATGGAAATGCAGCCAGTGCTCTGCCTTATGATTCAGTGCACAGATTTTTAAATGGGAAAACTAATGGAATGCAGTATGTCAGGTTCCTTTTCATGAACACAGTTTTAAGAAAGTAACCAATGCATTATGAAAGTAAAAAAAAAAAATGTCCTTCTAAGTCAACTTTAAATGCGAGCACTGTCATTGTTAAATGTCATGCAGTATTCTCTTGTCAGACCCTTCTGTGTGAAAGATGGGCCTTATATGGCGGGGCATCTCTGTCAAACTCAAGTGCTGAAATATATCCTTCAAGCACAACGAAACAAACCACAGAAAACGGCACATCCTGAGACTGACTAGAGTAAAGGGTTTAACAGGGAAGTCCATGTCAGCCAAGGTTATATTTTTGTAACTTTCTAGGACCCAGGTAGGCTGCCTAACCTTCCTTTCCTCTCTGCATTCTTCACTTATAAGCCATCAGACAAGGAATGGTGAGTTATTGTTGGAATGCATTGGGTTGGAAAGAGATAGCGTTGGCCCATGAGCTCCACTTTGAAAACAAGCAACAAACCAGATAGAACAGGAAAGAGAAAGGAGTGATGGAATGATAGCATATCTCAGGACAGACCTCTGGACAGACGGGAGCTGAAAAAGAAAAGAAAAAACAAGATGGCAGCAATGGAAATGTCAAAATTAAAAGAAAATTCAGACTTGCTGTCTAAAGTTTGGAAACTGATCTTAGTCACAAAAATAGAACTGTTGCAGATGTATATAATTATTATAATATACTGTTAATACTGTGCAGCTCCATATATTTCAAATCATTACTAGAAAGAATAAAATCTAAACAACTGTAGCTGTTTCTTTAGTAAGTGGGAAAGCTGTCTAGCATAGAGATTAATATTATGGTAAAATTAATATGTACAATGCCTTATATTTCAAAAGCGGATAAAACAGATGGCTCAACAAGATAAGTGAAAATGTAAAAACTTCCTGTCCAACCCTGAAAAACTTAAAATATAAAGTTATTGATGTCTGTTTAACCCTCCTATTATATTTGGGGTCAGTTTGAGCCCATTCAACATTTAATATCTCTAAATAAATAATTGAAATCATTTTTTTGGCTTTTCCTAATTTAATGGGAACGACTGGGTAAACACGAAATTAACCTGATGACATGAACTACCTGACACATAAACTTGGGTAGCAATTTGAATTGCAACCATTTTCTGGTGGTTTAAATTGCTGGGGTCAAACTGATAAAGGATAAAGGATGTTAGTAAATTCAAACATAACATGTAGGTTAAAACATCTCAAGATACTGAGACGGATATATATTACAATATATTACACACAGTAGATGGATAATCTTTATTAAACCTGAAGGACATTGCAGGTTTACGTCAAAAAAGATAGACTGCAAAATGTAAATATATTATGAAAAGCTTCAACAATTTGTGAGTGTGCAAGCATGTGCTTGGATGGACTGTAAATATCTGAGTATTTTATGACTTTTTGTATTGAATGAACTTCAAAAAATGAGCAAGTTAACATAATACACATGTATGTGTTGCTCCAGCTGAGATAATGGGCGGAAAAAGAACTTGATTGTTAACACTTAAGAGATCAATAAGGCTATGTGACACCTAATTAAGCCTTTCATGACAACTAACATAAACCTTTTCAGACATTTATAAAGGCTTATTCCAACAAGCATCATTTGTTCTAATACTTACTGACATCAAATGAACAAAAGCTGCCTTCATGATAGTTAGCACTTGTTGGAGTAGGTCTTTACAAATGTCTTGAAAGTTGTCGTGAACGGCTTATGTAGGTGTCATGCAGCCATATGAATATTGCTGGTCAGTAAAGGGTTACCAACAACACTATGTGTAAGTAAGTGTTGTTGTGTACTGTGTAAGTACTAAGGTATCTACCAACTACTTAACTAATAAACAGGTACCTGTGCTATGTGTGATACGTATATTTATATATAGTTGTATAGTTGTATAATTAAGATATTACTGAAAACTGTAACATGACGGGCGATTCCAAACTTTGATTGGTATTGTATGTGGAATGTATTTGGTACAGTACAGTGAAGTAGACAGTCAGTGAGGGGCCTGGAAGGCGATGTTGAATGCATTTTGAGAGGCGGTAATGGCAGTAATAGTAGTGAGTAGAGCTACTGGAGCGTGCCTGCAGCCCTGCTGCCTCACACAACTCAAAGTGATGCAGATACAATCAGCGGGCCAAATAGGAAGCGGCAGGGAGTGACGTGTGGGATAATGCCCTGTGACTAGGTGTGGAGGCCCATTAGATTTCCTCACCTCGTGCAACAATGGAGATCGGAGGGAGCGTGCCAGATGTGGGAGGGTGACCGCGGCTGACCGGTCTGGTGGGGCAGTTTGATTTTTAGTTTTGACTTGTTGGAACGGCTGATCTGAGTGTGTGTGTGGCTCCACATGCCTCCGCTTTTACAGGAAAAAGCAGCATGCAGCAGGCAGCGCTGCTGATTTGATTAGGGGAAGGGGGACGGGGGCATTGGGGGTAAATTGAGTTTCGACACTAATCTCAGGAAGCAGTTTACACACTGCAGCCAGGCAACTGAGGCAACACTTGGGCACCCATAATGGAAACAATACCGAGCACGGCCCTTTCTGTCACCCACCACCTCTTCTGTATGTATGTGTGCGTGCATATGTGTGTGTACGTATACACTGGAAGAACCTGCCGTGACGGAAATGAGTCATGCATGCTACTCATCTCAGTCCAATGTGATATTGTATGATCGCAATCTCCTTGGCGCTCCCACTCTTTTATGCTCACCTCCTGATGGGGCATAGTGTTCCACCCAGAACAAGCATGGCCCAGCGGTGCCTGGAGATGTGGATATTTTAATTCTGGGCTGGGCGGTGCGGCATTCTCCCCCGCTGATATCTTATTTCCAGTGGCCTGATAGTGGACAGACAGCAACGTCCTTGTTTACTAGTAGACCAGAACTAGCACAAAAAAGACAGAAGCACAAAAGCCTAGAAGCAGTGCACAAAATAGATTTGTTGAACAAATTTGTCTTTGACACCAAGGTCGGCATCATAATTTCAGGCTGACGTTTACAGAACTGCACTGACGTAACCTGTGTACTTCATGTAACTTAAGCGCCATTTGAGTTAGATTGGTTTCACCAGGAGAGGCTCTGTAATGTGGTTTGACAGGCCAGTTCATGCAGGATACAGTATCTGTGTATTTTCCCCAAATGACCACAGATAGCAAAGACTGAAATGTCATAGCCCAGATGTTTACGTCAATATTAAGTAACAAGGACGATGCTCAGTAACATTTACTGTGCAGCACATGGCTGCTACTGTAAGCGTGTTCTCTTATTACATAAGCACTTGAGCAGGACTACTATTGCAGAGGAAGCTCCGGGTTTTTTAAATCCAGAATTGTTACTGTTAAGAGTGTAAAAATACACACATTCTAGAACTATACTGGTAAAATCATATTGGGAGGTAAAACCACAGTGTCTCACCAGGACACATGCATCTAGCTCAAGTAGGACCCAAGTACCTCAGGCTGTCATAATATTGATTTTTTAAATCTCAATATGGTGATTAAGAGATTCTATTGCACTAAAGTTTTAATTTGTCATACATATTTGTAATATTATTACTATTATCTATTCAAATTTTAATAAGAATTAATTAATTAATTAATTAAATGTTTTACTTATGTCAGGGACAGTGGCTATTATTTAACAGTATCAGCAAAACTGTAAATGTGCCACAGTTGGCTAGAGAGGCTAATTTTAGTTTGTTGTCCCTGGCCAGATGTTAAAATAATGTTTAACTGGACTTCCTAACTAGAATTACCTCAAGGCTTTGCAGTGGCCCTGTTTTTATTTTATTTTTATTTAAGTAACTGACTTTCATGCCTTTTGGAAAGTTTTGTGTGCTTTGCTAAGGTGTGTCACTCTTTGGTTTTCTCTATTTGCACCACAGCCTCCTGCAGGCGGCCTCACATGTCCTGCTTCTCTCCAGTGTGCGTGTGGTTAGGAGAGCAGTTCCAGGCCCCGCTGCAGATACCAGCCGTCATAATTGCCACCCTCTCATCGGCCCTTCTGTGCGTTAATGTGCTCGCAAGTAAACATGTGGGGAAATATTATGGCTCTCAGGGCGCTGGGCCTGCTCTTGGCCTTCTGAGGCGCTCTGCCAGCCCACGAAGAGCTGAACTTATTGATTGGTTGGCTCAAAAGGGCTGAGAGAAGCCAGGGGGCTCCATCTTGTGGTTGAGGAGGCGCCTGCAGTTTGTACTCACCATCTCATTGCTCTCTCTCTCTCTCTCTTTCTCCTTCTCTCTCTCTCTGTCTGTTCTATTCATTTATGATTCCACTCTAGCACCTCTGACCTCCATTCGTTGTTAGAAAACAGATACATAACCCAGAAAGCTGCTGCGCAAAACTGGAAATATGTTTCTTTCTTTCATTCTTGACCTTAGAGGGAATGCTGTGTGACCTTACTTGTTTAAAATGACACAAGTGGCTGGAAATTTGGGGCCTAATACGGAACCCTGAATGGGACATAGGAAGTAGCCTGGAAAAGCTTATAGCAACAGCACAGGTCTTTTCCACCACATTAGAGCCTGAAGCAATTAATCCTAAATGAGAATGTGCGTGTTTGTCTTCTCCATTACGGGCCTATGTTTGGGTGGCCGTTTTTGGAAAAGTAGAGAGGGGATTTTCTAACATGTGATAAAAGCACCGTGGACTGATTGGAGCCCCCTGGGTCTCGGCCCCCAGCTCTCTCCTCAGGTTGTTTTTTTAACTCTCCTTTCCTTTCTCTGGTTGCAATTAGACTTTTCTCAGCTTAGGTTACATGTTAATTACTGTGCTGTGTTGACCTTCGTATACTCACATGCAGAGTAATTACAGAGCTAGAAAAACTCTCTTGACAGTGGAGGCCCACTTTTTCTTGGCTCCACTGGTGGTGTGGCCAGTTGGATCATGGATGGTTTGAGTGTGGTGAAGACTGTCTCCTTCCGGACCCCCCAACCGGACCCCTCCAAATTTTCTGACCACTCTCCACACTTTCGAGTTTTCTTTATCAGGTTTAGGTGCAATTCTTTGTTTAAAGTGGTAGCTTCAAATGAAAAAATCTTTTATTTTTTATGCTTTCTTTTCATATCAAATTATATGCAACAGCGGCATTGAGAAATCATATTAATGGGCCCATTTGCTACATTTTTCTTACTTGTTTCCCTGAGGTCCACTAATGACGTTTGTGATTTTATTCACTAAAACATGCTATAATTTTAATTTTCCAACCTCTCTTCATTGCTTAGAATTGAGCTGAAATACTCCCTATAACCTGATTGTGGATAGGAGGACCTAAAAACAGTGAAACAGTTAACCTCTTTATTGCAAAAAAGCAAAGAAAGTTTAGTTTTCTGTGATATGGGCTTTTTAAAGAAGAAGAGTAGGTTTTAAAAGCAGGAATATTTTTTTTGCTTCTTCATTATAGGACATCTTTTTATACAGGACCATTGTTTATTCCAGCCACTATTATAATGCCTCGAAACAGGCAAGGCCCTGAGATTTGTGATAGCAAGTGACTGCAGACAGATTTGGTCATTTCTTTAATAGAATACCAGTGGATGTCATCTTTGTACAGATGAACCCAGTCATCACTATTTCACAGGTGGGCGTTTGCTCTTAGTGGATATCCTGAAGGCAACAATCAGGTGCTGAAATTAAATTGCATGCCGATTGCATTCATCATTAGTCTCCATTGATAAGGTGCAGCTTGCATTGCGGGTTTAGTTAGGCCACAGAGGGCTGCGGCTCTTCAACACACAAAGCTAGTTCTGGCTCTTATTCGATTAGCCTGACATTTACTGAGTCTAACTGGATTACTCTCATTATAAAGAGATTAGACTTATTTGCCAACCAAGCGGCAAACAAACCGCCCTCCGTCTATATGGTTTCCAACACACCACATTCTGGGAACTTGTTTACAGAATGTGATTTCTCCAGATGCTTCAGAAGTATTTGATATAGCTGTTTGAAATCGTCCGTAGCGTGTGCCATCGGGTGGCTCCCTCTTGTTGTTTGTGATCGTGTTGATCAAAGGATGCCGGCTTGTTTTTTTTTCGCTTCAAAGGTGGCATGTCCACCCGTGCTGTTCTCTACACAGAGACGGGAGGAGAGAGGCGGAGTGACAGCAGGGGGCCGGGAAACAGAGGTGATGTGGGTGGTTGTGGACAGGCCATGGTCATTCAGAATACACAAACAGAATGGCGCACACTCACATGCATAAACACACACACAAACACAATGTCTTTGCGCCCACACCGAGTGTGTCAGCATACAGGACAGAGGTGTATTGTTTCTCAGCAATCACACTGTCTGCTCAAACGCCTACGCCAGCATGCTTGCTCTTTACAGAGGCTTTCCTACATCTGCCTCTTTGTAATTCAACAGAGAGAAGGTCCTGTGTACTGAACTGTGCCAAGCTTAGTAGCCCAGCCAATTTATGGTAAATAATAATTTGCAATGACCCTAGTACTTATTTTGTTACTCTACTGTTATTCTGTCATTAGAATGAGACATAAATGTCAAGGGCATTGCCTGGGAGGCCATGGAACTTGGAAGCCAGATCTGCTCTAGAGATCTGATTGCTCAGAAAAAGGTTGCCAGTGCCAATGAAAATGCTACAAAATGTAACACATCTAGAACTTTTGTAATAAGGGATGAACCCAAAGATGCTGAGCTGTTTCATTTATTTCCGTCTTAAAAGTAGGTTTGCCAAATTTGTGAAGGGGCTGGAGTGAGATTTTCAGTTCTTTTCCATTTTGCCTGTGCAGGTATTCATTAAAACACTGATTTGAACCCAAGCGCATAGGCTCATAGTTATTAGCATATAGCAATGAAGCCATTTTTAAACCAGGTACGATGCATAATACAGCACTCACCTGTAAATCACTCATTATAAGAACTGAAACTAATATTACTCCGTTAAAAAAAAAAAAATCCTTTAATAACTTGAAATACAGACAATGCACTTTTTTAATGTTCTCCATTTTAATACAGCGACAGGATAAAAAATAGCCTGCGGTCATGGACCGCGCATTTCAAAGTCAGTGCACAGTGGCGTCATGGTAAACTTCACTAAATTTGAACGCTGCTGAAGAGAAGAGCATTAGTCAGACTACATTTCTGAGACTGCTCACACACTCGCCCGAGCTACTGACATAAAAAAGGCAGAGCTGCATATATACTTAGGTCATCACATCTTAGGAGGGTGGCCTTTAAATGTGAGGTCAGCAACTGTGTGTTGGGTATAAAATATCAATTTTATAATGAAGCAGGCTCACACTGGTTGGCGGTTGTCCTCCCTGGGACAAATGTCTCTGGGAGATGATGCTTCTTATATGCCCCAAACCCTAGTAACTAAAAATATTCTGATACAAAAAAACTGATACAAAACAAGATTTTATTAGAAGGCATTTTTGGCCATTTCTATTACTTCCATTTGTCTAGAAACATTTAGAAGTTTCCATCTGGCTGTGACGATATTAGTTTCATAGCAGGGATGGATGTATAGTAGATACTGAATAATGTGCGTCGCTATTAATAACTGATTTAAGTCTGCAGTTTTAAGGGGTTAATTGAGAGAAGTCAGCTTCTCAGTCTGACTCTGTCTCTCTCAAGCACACGCAAACACCACTGCAAAAACCTCAGAAAATCACACACATGCTCTCGCCACACTATCACCTGCACCTGCGCAACCAGCCTCCAAGTTAATTGGACAGCATGGCTCCTGGTCTCCGTGGCAACCGTGACCTGCCGCAAGATGAATTGAAACTCTGCAGATACACATCCCGCCTCGAACCCC
>JBBPCZ010000034.1:8082951-8085451 GCA_037974445.1 Brycinus macrolepidotus
CACACACACACACACACACACACACACACACACACACACACACACACACACACACACACGCACACACACACACACACTCCAGCACCCACATGTGCCTTTTTATGCCATTATGAGAGGTGTTCATCTGAGAGCTCATAAAGAACAAAAGAGCCTTTGCTCTGTGATGCCCTACAAGGAATTTTGTGCTAGTAATGTGTGTGTGTGTGTGAGTGTGGTTGTGGGTGTGTGTGAAGGAGGGAGTGAAAGAGTGAGTTACGAGCAAGTGGGTGAAGACCTGCCTTACGAGCATCTGCACCTGCTGAACATGTCACTGCAGATGGCTCAGCTCAGCGTTTTTACACATGCAGCCGCTTCTGATCTCCGCACACTCACAGGAAGCTGAGTCCCGAGGTGGAGCAAGAGAATCAAATCCATATCCACTATAGATGTATCAGTGTATTATAACTCTGTAATTTCACATTAAAAATGCATGTAAGAGAGCCCTGGTTGAGAAAAGATGTAATGTAACTACTGGTGATGTATTCACTGTTACAGATGGTTTGTAGTAATGCTTATTTAATATGGTAGTGATCATGTAATTAAGGTAATCATATGTAATTAGATGAATAAAACTGAAATTGATAAATGTGTAATTACATTACTGCAATCCATCTGCTGTAGTGAATATAACAACAGTAGTTACGTTGTTGTTGCATGTATTATTAATATGTTATTACATGGTTATTAGTGACAATGTATAAAAATATCAAAAAAGTATTCTTCAGCTATTGTAATGAAGGTATTGGTGTCGATATTAAAAAATATTTTTATTATACTCAGCCTTAATCAGGACACAATAAAGCATTGCTTTTGTTTGCAATATTATACTTTTATAATAAGGTAATGTGGCCCCTTATAGTCACATGTGAACACACCGCAGCACAGCACACAGTGTGAACAGTGTGAAATTCTAATTCCGCATTTAACCCATTTACCAAGAGAAGCAGTGGGCAGCCACCAATGTGGGGCGCCCGGGGAGCAGTGTGTGTGCTCAAGGGTGCCTCAGTGGTGTCACTAGCAGTACAGGGATTCAAACCCACGACCTTCTGATCTCAGGGCTAATTCCCTAACCACAAGGCCACCAGCTGCCCCATAATGTATTAAATTGAAACATAAACATATTACGGCACCCACGATGTACGGCACCCTCAATTTTTTTGCACTGAAAAACCTATCGAATCAAGACTCCACTGTATCATATTGAAACAAATTCTGACTTTTGTTAATCCTTACACCCCTAATATACACTTTTCTCCAAAACCACCATGACAGAGACAACAGAATTTCCAGGATGTTCACAGCACTAGGAGTGTCCCAATCAAGTTTTTTCTTTTTCCGTCTATTTCTTTTCATTTAATATTTAATCTGCCAATACTGATCTGATCCGTTATTTTTATTTTTGTACATATGCCTTCAGAGTGCATACATCAAATACAGTAAAGTGAGTAAAGCCTATCCATTTTAGGAAAGATATGTTGCCAGTTGCTTACAAATGTCCTGCTTTCAACATGTGCATAGTATAACACACCTATTTTTTTCTATTTTTGAGTACTTTTTTGAAATAATCATTTCATATTGACTGGAATGCACAGTTTTATCATGCAGCTAAAATGTTTAATAGCCTCACACTCCAGTTTAACATGCGTCCACTTTAAAGGACTATTTTGTCAAGGAAAAATAAATAAATAAATAAACAGAGATCTATAGCATAAAATAGCCTTATCAAAAGGCTAATACAGTCTATACTATCGAAATATGCTCTGACTGGCTTTAATAATGATAATCACTAGACTGGATCAGGGCATCCCTACATACAAACATCTATAAATCTGAACAGGATGCCAGATGTTCCTTTTTTTTTCTTTGTGCTTATATCCATGGCTTATAGCCTCACTGGCCTTCAGGATCAGTCATGCTGCATGGGGAGCTGAGCTCTCATCTCCGTTTTGCTGCCTTTGCTGATGGACATTGATGGCAAAGATTCCTGATGCTAACCAGCAGTCCCGCACCTCCTAACTCATTCGTGGACTGCCGGTTAGCATCAGGAATCTTTGACAGATTGATGGTGGGGTGCTGGGAGCGGGGGCCCAGGATGGCTTCCTCTCTCGCCCCCTCTCTCGACCCTCTCCAGATGGGCCACTGGCAGTGCAGGAGCATCAAACTGCCAATACGGCTCATGCTTGCAATGATTAAAGGCCAATGTAATTAGAGTGAAGGAAATTAAATTTGGGACTTCCATTCCCCACCATGTCCCACCACTGACACACATGCACACAGACACTGTACATCTATATGCATATGTACACGCGGCAGGCCATCCGCCACGCATGAGCGAACAATGATTATTATCTTTTTTAAATATGGAAAAAGACTGTTGTGATTTCATTACTCTTCCGAGCATTTCGGCCTCGTTATTTCAGATAATGATGACATGGGCTATTACAGGAGTGTCTTACATCTG
>JBBPCZ010000034.1:8090451-8095696 GCA_037974445.1 Brycinus macrolepidotus
TATCTGAGACCTAAAAGGCTAAATGCTTCAACTAATCATAGCCATCATTAAAGATCTGGTTAAATAGATGACGCACTGCAGCGCGGATCAGGCCTTTGTACTGACGGGCTGGAGAGTGGTGTGTGTGATCATTCAAGAACTACAAACACCACACGGAGCCAGCAGCTTTAAAGATGCTAAGCAGTCATGAGTTGATCAGAAGAGAGCCCTGATCAAGCAGGAGCGGGACTTGTCAAACGTTCTAGGCTGACGGGGCCCGCACCCAGCGCCAGCGCGTGATTTAACGCCTGCCAAGCCACGCAAAATAAATGATTGGCTCTTTCTGGTGATGAATTGTAATGTATATTTAACATAACTGCGCTAATGACTGAACTAATGACTTCAAAGCTATCTCGGACCAAACTCCCGCCCCCACCCCACCACAGAGCATGCCTTGCATCCTAATGAAGGAGAGAAAGTGCTGCGGCCAGCACAGTGATGAGTATAATACTTCATCTGCAGGGAGCGAGCCTTTGAAAGGCTTAACCTATGTAAGAGGGAGCATCTAATGTCGATGATTATTCATTGCACACTGGTCTATGGATATATGAGCAAATTCGAGGAAAAAAGACTCTAATTTGCTGCATTACATTACTTGGTTCTTTAAACTTTAATAAGGTTCTTTACACTCGTCTATCTTCTTTTCAAAAATGTAAAGGACGCTTTTTTGAGGAATCAAAAGTAGTTGCCATTGCTCCAAAGAAGCTCTTTTGGCACCTTTTTTCTTTTAAAGAGCATTTATGTCTATAGCATATATAATATAACGTATACAATATTAAATGTATTACAGAAATCATATAATATATATGAAAATCTTTTATACTTCATTTATTCCCCATTACATCTAGTTCTGCTGTTACACACCATATCAGACCACCCGCTCTCTCTCTCTGACCCTGAATGAAAATATATCACACCAATTGCAGTTTATATTACCATAAAACTACAGTTACATGCGTTACAGACAGACTCATCATTAACATGTAGACAAAGATTGTTTTACGACTGTCAGTGATGACTAAAAACATTAAAAAAAAAAATCACTCTCTTTGAACTGAGGCTGAAACTGACTTAGTAAGAAGATCTTGAAGGTTTGGGATTCTTTTTCAAAGCCACAGTGGTTGGCTCTTTCAAAATGCAGGCTGAGTGTCTGGTCATGTAAAATACACTGGGTCAGAACACAGGACAAGGGCGATGCAATACCTCCCCTGAGTTTACTCTACAAACAGGCATTTAACACAGAAACTGTAGACTTTCATTCAAAATATTTATGTCCTGTCATATTAGGGCATGTTTTAATCGTATTTTGTTTTTTGTTTAGTTTTTTTTTTTTTTGAAAGAAGGCCTTGCCACTGACCACAAGCCGCACCAAAGCCAGAGGGAGTCGTGCTGAATGAGACACAGTGGGAGTGTTTTGTTACTTGTGATCAGACTGTTATAAGCTTACAATGATCAGTTTGTAAGAAACTAGGATCTTAATTCCAATTTTTACTGAGTTTATGCTACTGAGTTGCTGACATTCACTTTTTCAGACTTTACCTTTTCAGAGTTTAGAGAGAAAAGATGTTAAAAGTGTTCAAAGACTGGGCAAGAAAAAAAAATTCACTGCTGTGGGTAACTGCCCCCCAGGTTTCAGACCTGCTTGTACACACACACACACACACATACACACATCTGCCCACACACACACACACACCACTCTGCAGAGCACTGGGACCATTGCATATTTTATAAGCACTTTTGTACAGAAAACTCTGGCTCTGAATCAAATGTCAAATCATGTGAAATTTTTTGCCAGGCTGTGTCATTTTTTATGAGGAGGAAAGTGCAGAGACGTTTCCGCACCCGTATGCTGAAGGTGACTTTCCCCCCTCCACCCCCACCCCCACCATGCATTGATAAGAGGCACCAAATTTTCACATTACAGCGATCCTCCCGTCCTGCCAAATACCGTCATTTGTCAATGTGTGCGCAATGCATTTTCTTGACAGCTTGGCACGCAGCGCCGTGTTTGAACCAGGCTGAGTTTATTGTGATAGCGTGGGCTCTGGGCCCGACGGGACTGCTCCGCGACCTGAGCAAGGCCGTTCGATAGCATACCACGCCATGCGTCACATTCACCAAAGGCATTCATCTGCTTTTGATTCCGCACACGCACTCTGAACCGTGAGTGTAGTTTAACGATGTTTTCACTCATTTGTTTAGAGTTTGCTCACACGCAGTCTGTTAGCACGCCAAATTAAAGCAAGCAGGGTGGCCTGCTGTTTCTGTCCTTCTCTGAGAGGTATTTCATTGTGAACTGTATAAGAGAATATCGCTCTGTAAGAAAACCTCATCTCTGACACGTTATAGAAGTTTGCAATGTAATGTCCTTAGCCTAAAGTCCTGGAAAGAACTCAGGGTAATATTAAAACAGGCTTTATACTGGGAGAAATGTGTCCAGCTCTGAAAACTGAAGTGTGGTGATGAGGAGAAGCTATCGCGTTTCTGTGGTCGCAGTGGAGTCCGAGACAAGTGAGCGTTAGATCGAAACCTAAATCTATTATCCATGAAACGTGCTGTATTTCTTATTGTGAGGTCAAAAATTAATGTTTTATTATCTGCCATTTTCAGTTTGGCTGTTTTTTGTTTTTGTTGTTTTTCACCCCACCAAAGCCTCAGAGTGTGGCCTTTTGAATGCTCTCCCAAGCAACAGGAGAAGTGGACCTTGCGCTTTTTTTTCTTCTTTTTTTGGGGGGTCCTGCGCCCTTTTACCATTTCTAACCTCAGAGCCCATGTAAAAAACATTAGCCCTGTTCTGCTCTGCCTAATGCCCTCTCCACTGGTAGTTAGAGAGTGATGGCCCCACTGCGGTTAAAGGAGAGAGAGGAAAAGGGGGAGAGAGAAAGAGAGAGAGAAAGAGGGAGAGAGGAGCCGGGATTCGTCGCAAATCAGATATTCCATGCATCTTTAATTTCGAACACCAGTTCGCCTCCCACAGGACAAATCAATCTTACTTTCTGCCTGACCTGATTGAAAGGTTGCCTTTCAGTCAATAGAAGGCTTTATGTGACAGACAACAGGCAGGCGAGTGGCAGGAGTAGGCCGGTGGCTAAATGAGGGAATGGATTAGAGGAGCGGGGAGGAGCAGGTTGAGGGGGTGGACCCGTCATTAGCTCCCAAACAGCACTTTCCTGCACAGGAAATTGCCTTACCAACACTCGTGCCCGTGTTGCCTTATCTTTCCTCGGTCTGCGCCAAAGCAATGGGCGGGGGGAGGTGTGTGTGTGTGGGGGGGGGGGGGGGTTTGTGAACCGGCAGCCTCTCAGCAGTAGGACCCCCGCACACAATTAATCATTCTCTCCTGGGCGGCCGGCAAGACCTGGGAGACTGTGGGGGGGACAGCTTAGATTCAATCTGTCCTCATTTAAGCTGTAATGGCCTCATCAAGGGCCGGAGCAGCACGTCTGTCTTTGCTGTAGTACCTGTTCCTCTCCCAGCTTCTAGCCCCCATACTCACGCACCTCTGTCTTCTTCAGAGAGAGCACAGAGTGGATTTCCTGCAGCCTTAAATCTTTAAACTAGGCTTATTATTCAGTTATGAGTCTTAAAGGAATACTCTGTCTTTTCCAGAGTATGTCTATCTGCAGATCTGTAGCATATGGTTCATTACCGCAGACAATAATCTCCCCGTGCTTAGAAAAGAACATTAAAACCCTTTGACTCAAAATTCACTTATAATGGAAGTCAGTAGGCAGATGCTTCAGCATCTCCTTCAGGTTTTTGTTCTCTTACTAAGTACAGGGAAATGTGCTGAAAGTATTGCCTGTGGTAATCTACCATATACAGCAGATGTGGCAGATAAAGATAATGTTAGAGTATTAAAAACTGGAGTTTTTCTTTAAGGCTTTTTTATACAATAACCACAACAAATTACACAGAAACTACTACCAAACTAAGGAATGTAGTTACAAAAGTGAGGGATGGATCTTGCCTTTATACACATCCATAGAGTTTAGGGATTAAACTGCATGATTTTTATTCGATTATATCTTTTAGGATTAATCTTCATATTAACAATTCATCTTTCTAATCATATAGTTGCTATCCAAAAACAAAAAGAAGGCACCCTAAAGGAAAAAAAGGCAAAAATAATATTTAACATTTTATCCCAAGTCATTTTTTCAGCATTTCTATTGGTCTATTCATTGTGAAAGATTCACACAATGTGAAGGAGATCTGCCATTCAGATGTAGAAAAAAAACATCTTTGGACAATGACAACAAGTAAGTTATGAAGTTATAAGTGTAAGGAACCGAAATATAGGTCCACACAGATGTTACAGGTGTACCTCAGTGGATTTGAACCAATAAAAAACAGAGCTTTTCATTTTTTTTTTTTTTTTTTTTTTTGAGCTGCTTTTGTCAAGATCTAGTGTTCTGGGTTTTTTTCAGTTGTTAAGCCTGCACTTAAACCACATGGGTGGGATTTTGTGCAGCAGATCATGTTATTTTTCTGTTTACCCTCGCCCGATTTATTTGAATTAGCGCAGTGACATCTGATTGCAGCTTTGCTCGGATGCTGAACCCTTAGCGCTTAGCCAGACTAAAGCAAACATTTCCATCCCCGGCCGGACAGATTCCGTCACGCAGCAACAAGTGAAGGGGCCCGGGACTTCATAATCAAATTAGTTTCCGTCTGGGGCCACTCCGCTCATTCAGCTTGGCTTAAAGGGCTGACGGGGGCACACAGTGTACCGATGCTCTGGGCCCACACCCACTGCTGTGCAGCAGCAACACTGGCTCATTTGGAGCCATGGCAACATTCTGGAAATGTCACCTCACGTCTCAGACGCCACATCCGTATCCCTACGCTCGTTAACCCTCTGAGACGAATTAAAGGCAGCCTCCCTAACACACTCACACACACACACACACACACACACACACTTATAGGTATGCTCTCAAGTGTACAGGAACAAACAATTAAGGTGAAGAAATAGACCCTCTCTAAACTCTTAGAAGTTAAGAGTTATTTTGCTGTACTGTTTAAATATAATTACATTGTTTTTGTATGGTTTTATAGTTATATTTACATATAAGTGAAGTGAGTTTAAGTGAAAGTGACCATTTTGTCATACGTGAACACACCACATCACACAGTGTGAACAGCACGAAATTCTTCCTCTGCATTTAACCCATTCACCAAGTGAAGCAGCGGGCAGCCA
>JBBPCZ010000034.1:8096236-8106635 GCA_037974445.1 Brycinus macrolepidotus
GCGGGCAGCCAGGAACACGGCGCCCGGGGAGCAGTGTGTGGGGATGGTACCTTGCTCAAGGGTACCTCAGAGGTGCCACTAGCAGTCTTGGGAATCAAACCCATGACTTCCTGATCGCAGGGCGAACGCCCTAACCACTAGGCTATAATAAATTATAAATTGTCTTTAGATTTGATTTTCATTTTTGATTTGACTTTTTTTTTTTTTTACTTTTCCACTCGGTTCCATTTGTTTCCGTAGCGACAAACAAGTAAAATATGCTTGAGTGCTTGAGCACCCAAAGCACCCCCTCAACATGCCTGTTGTAGTGCACAAATGCTATTTATATGCTGAATTTTATGTATTAATATTTATATAGTTCTTTTCCCTGAATTGTTAAATTAAACAGTAAAATAAGCAGTATTTGTGCATTACAATGTGCAAAGTTTTTTTTTCATAAAGGACATGCTTGTTTTCACTTAGAAAATCAACTGAACATATGCTTTCACTGGAATGTCCAAACTTTTGCATACAACTGTAGATAGATGTAACAATTCTAGATGTAACAATTCCAGTTCCTCCACACTTACAGCCTCATGCTCTTGCTTTCAGTCATACAGCTTGTGGGTTCCGGATTCTCGTTACAGTGGAGGCTCTTGACTGGAACTGGAGCTTTCCACTTTGCTGTCCCTTTTGGTAATTTGCTGTTTGTTGATTTATAGCTCGCCATAGGAATCATGTGAGTGCTGTCCAGCGTAGTCTGCTGAAGGTATCACTTTAAAATCAATCTTGAAAGCTGTGTTTAAATGAGAGAGCTACAATCCTGGATTCCATCACAGCAACCAGTCTGTGCAGCTGGGCTTCAGCCTCCACTGCCACGGATAGTATGAAGTGAAGTGAACCTAGAAAAACTGGGTTGTTAATTTAATATGTTAATGGGATAGCACTGATAAATTGTCATGCATAAATTTTATCGCTGACAATAACCACCGCTTTGAAGGGTTATTTGCCCTCCCTTCACCTTTGTGGGCTATCTGTATTGTATAAGAGAAAGTGGCCAAGTCCGACACCCGTGGGAAACTTCACCTTTGGACAAAACAAGTCACTCTTGACCTTCTCGCTTTGAAGGAAGTCCAAGGAGTTTGCATGCGAACACAGGAGAGTGGTGGTCCGCCCTCACCCAGCCATAAACCCATACACACATACAGACACACATACAAAGGAGGAGCAGGGCACTATCATGTCGCATTGCGTGTCTCTCTGGCTTCCAGTTTTCTCAGTTGCGTGTGTAGGAGTATGTGCATGTGAGTGTGTGTGTGTGTGTGTGTGTGTGTGTGTGTGTGCATCTAAGTTAGGTGGCTGCAGAGTGCTGTGTTGCTCTCTCTCTCTCTCTCTCTCTCTCTCTCTCCCTGTTTCTCCTGCTTCCAGCTGCTCTCTTATTTCTTATTTCACCCTTTTTTAAGAGGGAAATGTCCCAGACCCTCTCCAAAACCCCCTCTAATGAGGGGCTGTAGAAACGCTGAGGGCCCTCCAGACCCCGACCCCAGCCTTTCTGTGACTGTGGGAAAGCTTTCTTTACATAGTCGAAAAAAGAAAAGAAAGAAAAAAAAAGAAGGTGTCCCATCCAGACGGTCCCATTGCAAGGCAAGGCTAGGTGAATGAGTGCCTAATAGCTACTCAATCCCATTGACCGCCTTGCCAATACTGTCTTAAATAAAATCATAAAGTTACATTGTTAAGCTTCAGCAGCATGTTATTAGTCAAGAGCTAGTATTGATTTGATATGGTTTAAGCATGAATGCACATCTTCAGGAGACACAGAGGATCCATCAGTTCTTCCCTGCAGCACTTGGCTTTTGCCTCAAAATTTTGATTCATGATCAGCCTCACGGAGACGCACAGAAAGGACTCTGTTACCAGTGGTACACATATCGAATGAGCATTTTGTTCTCATTTTTCCAGATCAGCATTTTGTTTTTTATTCAAAGGACCTGTGCAATAGTATTTTTAGTATTTTCATACATTATAAAGCTATTGTCCGGAGCCATTTGACAGTTCTGCAATACCTGCCTAGACTACTCTCATTACGGCTCAGATATGTGGTCAAGAGTTAGCCATCTCTAACTATGTCTAGGAAGACCGAAATCCATATAAGATTATTTTTACCCGGGTTTTTTATAGCTGGAAACTGGACGGTTGAAATATGGATGAGTTGGAGAGCACTGCCTCTATTAGCACAAGCCGTTAGGTGCACTTTAGGGCTGGCGGGGTGGGGGGGTTCTTATTGCCTTTTTTTCTTTATTCCTCTTGAACTGCCTGTATCCATTCTCTGTACTTTTTCTATGTCCTAACCGGAGTTAGTGGGGAAACATCTTCTGTGCTTTTGTGCGCTCATTTCAGTCTATCACCACTCATAAAAACTCACACTGTCCCAAAGGAGCCCCAAGGATGGTAGATAAGTGCCAATCTTTCCTATGCAGAGGCTAGTTTTTTCCCTCCACAGATGGTCTGGTATTACAGGCTTTTACCAGGGCGTTCCTCCGTTCCTCCACTGCTCTCGTCTGTGAAACTCCGCAGCCTTGAAGAGCAGATCGCGTTCTCCTTTTAGGATGGGACAGTTCTCGGTCAGCCTCTTGCAAGGGTGATTCCTCCTCCCTGTGTGTAATATTTCGGGGGAATAACAATAATTTTCCATGCCATTGAGATGTTTTTTTTTTCTCCCTTTTTTCTTTCCCTCAGTCTTAATAAAGTGTTCCCCCAGAGGCCCATGCCAAAACAAATATTAAGATTGTCATTAAACATTCCGCAAAAAATGTGATGTTTTGGAGGGATTCTCATTTTCTCGATTCTTTTTTTTTCCGGTTCAGTTTTTAAGCAGCGCTGTTGCTGGGGATGGGGATTTTCCACGGCTGAAGTTATGAGTCGGATCGCAGAAATTCTGAAACGTATTATCCTGTGGTCATATCCATCTTTCTCCCTTGTTTATGAGGAGGTTTAGATTGAATTAGCTGCCTGTGAGTGCAAAGCGAACGCGTGGTGGATCCAGTAACACACTGAGTTGGCGCCATTTTTGGAGCCGCAATGCTTCCCCAAGTGGGCCTGAACTGTAAAACTACAGGCTTTTACTGTGGAGCTTCTCTGGCACTGTACCCTTCAAAACCCTCCACAGCATGAACAGACCCCGGACTTTGGCTGTAATTTCAATTTCAGCATTTTGAACAACAGTATTAGCGTCTGAGGTGCTAAAAAGGGTTCTTTGGAGAGGAATCAAAGAGAAAAACTGCTTTTAGTTCCGTTAAGAATCTCTCAATGGAGGGGCTTTTGAAGAACCATTTCTTGTAAATGAGAGTAAAGAACTATGTTAATGATTGAAGAACCTCCATATAATGCTAAATGTTAAATGTATAATGTATGAATGTATATCTGTATATAAATGTATATAAATAATGCTAAATGTATATCAGTTCAATGTCTTGTCTAGAACCATAAGTCCAAACTAAGAACCATTTAGAAGCCTCTTTTTTTTTTTTTTTCATTTTTAAGTGTTCATTACACACCCAGTTGAGAAGTCCCAGGCCTGTTCTGTCTTGCTTGGAGGGAGGGGCGGGGTACAGGCTGGACTTGGACCTTGCAAGCGTGGGACAGCTTTATTACAAGATTAAGGTGGCTAACTAACACTAATAAGGGGGGCTGCTGCTCTGGCAGGAAGCAGAAGAGCCTGCTGGCTATGCTTACAGCAGCACACGCCGGCCATGATGCTTTAAAGCCGATTACACGCTGCTGTGGACACACACCAATCATGCTTTATATGCACGGCAGCGGTGCCGGGAACCACACACACACACACACACGCACACACTCACACATACAGTGTTTGCAGGCCATCGGGGTGGAGGATTACTCCAAATTACACTGATCTAATTTTAGGATTTGGTTTAGTTTAAGGATATCGTCTTCATATCTTTCCCTACTAGAAAAAGCATTCCTAATCTACTGAGGCATGATCAGTACAGACATACAACAAAATCTGCACTGATACTTCCTCCAACAAAACTGTTTTGATGTGCATCTTTGTTTTGAACGCTTTAGCCCTCCTTCTTCCACTAAAAATGTGCTCCTGCTACTCAGTCTTTGTGTGAAGCTACACTGGATCAATACAATTGTCTGATCTTCTCTGTCTCTCTTCTGCCTTCCAGCACTCTCAACAACAACAACATCACCCTCATCCCGCTGTCCAGCTTCAACCACATGCCCAAGCTGCGGACTCTGTGAGTATTAGGGATATCTCTGAATTAGGGGGAAGCTACACGTCCACTGTGGTGTAACCACCACACGCTGTTTTTTTTTTTAATTTTACGAATATAATTTTTTTTCCATACTCCTTGAAAAATGACTGTTTTTAGTGGAAGTTCTTCAGAAAGAGAATCTAAAAGTAGGCTATCGTGCTGAAATGACTCAAACACTCTACATATCTCACAAGAAGAAATATACAGCTAATGACAGGAGTGTACATTTTTTCAAGCTAGATTTGTTACAAGATTGGATCAGAATAATACTTTTTTCCTCTCTGATGTCCTTTACTGCACTTTCTGATGATACTGGCCCACTAGTAAATCCTGCCTTCAGATCGGTGCCATTTCTAATTGAAAATCTTTTGGCCAAAAGGTGGTTTAAACATCTGAAAGGTTTTAGTGCTGATGAATGCTGACATGACAGTAAGCGGATAAAATGAGGGCTTTGGCATTGTTTAGCATTATAATGCTGTTTTGATATTAATGTATTTATCATTTTAATTTGTAATACAACATTTTGAAAAGTGAGCTGTCCCCAAACTTGTACTGTAGATATGTACAAGCTGGGATTTAGCACTCAGTGGGGATCCTGGAGTTTGTCTTCAGGAATGCAGTTCTCCAAGGTCTGTTTGTATAGGAATCAAATGAACCCGGTGAGACGGCTTTCGGTTGAACCCGTCACTACGCCACTTTTCCACCACTGGACTCAAACCACAATCAATACGATTAATTCTATAGCGACCAAACCAAGCCTGTATGGTGTCCCATCTGTGGCTGAGTCTGCATATTAGCAGGGATCAGGCTAGCTTTCCTTACGATTAGCATGTGGTGGAGCACCAGGCTCCAGAAGACATAAATAAGTGAAGATGTCAGCACTAAACGCTGGTTGTGCTCTTACATTTGGGAGCTTGGGCCCCCAAACCCCCCGGCCTGAGGCGCTCTGTGGCCGTCTAGGAGGCTGGAACCCTTCTGCGGCCCTCCGGAGCCCGTGTTTCTCTCTCTTTCTCCAGAGGCCTCTGGCTTCATCAGTGGTCAGCTCCACGGTCAGGCAGTCTGGCCGTGGTCCCATCCGTCAGGGTCTGCAGACAGGCCTGCCCCCTCATGCTGGATTGAATTTGCTGACGCTGGGCTGGCAGGGCACGCCGCTCCCTCAGCCGTATTGAATTATCCACAGCAGAGGCTGCCCCTACTACCCCGGTTCCTTTGTATTGAATTTTTGGCCCTCTAATGTCCCTGAGATCCCTGTATTGAATTTGTCGCTCGTAAAAAAACAACTTATTAAATCAAATGTTTAGAGATGTCTGTAATCCCTTTAGCAGGATAGGAATTGAGGGGGGGGGGGGGGGCCCCCAGGTCTCTGATGAAATAGTTCAGCTTACCTCCTCCTTCTTTTCCTCCCTCCACTACCCCTCCATCCCTTTGTCCTCTCCTCCCCTCCTCCAGACTCGCTATCTTAGTGCAGCAACCATTCAATTAGATCAAATGATATCACCCCATGGCGCTTGCCATTCAATAACTCAGCCAAATAAAAAGAGCGAGGAGACTCCCGCCGCTAGACGAGGAGTCATTTTCTGCGGACACTGGTCGATAGGCTAGGTGTGCTGCGCTGCCATTTTGTGGGCTTTTTTGCGCTCTCCTCACCTCACACACACTCACACACACCACTCCAGACCACCAGGGACCCAGTGTCCTCGTCCCTCCATCTCAGTAATCCCGCCCGCCCATAATTAATCCGCAACAACGAGGAAGCAGTAAACCGGGATTATAATGGGAAAGGCTCCACAAGGACCCTCGTCCCTGCTGTTATCCTCAATGAGCAATTTCGTAGCCCCCCCAGCAGGATTGTACCTTATTATTTCACACGCAGGCCTTTGTAAAGGGTACAGCCACGCCGTTTGATTTGCTGACGCCACTCTTTCTGCTCCTCTCATCCCCCTCCCCACTGCGTAATGATCCGTGAGAGGTAGATATTAAGCTGGTTGTCTGCATTGGGAGCGCTGCCATATTGCTGGAGACCTTGACAAAATGAAGGTGTTGGCAGAGGGCAGCACTTTTCACCCAAGGCATCGTGGGTGTTCTGCCATGGTCACAAACAGATCAAAGCTGTTGTGTTACACTAATCCTGTAAATTCAATTGTACCTTCTAGATTCTGTACAATTGTTGTTTAGCTACTCAGTACATTTACAATGTACTCTTATGTCACTCTAATTATAGAATAACATTTAATTCCATACTTTAATGTTACCTATACTTTTGATTTATGCTCGGTATCAACAGGTTCAAGTTTGCGTTTTTGTGGTTTGTTTTAATGTCAATGCTAATGACAAAAACTTCACAAGATGTAAAGAATGTTTGCACACAAATCTCTCCTCTTCCACGTACACACACAAATGTGGTATCAACTGTCTACAGTCTGTACTTCCAAAAAACTTTCTCTGCTTTTGTGAATAACAAGTGAATAATACTATTAAATCATAACATTAATAATAACAGTGATTTTTAGAACATCTCCCCGGGGCGTCCTATTGGGATGGTAAATGTCATGTTTTCTTTGGCTTCATGATGATTTTGATAATAAGCCAATGAGAACACATTCCAGCGAGAGTGATTTGGGGTATTAAAATGCAGGGCTCAGCGCATGTTCAACATTAGAGAACTGTATTTCAGTCATTACTCACTGCGCACTCATCCCTCACACTCCAGATAGATGGCCCCAGAAATTAGAATCTCTTCTGAGGCATTTCACATCTTTATCTGTTCTCTCTCTCTCTCTCTCTCTCTCTCTCTCTCTCTCTTTCTCTCTCTCTCTCTCTCTCTCTTCTTTCTCTCTTTCATAAATACATATCTCCTTCTCTCCTTGTAAATCTCTCCCTCTCTTACTTTCTCCCTCTATTGGTCTCTCTCACTGTCACCCTCTCTCTCTCCACCTCTCTTTTCCTCCCTGTCTTTATCTGTCTCCCTCTCTCTTTACCTTTTTTTCTCTCCTGTCTCTATGTCTATCCATCTCTTTTTCTCCCTCTCTCTCTCTCTCTCTCTCTATCTCTCTCTCTCTCTCTCTCTCTCTCCAGTCGTCTACACTCCAACAACCTGCACTGCGACTGCCACCTGTCGTGGCTCTCTGATTGGCTGCGGCAGAGGAAGGGGCTGGCCCATTTTACTCAGTGCATGTCGCCCGCCCACATGAGAGGGCTCAGTGTTCCTGACGTGCAGAAAAGAGAGTTTGTCTGTACAGGTACAGTGCACACACACACACACACACACACACACACAAACACGTACGGACACATATATCCAGTACGTCACTGCACATCTTTCAAGATGAATGAAAGCTGCTGCTTAGTAGTCAATAATCTTTCTGCTCTCTGAAAATATTGCTTGCCTTGCACCATCCAGGAAAGTACATTAAATGATGCATAATGTGCCTTCATTAGCATCAGACCACTATAAATGTAAGCAAATATGTCTTTCCTTGCAGTGTTGTGAGCGTTCTAATAGACCTCCTCGTTTAATTGGTGAAAATATTCACGTATAGGCCCTGTTAATTAAGCCCCTTCTGCCTCCCCTTTTTCATTAATCAACTGAGGAATGTACTCTAAACAGCTAAACAGCAATACACAACACTGAAAAAAAGTCATTTCTTAATTACGCTGCAAGGAAAAACAATAAAAACAACAGAAGCTCAGTGCCTTTCGATTATCTTTGCACTTTTTGCATTCTGTGTCATTTATGTGAGCAAGTGTCGTGTCGACTCGTTGTTTTGGGTCGCGTTTTGTTGTAGCTTTTTGTTATGTTATGCATTCAGTTCCATAATGAAGTGCTATTATCTCTGTGTTCCACGTTTCCGTTGTTTTTTTCTTGTCGTGTCTATCTCTGAATGAGATCTTTCTTGAACTTTTGCTGATTTTCCGCGTGTTTCCTTGCCTGGCAGGCCCCACTCAGTCAGAGCCGAGGTCCTGTGCTCCGCAAGCATCCGTCTGTCCCGCCAGCTGCACCTGCAACAACAACATCGTGGACTGCAGAAGAAAAGGCCTGACGGAAATCCCGGCCAACCTGCCTGAGGGCATTGTGGAAATGTGAGTCATCCCATCAGTCACACAAACCATTCACCTCTCACCTTTCATTTTTTACCTCTGCGACCTCTCTCTCCGTGCCCTTATCTCTGTCCTTTCCTCTGGGAGTGGGCAATAGAGCAATATGTTATCTTTATTGTGATAAAGCACTTCATGAGACACTTTTCTTGTGAGTCTCATCTGTACCACTATAACATTGAACAACTGCATGAATTATTAAAAGACAAGTTATAGACAAGCTGTAAACTACAACAAACCTATTGTAGACCTTATTTAATGAACCAGTTTTTGCCTGTACCCATTTTCACCTCTTCTTTCACAAATAGTTTAGTTTTTCTGACATTTAATTTAAAAAAGTGTTTTTTTTTTAAGTGGTTATTTCTGTGTAATATCAATATTCACAAAAAAACTCATGGTTCCCTAGATATTTTTGCCATATTGCCCACCCTTGCTTCTTTTATCTCTTCTATTTCCCCCACATCTGTCTCCTTATCTCCTCTCTCTCTCTTTCTCTCTCTCTCTCTCTGCCTCTCTCTCTCTCTCTGTTTATGTCTGTCTCTCGCCCCCTCTCTCCTTCTCTCCCCAGTGTGGTAAATACATAAAGCCTCTCTGATATTACAAGGTGTTCAGCGCGCCGTCTCTCCTCCTGTCGCATAGCGAAGGCCCATTAGCACTGCAGTTCACAGCCTCATTAGCAGCAATGTCAGCGCTCTGCTGGAGCTGGGGGGCACCTCTGGCTCAGGCTGCTGGGGGTCCTCCAGTTTGTTCCTCGTGAGCTCACCACAATTATACAGACAGCCAAGGAGCCAGATTCAGGCAAATGAGATCACGCCTGCGCCCCATTCTAATCTGCACCGCCACAGTGGCCCTAACTCAATCACACACGCAGCCTGGCGGCTTCTTCTGCTCTGATCTGCTGTAGACCACAGCACTGTGTGTGCTGTTTTCATGCAGTATATCACCACTGTCATACCAAAAAATCGTATCTCCAAAATAGTAACTACACAGGAGGCAAAAAGAACCTGATATCAGAACTGACCTTTTTTTTTTAAAAAAGTAGTGTATCACTGGTCATATTAACCACAGCCCATGCATAATACCATTTTATTTTTGATCGAAATGTGGCTTTCATATTAATAAACCTACCCATTTAAAAGTTACAACATACCTTTTTGAATGTTTTTCATATTCTTAAAAAATGCTAACACTCATTTGGTCACTATTATGTATGAGAAAAACAAAAAAGACAATAAAGGCATTAAAATTATAACAACAGACTAAACCTGTAGTCCTTAGATCAGATCACATAATACAAGTACAAACACTCTGTCACCTGAAGAACAATTCACAGCACTAATGAAGGTGGTTTGTGTGTGTGTGTGTGTGTGTGTGTGTGTGTAAGTCTTGCCACAGCCTGGTTGGGTTTCCGCTTGCTTCAGAGTGTCTCAGCACCTCCTCAGTGCGGGTATTTGATATACATATCGATCCTCAGGCCCTTGTTTGCACTAAAGGACAGGTGCGTAATTGCCCTGATATGTGCCGTTCCTCGTCCTGCTCCTTCTGCCAATACTGTATGACCTTTGCATAATAAACGGCTACCTCAGGCTGGATACATTACTCGAGCAGTGCCCGTGGCCAGAAACAAATAGCGCTAATTAAATGATGTATAGGCCGAGCGGCGCTGGGGTCTATACTCATTTCAGCAGAGACCCATTTCCAGTGGCAGCTGCCAGGACTGAGTCACGGCGAGCTCCAGAGCAGATTGAAAACTCAGAGCCATCTCCTCTCAATCTGCAGCATGGCCATCAAATCACTGGATGGCCCTCTCAGTAATTCCCCTGCAGGAGCTTTAACTACCAACTGGGGCTGCACAGAAAAAAGCCAGGAGGGTGTGAGTGTCGGTGTGTGTATATACCAGATAGTAGGTGTATGTTGTATGTGTGCATGTATATGTGTGCATACAAGACAGTAGCTAGTATGTGTGTGAGTGTGTGTGTGTGTGTGTGTGTGTGTGTGTGTGTGTGTGTGTGTGTGTGTGTGTGTGTGTGTGTGTGTGT
>JBBPCZ010000034.1:8109073-8129402 GCA_037974445.1 Brycinus macrolepidotus
AAGTAAAACCTATGGACTGGCCTTCTTTATTCCTGCTGTAAAAGCATTTCGGCTGGCTCCACATAAAGCTGAATGAGTGTGTAAAGCTGCATCAAAACAAAGTGGGGCTGCAGTGAAGAATCTACAATAGATAGTTACAATTAATTGTAAACAACCACATTATTTGTGATTGTGTAGTTTCTGGATTTTTTTGGTTCTAAAATGTGAAAAATAGTGAAAATCAAAACCCCAGGGGTCAAAGCTGGCTTGCAAGGCCGATCAGAAAGCCCCTCGTCTCCTCATCCAATGAGAGAACGAACATGTGATTGTAGAACCTGTTTTCGTTGAATTTTTTTTAAAGACAAATGTCACGTCAGTACATTTACAACACAATCTGTTCAAACTTAAATGACTTTACAACTGTATCAGCTACCAGTTACTTTCAAATTCCACTTTAAACTACTGGGGCTTTCCAACAATATGCTATGTGTGTAGTGTGTTTTAAATCCTTGTAAAATCCCTGGACAGATCTACTCCACATCTGCAGAGTCATCTACATACACTGCCTGTCTGTTAGATTAGCACATACAGGTTGATGTTCAGCAGCCACTTTTTCTGCCCATTTTCTTTGTAATCTCTTGATATCCAGTCAAAGTACTGAATAACCATCCAGCAGATCCAATCATAAGAGTAAAAATGTCAAAATATTTGACTTATTGATGGCAGTGATGAAGAAGCTGGAGATGTCAGGGATGTCAGGAGTGTGATGTGGCTCTGTACAGCTATAGCAGCATATATCACCTGTAGGTGTATAAAAAAACACAGGGCTGACAGCCCTGAGAAACATGCTCACAGACCTGTACATATACAGTAGGGATGTCCAGTGACTTCTATTAGTTCATAAAGTGGTTCACTGTTCACAGTACTCATTCAAAAAAAAAATTTCTGTATGTTTTTGTCTTTTTTTAATGAGTTAATATTTAGTATGTGTGTTTGATAAATAGTATTGTAGATTGTATTTTATCAATATTTTATAGTTTAAAATAGCAAGATATGTCTGTACGGCCACTTATAGGCTTATTCCTTACAGGTTTCGAATTTGATTGTTTTCAAATACTTTGAAATTTTGGGCTCTATTCTATAAGCAGGTGTGTCCAAACATTTGACCTGTTCTTTACCTTCATGCATCACCTCACAAAGGCGCGCAAATCAAAATGATGTATTTTGTGCTTTTCAACACTTAACAATCAGCGCATTTGGTCAGAAATGTGCTGCTGCAGTGTTTGATCTGGATTAACCAGGGGGCCGGGGGCTGACACTGATGGGACAGCTGTCGACTGAGAGAAATAAATTAGCGTGGAGGGTGACACAACAGCGGCAGCCCACAGTACAAATAGCCTCACCATCTAAGCGTGTGTGTGTGTGTGTGTGTGTGCGTGTGTGCATGTGTGTGTGCGCGCGCATGTGTGTGTGTGTGTGTGTGTACTGACATCTGCTGTGGTGTGAACACAAGAGAAGGCTTTCATTTACATCACCTGAACAAGTCAGAAAGAGGCAGTAGCTTCATCCTGTGCATAATAATTCTGTTAGATCCATCTCTCAGAGCCCTCCCCTCACAGCTGGGCCATTGACAGGCCTCAGCCTCCGAGCGTTCAGCTCATTTACACATGCTGCAATTAAAGAGCCGCTCACTCGCAATGGCAGCAGAGCAACAGGGCACAGGAGATGCCATGTTCCTTCATATTAAAGGAATACTCCAGCCCTTTCTCAGTCTAATCTCTATATACTGCATATGTAGCACGCAGTCCACTGTCACCATAATTTCTCAGCACTTAAAAAAGGACAGAAAACCCATTTACTTAAAACACAGTTATAATAGAAGTCTGTGGCAATCGTTTGTGTGCCTCCTATGCAGAAGATGTGCTACCACAGCTCATTTTTATTGCTCTTTTGGTTCTAGTTCTTTGTCTTTGATAGACTGTCTCAACTTTAAATTGGTCCAAAAGTCCAAACCATCCAAAAAGTGTAAAAACTTCAAACAAACCAAACCAAACCATAGTTCAGTTTGAGCCAGTGTTGGTCCTTTGGTCTGAGATTAAGTTCAAACTGAAAAGTCTAAAGTTCTGGACCAAACAATTTTAGTGGGAAACAAGTCAAAGCGGGCATCACCAAATTCTCAAAAAGAATTTTGTCATGTGTTGATCTGTGTAATCTATGCTATGATTTCCGATGTAGTGAGGGCAAAATAGATTCAGTTACAGAGAATATAAACTGGCAATTCTTCATCTGGTTGCATTTTATGAGCACAAACTACAACAACTAAGCCTTTTCAGGGAGTGATTATAAAGCTACACTCCGAGGCTGCACTTTGCTCGTAAAGTTTCGTTCTTTCAGCTTCATTCAAATATACTGATGTTGTTCCAGGACATCTCAGAGAAATTTAATGGGACATTTAAGGATTAGTTAAACAGTGAGCACATTTCCTTTGACAGTAATGAATGGCACTCCCATTTACAAGTGAGTATTTCGCCAAAATCTTGATATACAGTGGTCACATGAGGTGTGTGTTTATTAATATAGTTGTCAAACATATCTCTTTGACGAGACTGTAGCTGAGCCAGTGTACTAAAGAGTTGAACATTTGAGGATATTTTGTCTTACTTAATCACACTGACAGTGAAAATCAAAATTGCTCTACAAGGCAAAATGTGGCCAAACATTTGATGAACAGTATACACACACATGCAGAGAACACAGTGATTGTACAGAGCTGATTTACTGGTTTGTCTTTGGGCTGCATCTGTTCCTGCCTGCAGGGTCCTGTATGGAAACAAAATTACGGAGATACCCAAGGGGCTGTTTGATGGCCTGGTCTCTCTACAACTGCTGTGAGTACTGTTCTCAGTGTATGTGTATGTGTATGTGTGTGTGTGTGTGTGTGTGTGTGCATGTGCGTGTGTGTGTGCCCGCATTTACAGTATGTGTGTTTGATTGTTTGCGTGTGTACTGACGCATGCATGCCACTGGAGGAAGAGCTATTTCATTTCTCCCCACCTCTCCCCATAAAAAGAGTTCAAGCAAAGAGAACAACAAGAAAAGAGCGTCTGGAAGCCTGAAACCTGGTACAGCTCTCCAATGGACCATTTGGATGACTCGCTGGAGGAAGACGCCTTAAGATTTCTCCTGTTTTCTTCTCTCCTTTTCAGGGTGTACCTGACATCATTAGCATTTAAATTGGACATGATTACGAAGCATATCTCTCACACCTAGTTATATTGATGTAGACACAGAAACATTGCTCAAACATAATGCCTGTGTTTAGTGGTCTAATTTGAGAAAACCTGTCGGCATTAATGGGCCTGTTTGGGCTGCCTCTAATGATTTGTGGAGATGGAGAAATTTTGATAGTCGGGCAGCTTCCTCGTTCCCACGCCGATGGATCCGAATCGAGCAGAGCAAGCGCACGTCAGCAACGTTATTATCGGGTCTGGAGCGTGCAGGCTCCAGCGGCACAGCCCTGCACTTTCCAGCGTTTGCCTTGTCAACAGCCCTAATGAGGCAAATTACCTATGTTTTTACCAATTACAGTTCTCTCTCTGTAATGGTTTTAGTTAGTAAGTCCCCTTCCAAAGGAACGCCTTATGACATTCCGAAAAGCAGCCAGAAGCCTTCATTGACGTTGTTTTTGAGTCGCTTTGTTGTGAATGGGGTTCCTTTGTTTTGCCTCTTTTTTGAAATCCCCAAACCTAATTAGTTCTCCCTGTGAGCAGGCTAACGATGCGTGTGCTCGCTTCGAGACAAAAGCTCATTAGAATGGCTTTCAGTAATTAAGCGCAAGCCCTGCGTTAGTCAATTGTCAAGCAAGCTAAGTAGGAGAGACACAGAGGTGGCAGGGTGGAGACGAAGAAGAGGAGGGCCAGCTCCAGAAAAGCACTACACTTCGTCACAGCATCAAACAGAAAGCAAGAACGCAAAGTGCCACAGATATGAATCACCAGTGTTGGGTTATAGCACTGGTGCTTTTTTAGTGTGGTCACTTGCACTAGTAGGAATTGTTCTTCGGCTCTGGTTCAGTGTTTTCCCTGCTATAACACACCTACTAAACCTGTAAATTTCACAATGCGTTGAATAAGGTGTTTTTGAATGTAAAAATTCCCACCGAACAATTTGCAACTGCGAACACGAGTGCTTTTGTCAGTTCCTGCTAGTGTGGGTTTTATGCCAGTTTCTTCCCTTTCAGTTAGGTACAAAAAGATCTACTTGAGTCCTTATAGCCTCTCCTGATCGAGAATGTTCAGCATCATAGGCGTGAGTGAGTCAGTCAGTCAGTCAGTTCCATAAAGTGTCAACAAACCGCTCTGCTGTGCAAAATAACCCAAGGTGTATTTATTGTTCTTCTGAGGACTGCCCAGTATACTATAGGTTTGAAATCAAATGCCTTGTCTTAATCTGAGCAGATTTTTGGAGCATTATGAGCATATTTTTTGCAGCATTATAAAAAATATGCAAACTGAGATTGTGATTGTCTGATCTTGTTTACGGAAATGACTTGAGATAGGATTTTGCAATCCTCAATCCTGTTCGGCATTCTGATGGCATCCAGATCAGGAAGGAGACGAGGCGCCTGCATGAATTTACAGCATTTCTGATGCTGCTGGTGGCACGGAAATGAGACATAAAACCGCTCTGAGCAAGAGCTGTGCTTTTTCCTCATTCAGGCAGGGGGGGAAATAAGATGCCTTCATCCTTCACAGGCCTTGGAGGTGCTGCCCTGGCTCAAAGACTGGACAGTTTTGATTGACAGTGGGCAGAGGCTCTCTGTTCAGTGACCAAACCTGGACCTTATATGAACCCAAAGCTTTTTACTTCGAAGATCCTAAAACAATAAATGATTCATTCTATGTGCAGTGCCAGTCAAAAGTTTGGACACACCCACTCCTTATTTTATGTTTTCCACATTCTAGAATAAGAGTCAAATTTCACATCTCTGAAACTGTGAAATAACACATATAAATTATATAATGACCAAAACACAGATATACTGGAATCAATTTTACTAGTTGTATTTGTCTTAGGTACAAATTTCAAGTATTTAACGATTAGTCTTTAGATCAAAGTGTCTTTAAGGCGAAAAGCCCATTCAGTCACATTTGTCCAGATTTTTGACTGATGCTTTGTGCTTTACCTCTGGTGAGAGTACAATGTGTGATGACAGATCATTAGTATTAAGCTGTAGCTACTGTGTATCCGGACTCCACAAAGGTCACTGTTTAATGTTGTTTGAAGGATAAATCCTCTTTTTGCCCACCCAGACTGCTCAACGCCAACAAAATCAACTGTCTGAGAGTGAACACCTTCAAAGACCTGCAGAGCCTTAATCTGCTCTCTCTCTACGACAACAAGCTGCAGACTATCAGCAAAGGCCTGTTTACGCCGCTCCGCTCCATCAAGACCCTGTAAGTTGTCTCACACACACACACGCACATGCACACACACACACAAGTGCACGCCTCAGTCCACTTCAGCACACTCCAGTCTCTAAGCAACCACTGCTTATCAGATTTTACCTACACGTTTCACACCCTGCAATCACTTGGTCACCTTGTTGTTTTTTAATCAGGAAAGTTAATTAGCTGCTAATAGAGTGGCAAATAATTATGCTATTAATACCCCACTCATGATGTTCCTGTTGGAATACTGGCGCTTTTATTAGAACCAAAACTTTATGCTCTAAGTAGTTTAAGTAGTTTGGAATTGAAATTGACTCCCTTTTGCACTAACTTGCATTAATTGATTTATTACCGTCTGTAATGCCCTATAGCAGGGGCTTCCAAACCCTGCACAGCATTGTTTTCCATGGTCTGACACACTTAATCCAACAGATCAGATAATTACCAAGCCCTTCCTGAGTTGAAGTGGTGTATTAGAGAAGGGAATACTCTAGGACTAGACCTGGAAACCAGTTCCCTATAGTATAGTGATTATTGTATATGAGCACTTCCTTTATCTCACATTTGTCTTTCTTTCTCTTGACCTCCTCAGTCACCTTGCTCAGAATCCCTTCATGTGCGACTGCCACCTGAAGTGGCTGGCTGACTACCTGTTTGATAACCCCATTGAGACCAGTGGGGCGCGCTGCAGTCACCCCCGCCGCCTCGCCAACAAGCGCATCAGCCAGATCATGGGCAAGAAATTCCGCTGCACAGGTAGAGCCTCCCTCACACACACACAGAGGCACACACACAATTAAACACACACTCATGAGAGGTTTATTTGTTTCAGGGTTCACAGACCCTAACAGCACGCACACATTTGGAAGAATTCACTTGTGAGTTCAAGGGTAAAATGAAAGGCAGACAGTGCACATAGGAAACACTACTGCAGCCACAGTGGTGGACTGGCAGATCTCAGTCACTCAGGCAGTCAATCAATATTCACTGAACTGGCACTTTATTACGTACATCTAACTCATATCATTTTAACAGAAACACCTACCAGATATACACTTAGAAGATTAACAGTTATAGCTCATCTGTTGCTACACAATAAATCAGCACTCCTTGCCTGATAGAACGGGTCTGCCACAGGACCACCACTGACCTCACATGCTCAGGACATGGTTATGGCTATATGGGATACATGGTAGTGAGTTTGGCTCTGGTATAAGCACATCTTGCACTATATGGCCCTGTAGTCACTGGCGAAAGACCAACATAATTTGTCCATGACTATGAAGGTAGATGTTTTTAATAAAGTAAGTGCACTCATTATGTAGGAAACCTTAAAAATACATCAATTTTAAGGCATCATCTCCCATCATCACAATACACACACTTCCATTCTGGTGTCAGTGCTGTGTTTAGAGTGGTCCACCACCCAAATAATATCTGGTCAGCAGTAGTCCTAAACTGGTCCCTTTACTCTGATGGATGGGGTAGAGGGGCGCTGATAAATTATGCAGCAACAGATGGACTACAGTCTGTAACTGTAAACCTACAAAGTGCACCTCTATGGTACATATACTCTCTCTCTCTGTTTCTCTGTCTGTCTCTCTGTCTCTGTCTCGTTCTTTCTCTCTCTCTCTTCCTGTATGTGTGTGTGTGTGTGTGTGTGTGTGTGTGTGTGTGTGTGTGTGTGGGCGGGGGTGTATGTTTGTTCTCCTTGGAGAGGAAGCTGTGTGGCATCCTCAGGCCTGGAGCAGTTCTACATACACACTGCCAGGCTTCAGAGTGCTCATGGGAACATCACCAGGAGGCACAGTACAATACAAATCCAGCAGAATGCTTTGAAACGGAGCATCAAGGGCTGGGGAATGCTGTTAAGTGGAACTAGTCATAACTAAGGAGTTAGCAAGTGTTAGCGTGTGTGGGTGGGGGGCCTACAGGCTGCTCAGCCTCGTGAAGTGTGCAGCCGCTGCTTGCTTTGATATTAACCCCTGGATTTCCCTAATTACAGCCCTTCCTCTGTCCGTACAGCGACTTGGTAACAAGCACAGCAGGAGAGCCGGAACACACACTGGCTGCTCCTGCAGCCTCCAAAAGATGCTGAAGCTAAATGTGTGTATGTGTGTGTCTGTGTGTTTGTTTTGACTATGTAAGAAAACCAGAGAAAAACAGGAGCAGCCTACAATGTCAGGAGCAATGAAATCATCCAGATTAAGGTTTGGATTAGGTTTAGGCCTCATAAGGAAATCTTGTATTATTTTTAACATGTTTTACAAACTGCAGTTGCTTTTACAATAAATAGACTAATGGAAGCAAAGCAAGTCTGTCAGGCTTAATTAACAGATATTATGTTAAGGATGTTTTTTCTTTTAATAGTAAATGACCAGTCTGGAGATAGCTACAAGGCATCCTTCCAACATATATAGATATATAGTATATTACAAATATTAAATAAGTTTGAGATTAGAAAATACGCCTCAGTTAGCTCAGTGTTGTTATACACTGATTCCCATTCAGAGGACAGCAAAAATAGCATTGTTGTTATAACAGAAATAGAATAAAACAACAGAAATAGAATAAAATAAGGCTTTTCAGACAAAAATGCATTATATGACAAACAATCAGATATTGTATTGTCTAGAAAAAAAACAAAATCCAGTTATTTGGATGCGTATCATAATAAAAATCTAGAAATCTGAGAAAGTCAGTGCAAATCTAAGAGGAGCTCTCTTCCATGTGCACAGCTGGAGTGGTGGCTTCAGTAGAGCGCCATCTGTAGGCAATCTAGTATATCTATATAGTTTAACCCCCCATCCTGACAAGGGTATAAAATCAAATGTGTTTGTGTGTGCACAGCAACAGAGGGCTTTGCTCCACTCCTTTTCTCCTGTGCAGTATCTTATGTATCCATGCAACCATGTGTCTGTCCTGTCTGTCTGTCAGTCTGTCCATCTGTCTGTCTGTCTGTCTGTCTGTCTGAGCCCTTGTGTTCTGAGGGTTGAGCTGTTGCCCGGTAACAGAGCTATGCGGGAACGTGGCGGGGCAACCCGCCCTCGTGCATGGTGGCCCGGCTTTTTCCGGGTGGCTTCCTGCTCTGTTCCTCCTCCTGGCTGCTCCTCCTCCTCCTCCTCCTACTCCTCTTCCTCCTCCACCTCTCTCCCTGCCTCTCTCCGCTCCGCTCCTCCACTCTGGCCCTGGGCCCACCCCGGCCCCAGGCCCCTGGTGCAGCTGTCTCTTGTGCTTGATCTAACCATGTGCCGCCGCCTACACTCGCCTCACATGGTTCCGTCAAGCACCAGGGACCGCTGGACACACTCGCACGCAGCATGGCATTCTGGGATAGCTCGTGGCAGCCACCCCTCGAAGAGGAACGAGTCGAATTTGGAGCAGCGGAGACGCCAACAAAAACATCTACTGCATTTCAAGGCCTTCTACACTCATCACCTGCCATGAAAAGGGCTTGTACATTAGCATTCAGAAGTGTGGAATCACCTGTCGTATAACTTTTTATTTTATTCAGTAATGACTTACACAATTAGATTTCAAAGTGTGTTTTTAAATGTCACTCAATATTTGCGTTTATATATGTATCGTATCGCTTTCTGAATTATTATGGATTCATATACTAAGTTCATAGCTTCCTGCAAATGATTTGAAACACCAAGACTTTATATTAGTATTATTATAACATCATGCACATTGTTTATATAGTTTTCTTAATTATTTTCATTATTAATTATAATGATTATTAGTATTATTATAATTATTATCTTCAGCTCTCATGTTCATAACTTACAGTGTCCTACTGTAAACTGAACCTCTTAACTTATTGATGAATGAATTGGACTATTATCTTTATTTTTCTTTATTCAAAATGTTTATATACTACTATGGAATGTACAACTTCCTTTTTTAGTATATAGCTGTCTTCAGCTCCGGTGCACTTAAAATAGTATACATTTTCACATTGTCCAACAAATTATTCAAAATTTATTCACTTAACATTTCTAAATATGAGGCATTGTGGATATTAATTCTCAGTATTTTACCGCTTCTTTGGAATCTACAGCTCTTTCACTTTGAATTGTTTGAAATTGACAAGTATATGCATCATATTACAATAATGCAAGTGTATCTGCAAAAAAGTGGTTTTATATTAATGAAAAGAGTGATTCCAGACTTTTGAATGGTAGAGTGTGTGTTTGTTGGGGGGTGGGGAGATGGGGGGTGGGGGGTCTGTTAGCCTGTAGGGCAGTGAAACAGTCAAACAGAGGCGTGGAGTAAGATAAACATGCCCATGGAGAGACGTCTATGATGGGAAGCAGATATATCGCGCAGAGCCAGATCCTACTGCTCCCCAGAAACCGCCTGTGTTTTGCTGTCAAAACACACATCTCTAGAGCAGACCTCCAGCAAAAGTGACCTCCTGCTGTTCAGGCCGCTTTATCTGCACATGCAGCCCCCCTTCAGAAGATGGATGCTTGTTTAGGAGCGGGCATGAGTGGGCGTTTGTGTTTGTGTATGAGTTTATGTATGTCTGAGGGAATGCAATTTGTTAGTGCGGCACAGTGTTTACATTTATATTTGCTTAGATATAAGAGTGTGGGTGTGTGGGTGTGTGTGTTTTGTGTAGGCGTGCAAGTGTGTTTGTGTTTGTGTGAATAAGCTGTTTTGACAGTCTCTCTCTCTCTCTCTCTTTCTCTCTCTCTCTCTGTCTCCCAACCTCTCTCTCTCCTGTGGTGGTCAGGTTCAGAGGATTACCGCAGCCGTCTGACCGGCGAGTGTTTCCAGGACCTGGTGTGTCCTGAGCGCTGTCGCTGTGAGGGGACGGTGGTCGACTGCTCCAACCTCAAACTGACCAGCATCCCTCCTCACCTGCCTGAACACACCACTGACCTGTAAGGGAACACACATACGCAAAAGCGGTGCATGTATAAGATAGATAGATAGATAGATAAACCTTTATTAGTCCCACAAGTGGGAAATAAAATAATATGTTGTCGCTGTCAGAGCAAAACCTCAAATCTCCAAAAAAAGTAATTTCACAGGAGAAGGAAAAACTTACTTTGCCTTGAATGTAAGTTTGTGTAGCAAGATTTGTTTTAGACCTTAAATACTGGTTTGTTTGTCATGAAATTTTGACACAATGTTAGGCGCAGCAGATGTAATAAAATAATGACAAAATGGTTTTGTTCCAAGAGCGACAAGATGTATGTGTGTGATGTAACTCCATTCATACTCATCTTCCAGCAGTCCCTGACTTTTATGATGTTCTCATGGCTGAATGCAATCAGATCCTCACAACATTACAGGCATCTGCATATACAAAGTGTTACACATGCATGTACATACCATATCTCTAATGCTGACCCCCTTACTCTTTCCTCTGTCGGAATACATCCGTTTGCCTTCACCCTGGATTTTACTGCTGTATCTTAAGTGACCATATACAGACCATATACATCTTAAATGACCAAATAATATTTAAAAAATGTTTAGATTAGCAATGAGTGTTTTTTTACATTAATATTACTAAATATACTAAATAAAACTAAAAAGAATAAATACAAAATAACATTTTACGGTAAATAGTGATTTTTTTTGTACAGTATATTAATATGTTCCTAGTGGAAGTCCAGTATTACTCAGTCAGTCCTGGTTTGACTCAATCAGTCCTTCATCAAATTAAATCAAGAGCTGCTGCTGATGGAATTTCACAAATACAAGCAACAGCTGGAGGCGTCGAGGAGAAATCTGGAACCGAACCTGTTTTCTCCTTACCAGCTCACAAAATATCAACTCTTTTTTTTTACAAACAAAACAAATCTTGATACTTTTTAACTGATTTGCATAGATGCCTACAACTTTTGCATCTGAAATGTGCGTACAGTACTTTTTTACAAGTGATAATTGTGATAAATGTGAGTGAATGGGATTCTGTAATTGTCTGGATCTGAAGCTCTCCAATTAATAGTTGTTTCGTTGACCTAGTAGTGATGCAACATGAAAATCTTCTAATAGCAAAATTTCCTTTTGTCTATTATACCAATAAAATGTAGCCTTACCCCACACATTTACTTCTTCTTTTTCAGTGCCAGGCTCGACTGGCACTGTGTTTTTATTGTTACTGAATGTAAATGGAGCTATGACCTTTCAATCCGGGCTATCTGTAGTCATTTGAGAAAATTACACAGATGCTGTATCACATGTGAGTCGGGAGGTCATCTCTCACCACCTCCCCCACTAAAACAAATCCTGCTCTCCTCTATTCTCCTCTGCCACACTCCTCCTGCCCTTCTCTCTCTGCACTTCCTCCCCTCTCGCCAGCGTCCAGGCTCCTGCTGAGCTGTGGTGAATGAATGCCACAGGCTGTTCCCAGGCTTTTAGCCTCACACCGCTGTAGGCCGGTTCCCCAGACACCACTCGCCCTTCTGCTCACATGTAGAGGACACGTCACTCTCCCTCCACAGACCCATCCGCTCCACTCATCCATCACACTCACAGACGTCACCCTCGCTGTCTGTCCCCTTGGCCCCCTCTCTATCCCTCTCTCTCTCTCTCTCTCTCCATCTCTCTCTCTGTCCATCTCTCTCTCTCTCTCGCCCTGTGTCAATCTGTGCATTATTTACTGCAGTACCATGCAAAAGTCTTAGATACATGAGAAGATTATATTTGAAACCTGTTTAGCTGAGCAGTGTATGTTTTTAAAAGCTAATATTAGAATGTAAACAAATAATATTAATATTCCCAGACCTCTCGTCATGGAAGCCCAGTATTATATTGTAGTTCTAATCAATTACCTCAAATGCCTGGTTCACCTCAATCAATACCTCTTTAGATGAAATCAGGTGTTGCTGCTGATGGAGTTTCACTAATCCATTCAAAGGCTGGAGACATCGAGGTGAAATCTGGAATCGAACCTGTGTTCTTCTAACCAGCTCACAAAACCTAAACAAAATGAATTCTAATGTTAATGTGTGTACTTGCTGGCAGAGAGTCCCTGACTGCTCAGATAAATGACTTTAAACAGGCACAAGAGGCTAAGATTTTTGTACAGTACTGTGTATTCTTCCACTTTACACTTTCAGAAACAACTGCACCTTTACAAACGCTGTCATTCTACATTCTACAACCCCCTGTCAGGTTTTTATTTTAATTAAAAAAATGTAAACTTTAAGTGATGAAAAGGTACAAATATGCCTCTTTCCACTGGGAAAGTGAATGTAGTGTACGTGTCAAATAAATGTGTAGACTTGGATGTAATTTGTTAAAGGCAATCAATTTCCTGACTTTTCTTTTAATAAACTCAACATTTAAAGATTACATTTAAGTTACATTTTACATAATATCTTCTTCTATTTAAAGACACTAAAATATTATTGATGGAAAGTGTGAATCCATTTGAAAGAATTTTTGCACTTGTTTCAAAAAAAACTATAAGGACATAAAATCGTCCTGTTACAACACGTTTCTTGTGGCTAGTTCACAGTGTACTCTCTCTCTCTCTCTCTCTCTCTCTCTCTCTCTCTCTCTCTCTCTCTCTCTCTCTCTCTCTCTCTCTCTCTCTCCCCGTGGCAAGTGCCCTCACTTCAGCTGGGTACAGAGTGCCCATTGGAGAGCTAGCAGCTAGTGGCTAGCAGCAGGGCCTATTCTTGTGCATATATGTGGCTTTTTCCACCTCATGCTGGCTTTCTCAGCGTTCTCCACATCTCTTACCTCATTCACCCTCTCTCTACACAGAGGGTCTGCAATAATGATGGAAAACCCCTTTCTCTTCCACTTTTTTCTTCTATCTGTCTTTCTCCAATCCTTTCCCTCTGTGAAGAGGTTTTGTCGTCTTTTTGTTGTGCCTTTCTTTCTCTCTGCTTTGCTCTGTCATGCTGTCCCTCCGTGAGCTGATTTTACGGAGTCTTTTCCTGAACAGTGTAAAACTCTGAGCCAAGTAATCATGTCATATACGTGATATACACTTTCCCAGCATACTCACACACACACACACACACACACACACACACTCCCACACACACATACCCATTACACTGCTGTTGGAAGAGCGGCCCCAGAATGCTAATCATGGAATCTATAAAGCCTCATCTCTCTTTGTCTCTGAGCCCTCACATGCTCCAGTGAGGCCAATTCCATCTCTCTCTCTCTCTCTCTCTCTCTCTCTCTCTCTCTCTGTCTGTCTCTCTCTCTCTCTCTGTCTGTCTCTCTCTCTCTTGCTCTCTCACTCTCTTTTTTTTATTGTGTGACTTTATCTCCATCCCACCCTGTCTTATGAGTCATCTTCTCACTGGTGAACCATTAACCTCTCTCTCTCTCTCTCTCTCTTTCTCTATCTGTCTCTCTCTCTCTCTCTCTCTCTCTCTCTCTCTCTCTCTCTCTCTCTCTCTCCTCTAGGCGCCTGAACGACAATGAGATCTCATCGCTGGATGCCACGGGGGCCTTTAAGAAGCTCCCAAACCTGCGGAAAATGTACGACCACGCTCATTCTTCCCATTTCCCTTTTAAGAGCTGAGGGTTGTAGGATGCCGTCTGGGGCGTCTGGTTGAGAGCTTTATATCAACAATGACGCGCTGCATACGCAGTGGCCAGAGAGAAAGCAGTTGAATATTCCATTGAAATGATGCGAAGGCACAGTGAAATTTACTGTCTGGCAATATCTGCCGCCCACTCTAAAGATGAGGAAAGCGGTGGTCGCTCGGCAAAGAGGACCGGTGATTTATCAGCCATGAAATTGCTTACGATCTAGCACTGTCTGACTAGTTATAAATGGGCAACCTCTAAAAGTCCCCCCCCCCCACCTAATGTTTTACTGAAGTACAGATTGCAATCAGCTAGTGAATCACTAGAACACAGCGGTGATATCATGTTGCCAGAAATCATAAAACTGTGTTTAGTATGCCGGTATAACAGATTCTGACTTGTGATTAGGAATTAAGAACATATTAAACACCTTTGGTAACAAGCCAGTGATGTACTCTGCAAGTTCATGATGATGCTAAATAATCCCATTGTTTTTGGTAGCTCAGTAGACATTAAGTGGAGTTGTGAGATGACTTGGCGAGTGATAAAACCAAAACAAATAAAAGTGTCTGTCATGGACATGTTGACATCTTCTGAGGCGGAAGATTGCAGGAGCTGGGAAGGAGCATGAATTTGGTTTATTGTTTTGTTCCAGAAACCTGAGTAACAACAAGCTGCGGGACATTCGCGAGGGGGCGTTTGACGGCGCCGGGGGCGTCCTGGAGCTGCTGTTGACCGGAAACAAGCTGCAGGCTGTCCAGGGCCGCATGTTCAAAGGGCTGACCGGCCTCAAGACCCTGTGAGTACAGCCACTGTCCCGTACTTATGAACATTGTACCATTGTAACACGTTTTTGGCTTGTATGTTGTCAATACAGAATATATCTGACACAGATTCAGTCATTTTAACACACTGGTTGTGTTAAAGGTGAGGCACAGGGTTGTCCAAAACTGCACACAGTGATGTGTTAAAACTCCACACTGATTGCTTGTACTGACCTGTAACTTCTTAGGTGTTCTCTCCACCAGCCTGATATCTCTCCTGCTAACCAGATAAACATAACTTTATTATCATTTATCTCAGTAACACTACATTTTATCCACTGTAGATGTTTTGTGGATCTAAAATTCTGCTAAATGCAAAAAAAAATTTAATTGACTGCAATAGATTAATTATATCAAAACCTAAACTTGACCTTAACTTTAACGTAGACAAGGCTGTCAAGTCTTATCCACAAAGGGCTGGTGTAGTTGCAGGTTTTTGTTCTGAACAAGCAGGAGCTCACCTGATCAACTGAAGACTGAGACCAAGCGGAATCAGGCCCTTCAGCCACACCGGCCCTTTGTTGACACCCCTGACCTGAGACATAAATCTAATTTTAAACCTAACCCTGTTAATAAAAATATGAGGTTAACAAATTGACACACATACACAATACACACAATACACACACACACACACACACACACACACACACACACACTTAATGACATTTTAAGGACTGCTTCAGGCCACGCTGCTTTTTGCACGAGGCATAATACAGGACAGCCAGTCAGAACAGAGGTCATTTACATATATCAGTCTTAAAGGCAGGGTATTAAAAAAACAGCCTGTTCAGTTATAAGGGATAAAGAGGGGTAGGCCATTGTTGTGATGAATTAATTTATAAATGTTTTAGGTACATAAAACCACACACACATCTTAGGTGGACCTCAAGTAGAATATGGGGCTTTTAACAGTGTTGAAATTATAGACTACAAAATGTACAAAACCCACTAAAGCACCATCTGATTCAGAAACACAGATTGACTGACTACAGTGTGATTTCAGTTTAATATTTCCTTGTTAAAACGTCCAGTCTCGCTTCCCAGCACAGCCGCTGGTCCATTTATCCATTTAGCCCACGCAAAAAAAAATAATTGTTTACCTGGAAGTAAGGGGCTTTGGTTACAGTGTGAAAACACACAAGCGGACATAAAACCACATTCGTGGTCACTGTTTCCCACATGCACTCACACACACACACACACACACACACACACACTCAGGTTATGCACTTCGCTAATTGTTCACCCAGGCGTTTGGTAAAAACATACATTCTGGAAAATTCTTTCTGTGAGATGACGATGGCCATACAGTCAGCAAAGCAAAGTTTGCTCATCAGATCCAATCGAGGAGTCGACCACAAGAAGCGAAACGCAGTGGTGCTGTCGTAATGAGAAGCCCACTGCACCATCAAAGATGCTAACACAATGCCTGTTCTGGAGTCTGGTCGTTAGAAAGGGCCTTGCTAAGCTCTGCTGTCTGGATAATTAACCAAATTGGAGAGAGAGGAGTGCGTAGGAGCAAATGAATGGAATCATGGTCCGGCAGTATTGAATTTCGTGGCTTTTAAATCCCGGGAACATGGCGCCCAAATTGAGTTTGCCTGTCTCAGGTCCCTGCTTGTCAGGGTCTAATGCCAAATTTGCTGCTTTCACGTTTTCGTCCCGGCAGCCTCTGGTTTGCATTTAGCCCATTTGTGCAGCTGGGCTCCTTTTGGAGGCCCTGATTACTTTGGCTGTTCCCCTTTTCACCGCACTTCACACACACACACACACACACACACACACACACACATATATACATATACATACATACATACACACAAATCAATGTACCAACATTTTTATTCCAAGTAATTGTAATTCCAAATTATATATATAGACTTGTTTTTATACAGTGTCAGGACAAGTTTTACACGCTGTTACTCTCATATCAGACAGAACCTCATAACATTTTTAAAATGACTTGATAACGCCAACTGACCTTGTGTAAACATTTCATGACCAATTCTGGTCCGTTAGTCATTAAATTGGCCCACAATTGGAATAAAAATGTTGGTACGTTGATTTATATGAAAGTACATGAACTTCACTGTTTCTGAGGTACAAGGATTTGTTTCAAAAGTGACACTATGTCTCATGTGTATTTTACATATGTAAGTATCTATATATAATAAGAATTTCCAACCTTAGTCTTTTCCTCAATCTCAGTGACAAAAAAGAAATGGTTTAAAACAAAGACATGCCACATAGATCTTTAAAAAGTACAACTTCAAAAAAGGGACACTTTGTTTGCACTGATAAGATTATGCTGAGTTATCTGGGTTTTCCTCTGGTTTTCCTACATATTCAGGATATTTTCGCCCTGAAAATGTATGAAAACAAGCAAATCTACACACCAACACACATGTTGTGCCCCAGGTTGAACAAGGTGTGTATCTTCTGTTTGCTCTCAGTGTGGGAACAGATGTACATAATTGACATAGAACAGTGCCCAAAAAATCACATACACACATGCACACACGCATGCATGCACACACGCACACGCGCACACACACACACACACATACACACACACACCCACACACACATATCATGTCTCTAACCTAGAGCTCTAAGAAAAGCTGCTGGCTGGTTTGTGATGTCCTGAAGTGACAGCAGAGCCAAAGTGGTCGCTGAGGTTTTAGCTGTCCTCTCAACTGCACATTTCAGCAGCAGGTGGGTTCAGCCCCATTTCTCCTCTGTGCCTCCTTTTCTCCACGCACACATACACACCCATACACACATATACACTCGTCTTTTTTTCTCTTCTGTTTCTATCTCATATCTATCCATCTCTCTCTCTCTCTCTCTCTCTCAATCTCCAGGGGGCTTGACTCCCTAGCCATTACACTCTGTCAGAGCCGGTATGATGGCTTCAATATGGCAGCCACTGCTTCGAACTGTATGTGTGTGTGTGTGTGTGTGTGTGTATACATATGCCCCATGGATGTTAACCCTCCTTGGCATTTACACCATTAAATACTTTTTTTTACATTTTGTGCAACTATTTCTAACTCAGATTATTAAAACAAAAAAAAGAATTATGTAGAAAGTGCAGATTGTAAACTTTCATTTGTGAGAAGAAATGCATGGAAATTAGACTCATCTTTTGCCACACAATGTAAATCAAATGTAAATGATATACATTAATTTTTTAAACGAATGCAAAGTCACAGCTATTTCTGTGACCGAGTGACAATGACTGAACCCCAGTCATTATACATAACGGCCAGAAGGTCTAGAGTAATGTTTTCCATCACAAAATTGGTCCCACCCACTTGAAATCAGAATGTGATTGGTTGATTCCTCTGTCGCTTGTGAAACCCTATCCAATGGAAGCGCTTGCTAAGCATTGTCCATCTAGACATCACAGAGAGAAAATTCTGATTAGATCATTTTTCATTAGGTTTGTTTTCAACAAGATGTAATAATGGAATGGGAGTAGGGGTGCAGATCTTGTTGAGTTTTCAGTATAACATGATTCTCTTGGATAAAAATATACTAAAAATTACAGACTTTATAAAATTAGAAATTAGAAGGCGTTCTCTGAAGGTTCCCCTCTGGCCTGTACTAAGCCAAGAGACCTGTACATACATTGACAGTGTATCAGTCCAAGACTCACTGTGAGTTTAGAGAATGTTCTCTAAAGACAGTGTAAAGAAAGTGTCATTTTGTAATTGTTGCCAAGTGTCTGTTTTCATATTTACATATTGTTCACATTGAAATCAATATCAAGAGACACTTTTTTGATGGGTGTCCTGGATGTGTAATTAGTTTTGTAGTTATAAAACTATGTAATCTAACTCCAATATACAGCAAAACAACTAACTCTAGACTAAGGGTTAAATGAAAGGTGCAATGAAGGTGAAACCAGCATTCTCCCTGAGCTTCCCACCAGGTTCCATGTTCTGCTGAGCACACTCCCCCACACATTTTCCTGTCTAGTAACTGTCTGAGTGTGTGAGGCTCTAACGCTGTGTGTTGTGTTTTCCACAGGATGTTGAGGAGTAACCAGATCACCTGTGTGGACAACTCCACTTTCACTGGACTCAGCTCCGTCCGCCTGCTCTCCCTCTACGATAACCGCATCTCCACTATCGCCCCGGGGGCCTTCACCACCTTACACTCCCTCTCCACCATGTGAGTGCTCCCATGCACACACACAAACTCACACATGCACAAACACACATACAAGGTCTCACACACACACACACACACACACACACACACACACACACATTCACACACTTACACGGTCTCACACACATACACACACATACACACATACACACATTCACGCTCACACACATGAGTAATACACAAAGGATAGTAAACAAATAAGGTAAATGTATGATAAACAAGTTCTGAAATCTAACCTGAGCCATTAGATTTTCAATGTCACGTTACAATGTTATTTTGTCTTTTTTTTTTCTTTTTTTGTACGTCACCAGGTGTCCTTAACATGGTGTGAAAATGTAATATTGAGATGACCAGTAAAAACTTACATTAAGGTTAAGAATGTTCTGTGACACATACTCAAAAAAAAACCAGAATATTCTAATCACATGCATTTCACATTATATTGTGAAAATAATAAGCAAAATTTCCAGAATTTACTTTTTTTCCCCACACAATTTCTTCTTCAATATTGAACAAAAAAAGCAGTTTGTGCTGAATAAGAGGACCTAGAATGATTGATAAATGAGACATGTCACCAAGTTAAAAAAAATATATAAGAGATCAATACCTGGTGATGACCAAGAGAACATAACTGGCCTCACTTTCTCTGGATGGCCCTCCTTTCACCCCTCACTCGCATGATGCTAACAGAATTAGTTTTCTCCTCCAAGCACATTGAGCTGTCCAATAACATCGTCTTTGAAAAGTTACAGTGGTGCTTCACCTCTCCAGATTGACAGTATCACATGAAAGAGGGACCCCCAGCTAAAGGATAGGAATTGGCCACAAAAAAATTAGGGTGTAAAATTCAGTGTATTTATATATATGCCCAGATGGACACTTTTTTACATCTTAGTGGGTAAATACTCTGTTGTACTAGTGCATCTCAGTTTCTATACCATCAGCATTAACCAACAGCAAAACCAACTTTATTTGGCATGCATGTATCAGTCAGTATTTGTATATTAAGAGAGAACTGTCTACTGTAGTGGGTCTTGGTCAGTTTGGGGTTAAAACCTGGTTTCTGTAGCACACGATCACACAGGGAGTCTAGGGCAGTGGATTTGGTCACACATGCAGCACCAATCACACCGCTATTATAATCCCATAGAAAGGGAGGCCGAGCATGTGGTGTAATCAAACTGAGCGATGCTTTTCTTTTGCATTATTGTTTGCAGATGCTTTTCCAAATTCTGTGCTTGTTTTCTTTGTCTCTCAGCGCTTTCTCTCAAACGACTGATGTCAGTATTTTGGTTTGGCCGCCTTCAAGCATGACGGATGACATAAAAAGAATAAAGGGGGGGGGGGGGGGGGGGGGGGGTTTTTTTTTTTTTA
>JBBPCZ010000034.1:8164785-8197759 GCA_037974445.1 Brycinus macrolepidotus
CTATGTAACTATTGTTAAACATCATTATAATTGATTAAATCGATTTGAGCATTCCAAAGTGCATCACAATGATCCACCTGATAGACGTCTCTAGTGCTTGACTCTCTGGGCCTTTGAGACTGTTCCCAATGGACATGAAAATGTTGAGCATGTCAGATCTGGACCCAGAGCTGGATTTAGCTATTTCCTTTCTAAAGGAAAGGACATCTGTTGGAATCAGTCTCCCTGTGGCACAGAATTGCTTCCCTCTACTCTTTCTTCGTCCACTAAATAAACTTGTAGCGTAGCGCTCGACTCCCAAAGAGGCGTAATTGAGCTTACAGCTGCAATCCATAACAGCATTGACTGCCTGTGTAACATCAACTTCAGCCAGTGGGGTGAGACCCTTCTGTAAGCAAATGATAGTGCCGGGTAATTGAATTTGGAAAACGTAAATATGTCTACAGGTTCAGTGATTTTAGATAACTTTCCGAGATGAAGGCTCCGGTAATTGTGCCTAACTTTGTGTATGTGTTGTTTGTAATGCGGTTTCGCGGAGGGGAAAATCCAAGTATTTTATTTTCAGCTGACAGGAAATTGACTTCCCCCCCACTCGAGAGAGGGACATGAGGCTGCTGAAATCTTCAACAGCTTTGTGTTTGTTTTTATGGAGCTCCATAATGGGACGCTTGAAGCTAATACGCAGGCTAGGCACACATCAAAGCCTCACCATCCTGAACCCCCCCCCCCCCTCCCGTCCAAAAATATTATGACCTCTGGAAAATTTCTGCCTGTCAGAATTGTAGACAAAAGGCCAATACTGGTCAACACAGCACAGCCACTCCTGAGAGCGGCCTGTGAGACAGGCTTGGTCTCTGCTGCCCCCAAGTGGAGTGGTAGGTTTAAGCCAGAAGTTTAAGTCCTATTGTCAGCAGTTCCCAACAGCCCTGATGTACTGAGAGGATTAGGGGTGGATTAAGTATATTTTTTATTCTTTGAAATGTGGTGGCGGCCCTCTGTTCTATTTGTTAATATATAAACCTCCTTCTTCCTCTTTATACAAAACTCTTCCGCTCTTCACTCAGCTAGCATATGGAACCTCAGGCTGCTTTTAATGAAAGATGTCTGTCAAAGGCAAAGACATAGGAAAAAATGTCATTAAACTGCAATAAAGCCAGATATCCACGGTGGTATTTATGTACCAAATGGATGGGCGGGAGGCTTTTTGGGGGGTCCTGCAAACAGACCATTGTGTTGGTTGCATATTGAAACCCAGAATTGAATTATGAGGCTGTAATCCAAACCACACATGCATTTGCCTTGGGTTTGTATGGAGCCAAGACCTCAGTAAAGCTTGGCCAAGAACTGGGCTATGCATCCGAGGACACCGAGCTATGTCTGCACCTATGGCTTCAGCACTTATGCAATGGAAACGTCAGCGCAGCGCCAGCCACAGTATGAGCCACAAGCTCATTTTAATACTGGCCTGTTTGCTTTGTATATATGAATGGTTTTGTGTTTTTCCTGTGCATGGTGACTGTGGCCAGATGTCGGGCAAGGAAGACATAGAACAGGACCACCTATGATCAGAACCGATGAGGTACAAGAACCCAGAGCCGTTTTCCAGAATTCGCACCCCATTAGTTTCAGCTGCTAATTCAATGTTTGAGCAACCTGACCTGCAGTGCATTTTAGCGAAAGTGTCAGATTCTCACGGTGCAGAGGGATGGCTTTTGACACGTTTTTTGCCAGGGTGCTGTTTTTGGACGCCCTCACAGCTTTTCTTAGGGAGAATGCAAGTTGGCAGAACGACGCAAAGCAAAGAGAGGAAGGGCTTGTTTTGAGTGGAGGAGGAGAACAAGCCATAACACACTACCCACAATCTCGCCCTTACACACTCACTCACTTTCTCTCTCTCTCTCTCTCTCTCTCTCTCTCTCTCTCTCTCTCTCTCTCACCCTCACTCTGCCAAACCACTGTCTCTAGCTGTCTGTAGCTGCCTGTGTTCCCTCCAGGAATAACTCCTCCAGTAGAGTACGTGGGTCTCCGTAGATCAAACGTGATCTGCTTTCTCGGGCTCTGATGTCGGTTCACATGGGGTTCACATGGGGTCATGACCCCATACACTATAGTATCACCTCAGACAAAACACAATTACCCAACAGTAAGCAGAGCCAAGGGAGCTGCTTGTTCTGGATGTAGCCGTGTGGGAAGCTGGAGAAGATAAATGTCTTTTGGAGCTCCAGGGAGCAAGCGCAGTATGTGGGCCTCGCCATCCAGCTGAGCCGACTGGAGCTCGCTGTCAGACTCTGTGTGTTTTGAGGGTACTCATCACTCCGTGGTGGTTTAACACAAGCAAGCAAAACAGAATCGCTGTCCTGGGTTTATCCAAACACCAAGCCAAACACACCAAAGGCCCTCACCTCAACATGTTCTGCCCCCACTGGCCTCAGTGCGTGTTTGTGTATGAGAGAGAAAGTGTCAGTTCCACTCACCGCACGAGAGAACAGGTTCCCAGCCAAAACAAGCTCCCCTCACCCTGTTCTCCCCATCACTGCCAAACCAGAGCTCACAAAAACTACACCTGGCAGAGCCGTTCACTTTACTTCATCGAAGCACAAGCAGATGTTTCATACTGTAAATGTCTGCGTCATTTTGATGTCGGAAGAAGAGCTCAGTTGACCCATTCGTGCCACAAATGGGTTTATTTGTAGCACCTGGAGCCAAGCTGGACACACTTTACAGAGTTTTGACAAAAATTAGAAGCTTAGGTAATTCAAACTTTGACAACCCAGTGACAAACTTTTTAAAGACCATATTTATACAGTGTAGTCAAGCTTACCTAAGAAAAAAAAGTGTTTATTATGATATTTTGGTCTCAATGAATGGGACTTTTGCCAGTATTCTGTTCAGCTTGTTCCGACCAAACAGTTGATAAGAAAGGACACATTTGTGGGTGAAGCATGGCTAGATCAGTGATGCTTAATGCTTGATATGACCAGATTTATTAACAAGCCTTTTTCTTTGTTTGTGTGTGTGTGTGTGTGTGTGTGTGTGTGTGTGTATGTGTGTGTATGTGTGTGTGTCTTTGTGTGTGTGTGTCAGTGTGGAGACAGTGAATGATGGATTCTCCCACACGGTGGAACTGCTGTTCCAGAATCAGACACTCAGTCTGGTGGTGGATAAAGGAGCCCCCAAGAGTCTGGGCAAACTGTCTCGGCCACCCGCGGTGGAGTCTAACACCCAGCTCTACATCGGAGGTCAGAGTCAAGCACACACTCACTCACACAGCTCCTACATTACTGTGTACAGATAATCATTAAGGTGCTCCTTTAATATCTGTGATATTGTCTTAAATCATTTTCCTCTTAACCTAAATATAGTTAATCAGCCAGAACAGCATCTTTTGTTTTCACTGTGAAGTAACAGAAACTCACACTAATCGTCCCGCTTTACATTTTGATTACTCTTATAACTGATTTATGAATGGTTACAAGTAGTTTATTAATGGTTATTTATGAATAAGGTCTGTACTGTTAAAGCTTATATCACTGGTTACTGATTTTACTTTTTAATCAGTCAGCATTATAGCTGTCAGTTTCATCAGATATTTATATTCTTCATATAACAGCTCTCTGCTACCCTTTTTATTTATGTTATATATGCTTTTATATGTTTTTTATATTTATGTTATATAATGATTTTAAGGTTTTTATGACCTATAATTTAAGGTTTTTATGACCTATATATAATGATTTTAAGGTTTTTATGACCTATAATCCTAATAATCCTAATTTAAACCAAATATAAACTCTTTAAAAGGGTGGTCTTATTGTAAAGTGGTACCCAAACTGCATGTTAACTCCAGGCTTACAACATTGCTCACTTGCCTCAAACCACATTATGTTGCTGACTTATCTCAAATTACTTATGTGCTTAAGTAGTTTCTGACACTGTTATCCATAAATGTAGTCAAACGTGTGTTGCATGGCCAAAAACATTAGTTGCAGCCATGTTGAAGGCATGCATTATTAAACATATACTCTTATGTGATTTGTTGGTCTCACGTGTGCCCCGTGTGTTCGCTTCATCAGGCCTCCGTTCCAGACCTGACCACCAGTCTCAGTCGTTCAACGGCTGCATCCATAATGTGCGGATCAATGATGAGCTGCAGGAGCTGGGCAGTCTGCTGGCCAGTGTAGAGGGCGTCCTGCCAGGCTGCCACTCATGCAGTGTGTGTGCTGAAGGAGCCTGCAGGCAGACAGGTGAGGCAGGAGTGACCTGCAATTGTCCAGCCGGCAGCAGTGGCCTACTGTGTGACCAGCAAAGCACCACCAACCCCTGCCAGAGCAGCAGGTACTGAGGCAACACACACACACACACACACACACACACACACAGACACACACACACACACACACGTCAATTTTCTCCTTCTCTCTTGCTCACTGTTATAATAAAAAGCTACCCTAACCCCACACCATCATCCAATGAGAACATACTGTTGTAAAATCTATAGCTTTTAAAATTTATATTTTATGTACTATAGGAACAAAACATAATAATATTACAAAATAAAATTGAAAAACCAAATTTAAAACCTATACCCCATCTTTATTTATACAATCATATGAAAATGTGTAAATAGCCCCAAACTCAATGACGTGTTGGTTTTCTAAGTGACCATAACTTTATCTACAGAGAACAAACTTAAATATAGCAGATAAATATACTGCACATTCTTGATTTTATTTACTTTTTTATTTGACAATATGTCTATATACAATGTGTCACATCTTTTGCACAGTCCACATTTTATGTTTTTTTTCCTGAATGTTAAATTCAGGGGGGAAAAAACAGTATTGTTGTAGAGGATGTTTGCAACAGATTTGACCTGAATTTAGTTGTATACTGTTTTGTCTTTTTGGCCCTCAGACCACCACAAACATTGCATTTTTGCCCACCATGAAAAAAACTGAAAACCACCCCTAAAGCAGATGCATGACAGAACGTCGAAAACAGATGCATGACAGAACGTTGAGAACATATAAAGCAATTATTAATTAATATGAGCAGGCAATAGAGCATTGTGAACCATGCGCAACAACAAGAATTCACACATTTCTCCTTCTCTTTCTCTCTCTCTCTTTCTCTCCCTCTCTCTCTCTCTGCAGGTGTGTTCATGGCCTGTGTGTGGCTAAGGGCTCGTCCTACAGCTGTAAGTGTGTGCAGGGTTACTCAGGCCAGTACTGTGAGAGGAGAGAGGAGCCGCGGGCCTGCAGGGGGCAGCAGTGTGTGCATGGAGAGTGCAGAGTGGACGAGAGCGGAGAAGCTGCATGCCACTGCCAGCCTGGCTACACAGGTCCCATCTGTGATACAGGTGAGACACCATCCACTACAAACAACATCCACGTGGGAGGGAGCATTCCTGCAACTACAAGTGTATGAAAACAATCAGAAATCCAGCTGAGCCAGCTCTCGCTGTTTCCCTGCAGCAGCTGACACAGCAGGTTAAAGACCTTGTCCGTCATACAGAAGCATATTTAACCCTGTGATTTGGTGAGAATCAGTTGACAGTCAGCAGTGACATTTCAGCTGAAACTTACTCCTACTGATGAGAAAAAAACAGACCAGGACACATTTCTCCCAAACTTTACCCCAAATGTATTAGATTATCTGGTAAATATTTATAGCCATAAATATTTGATACATAAATATGTTTGGTGTTTCAGATTTGCTTCTTTATCTTTACAAGGCTAACGTAGCTAATAGAGACTCACTCAGCATCATGGAAACCGCATCACAATCGTTCCTTAAATCATGTCAGGTTGTTAAGTAAAATAGACCTGATTATGTGATTACGTGTCTGACACTGTGTCGCTGTTATCTATAAAAAAAGACAAAAAGGGAAGACTTTCCTATTGAACAGTTCACAACTTTTGGCTCAAAAGGGAATTCCACCAAATGGAATATATAACATAATTAAATCATCAGAAGTCATTCATAGTGGTTTGATCTGTCAGTCAGAATTGTTCACAGCAGTGGTGATTGGAACCAGATTGGAACCAGTTCAGACTGGTACCACAGAATTGTTACCAATATTCTTCCTGGGGCCTTAGATGTTGTTTTATTATAGTTTTGAGAGAAAAAAACATTTTGGCCATTTTCTAAATCCATTCACAGCAGAGAGGTGTTATTAGTCAAAACAGTATTTAGTGTTCAACCAGTAATAGCATTACAAATAAAAAAGCACATACACTGGTCATTTTGTGTGGTAAGAATATGGCCCCTAGTAAAGAAAGTCAGTAGGTTTCTCTCTTTGTATGCTCAATTATGTAAAAACTGTTCGACTTTCTCTAAAAGTTACCCAGTTTAGTGAGAAATCCCTCATTGTAAATACCCTGATTAGTGCTTAGGTCCAAATTTGGCGACCAAAGCGAAACCACACTTAATTGAAAGTTGCCTGTCCTGAGAATGTTACTATCCTAATGAAGATAAGAGTATTGCTTATGTCTTCTTTGTCCCCATTGCACATTGCTGAATGATAGTGATGGACCATGCTTCTTCCACACTTTTTCTGATTTATTTCAGTTTTCTGGTTCTATGTGTGAGGTCTGAGATGTGGTTCACATATTGATACAGTTCAATGTGTAGTTATGTTGTCAAGAGACTGAGGACCTGAAGTGTATTCCAGATATTAACCCAGTTTAATGTGTCGAATAAGATTTTTACCCATTTTTTACCATTCTCTTCTCGTCCACCCAGAGTTGGCCTGTCAGGGGGAGATGATCCGGGAGTTGATGAAGCGCCACATGGGCCACAAGACGTGTACATCGACCAGTAAGGTGCCCAGAGTGGAGTGCCCCCGCGTCTGCCACTCGGGCCTCTGCTGCACCCCCACCAAGAGTCGCCGACGGAAAGTCAGCTTCAAGTGCTCGGATGGATCCTCCTTCTCCGAAGAGTTGGAGACAACCTTGGAGTGCGCCTGCTCGAAATGCCCTTCATAATGACCCCCCACCCCTTCATCTCCCATAACCCCCCCACCCCCAGCCGGGAGGAGCCAGAGGGAAAGAAGAAAATATATTGTAAAATAAATAAAAAGCAAATAGAACTTATTTTTATTAAGGGATTTTTTTCTAAAGAGGAAGAGACTGTTTTTATGACTTTGCTTATATGTGTGATATGAAAAGTTATTTTGTATCAGTGAACAAAAGAATCACACACACGTACACACACACACAAAACAGATTACCATTCCTGAAAATATATGACTTTTTATATATATGTGTAAATCTATATAAATGTACAATCTAACCTGAGGATTAATTCGGTTTGTGTATTGCATGTCTGAGTGAGCGGGGAGTTTCCGGGACACTTTAAGAGTTAATACGTGGAATTGAAAACGTGCCCGTACTGTCAATCAGAAGAGCATAAGAGGAGCCTCGAACGTGAAGAGGATCGCAATAATGTTGTGTGTGCTCTGCTGGTGAAACAGGAACTTCTTTTTCTCTACCAGTGCCTCTTACCCAGCCAGCATGCCTTATAATGGACTCCATAGGGCTCACCTGCAGAGCAAATGGAACTGTGGGCCAGCGGGATTGGAACTTCTTATCTCCAGAGCTCCTGAACTGTTTTTTTTTTTCGTGCTTCAGTTCTTTTCAGTTGTTTTGTTCCTGTCTACATTATTTCCCATCAGAGAGAGAGAGATCAGTAGAATTTCTAGGAGGATGGCTCTGGATCACTGGTCAAACCTCATCAGAGTTCAACGTATTTCCTTGTATTTCTCACACGACTGCATGGAAGTATATAAAGACTGAATGTGAACTCTAGCTCTGTGGTCAGGCAGCGGTCAGCCCTGTTATCTGCTCGGCCTGGTCTTGTTGTAGCAGCACAGGCCACAGCGACAGCTCTGATGGAAAGCTCTCCATACTGACACAGTATTCCAGCATAACCGTCCCTTACTAATATATTAAACACAAATATGTTACGCCCATTACTACTGTATTTTGTATCATATACCCATTGTTTTTTTTCCCCCCATAAAATGCCCATCTCAAAAAGCAAATGGAATGTCCCACAGCAAAACTGCTCTACTTCTTCTCCCCAAAGCCCTCATGGAACAACCATCAGGTGTAATTATCGCTCCAAATTCACCTCCCAGTGTACAACGCAAGTGATAAATGATCATGGATGAGCTGATGTAAGATGGATTATATTAACACCTGTAAAGATAAACACGGTGGAACTAATAGAAGGTCATTTCTGGTTGAATATGAACTAGAGAGTGATGAATAACTTACTATGAATGTTGAATTAAAACTTTTAATGAAACATAGTTTTTTCCATTATTGATGTTCCAGTTATTGGAACAGCCATGATTTTATCAGTTCAGCTTCTTTATCTGCAGCCTTCATATTATTAATATTCATATAATTATTTATTAATGTGAAGACTTATTATGAGCACTTTATCTAGCCAAGAAAATGAGGATCTGATGTGTGGTTCATACATCGATGCAGTTCACTGTGTAGGTGTGTAGTTAAGAGACTGAGGAATTGAAATGTGGTCCACTTATTGGTCCAGTTTAATGTGTTTATTAAGCCAATGAGCTATTGAGAGTTAAGGATCAGAATGAAGGGTTTCGTCTCCATTTGTGAACATTAAGTGATTCACATCAGGGCTCGATTTGAGAGGAGATGCATGTGGATTCTGTTACTCACAAATTACCCCCTTTGAACTGATGTTTATTTGTGTTGATCGGAGGTTTCATGAGTTCTTTATCATAAACTAATAAGCAGGATAATTTCTTAGTGGTATAGTTTCTGAGGGCCCCCAAAGTTTTGGGGGGCACAAGTACCTAGTCATGCATCTGTTTGACTGAACTGTGACGTTTTTTAACCTTTTCAGTGTAACAGGTTGTGTTTTGTGTCATTTATTGTAGAGGAATTTAACCATAAACAGGAGATTTGATGCTTCATATGTCAGACAACTAGTGGCAGCAAAGAGAGTAATTCTATACCCATAAATAAAGTAATATGACTGGGATGAGTGCTCCACCCTGCAAGTCGGATGTTGCTTGGCCATTCCATCAAGTTATGAATGGGGCAAGGCACACTTGTACTGACTTGTGAGGTGGCAAAAATTCACATTTTTTCTTTTAATTGGTAATGTGGAGGAGTGTTCAGGGCCACATGCACCAACTTGCAGTACTTCAGCTTGCAGATCTTTAAAGAAAAATTCTAAACTATACAGATAGCCTATGATTACCAGCATTAACCACTGCAAGATAAAATAAAATTAAAATTAAATAACAGTGATTTTTACTTGGTATTTTATTCAGCTGTAACTGTAATTATAAGTCAACTAGAGAGCACTGTAAAGCTAATTCATAAAATACATAAAAAAATGAATAAAAACTGCCCCATCATTTCCCTATTTTATTTACAGATTGTATTGTTGTTGTTTTTTTACTCCACACTGCACAATGATCTGTAATCTGGTTCTTGCTGTAGTACTTCCTGTCTTCCACTAGATGGCTCACCAGTTCACTAGTTTGGCTGTAGCTCTTGTGTGATTTGAAGTCACTTTACTCTGCTTGGAACCTCCAGCAGGGGAACGTCCTCCCAAGCTCTCTTTCAGGGGTCAGAAACTGTAAGCAGGGCTTGAAAAAGCACAAGCTTCAAACGGCCCATAACAGGAACAGCATCATGAACACAAGAGCAAAGTAAATGAGTGAATGGGAAGGTCGCCCTGACTTACTAATGACGTATTCACTCCATTATCTTGCTTGGTAATCCTCTAGAAGAAGATGAGGCGTTAATGACATTCAGATGAAGTAATGAGAGTACCCAGAACAATGGCACTATAATACCCGGATGTATTGGCGGTTTGGCCCGTGGCGCATCTCCTTGTTAATTAAGAGAGCTAATCTTTGCATGAGTTCGGTCCCACTGAGAATCGGTGTTTACAAAGGGAAGGATCTCTCCCTCTCTCTCCCTTTCATGCATTTCAAATCCTTTCAAGTCCTCTCATCTTGTTTAGAGGCTTGCCTCCCAACCCTGCCATTCCCTCTGATGCACCTCTTCGCCCTGCAGGGTGGGAAAAATGGGGCGAGCACCGCCAGCGCACGTCATGTTATTAAAAACACACAATAATTCCACGCAACAAGGCGTTCCGGCCATGGATGTTAATGTGTGTTCTCATGACTGGGAGAGGTCATGTAGGAGCTCAGGTGGAGAACTGAATAGAAAAAAAAAGGTGTCATGAGACACATTTGAAACAATGCACTTGTCTCTGTGTGGATATGACGTCTGAAAACAGCCTATACAGTCAAGTCAAGTAGGTGTTTATTGTCATTTCAGCCACACACACAGTACACAGTTTAATGAAACAACGTTCCTAAAGGACTGTGGAGCAACACAAGAACAAAAACAGAAACACCACAAGACTACATAAGTGCAGACAGAACAAAATACAGAGAGTGTAAAAAGAGCAGGAGAGAGAGTTGAAGAAAAACACGAGCAACAAAACAGGACAAGACAACATTCAGTGCATGCAATTGAATACAACATTATGACAGATGCTGCATTCTAGAGTTGTTAGGTGTGCAAAAATGCAGAATACAGGTAGACAGCAATAAATAATATTTGTGCAAATAAAAGCAGCAGCAGGAAAGAGAATGTGCAGTATAGAATAAATAGGGGGTATTTACAGTGGCAGTTGAGGTCCCGCAATGCAACACAACACAGAAATAATGTACCCTGGCACACACTGCAGTGTGTTGTGTGCAGCAGAATGTGAATACTGTTGCAGATCATGACAAAATCATTTACTTCAAGTACCCGGGTTTGTGTAAGTGCTCTCTATGTTTTGTGATCATTTTTAAGCATTTTCTGCTGGGATGAATAAAGTTTTCTGATTCTGATTCTAACACAGACACTGAAATTCAAATGTAAACTGGAAATATGTCATTTTCTCAGCCATCAGCAGGAGAATTGGTGAATCGTGGCTCTGACCGACAGCCTGACGCTGTGTGAAAGCTCCGTTCCCACCGCACAGCTGGCTGCAGTCAGACAGAGAAAACGGGCAGATGGCGCCCAACTGCCAGCGCAGCCACCCGCACAGAGAGGCCAGATCTGGTCCTTTTCAGTTTTTGTGCTGTTTTCTCAACTTTGACCGGGGCTTTGGTTCTGTCGGACCAGCCAGTCAGCTGCAGCTTACTTCAGAACATCACAAAGAAACAAAGACTGTCTTTAATAAGGGGTCATTTTCTACATATGTCCCGTTTTTTCCTTCAAAGTCCACTCATGATTTTGTGCGTTCATGTAGCAGAAATGGTCTGAATAAAAAATTTATGTGACCGTTTCCTGGCCTTTTCTTATTACTTAGAAATAATCAGGTTATTCTAGTCAGGGTGAGTTTAAGACCAAAAACAGTTGTATGCAAGAGTTTAGGCACCCCAGGTCAAATAAAGTCAAATCAAGTACATGTCACATTAAGTACACACTACAGACAACACTCATCTATTCATTTTAACACACAATTACAAAAAGCTGACACATTGTCTGCCGCCAATATGTTAAACACAGCAAATAAACAGAAACTGTGAAAATCCTGAAAATATGATTTTTAGTTCATAAAATATTTACTGTATTTATTTTAACAGGGATTATGCAAAATAAGAAGGGAGGTGCTACTACTACTACTAATAATAATAATAATAATAATAATAATAGTAATAATGTTTAATATGTGTACAACCTTTCTCAAACTCAAGGACGCTTTACAGGGTAACTACAAAACAAGCATACAAATAATACATTCACAACACACACTACACGACAGCAGAATACTCATGTACATCAACTTCGGTTTTTCATCTGCTTTTGGCTCCGGCGAAAAGGCCAGTTAGTACTTTGGAAGCCTTCACCCAATTTCTCAGAAACAGCTTGCGAAAGTAAAGACTTTCATGACTGATTGTGTTTTGAGGGTCTTTCAAAAACAGACCACCTTAGAGATTATGGGTGTTTATGTTCCTGTTTTCTTTGTTTTGTTTGCAGAATTAAGGACCTATAAAGTGCTCTGCTTTAAACTATTTATTTTCCCTTGAATACTTCTAAGCTGTGTTTACTGCCTTCGGCCTTGTGAAACACACAGAAACTCCTCAAGATTTAAATGATAGTGCAGAGTGCTCAAGCATGGGCCTGCTCTGTAAAACACCACATTCAGATGATGTTGCAATAGAGCGAACCAAACGAAGAGACGAGGCAAAAGCACAGCAGTGGTGACATACTTTCGCATCCAAGTTCAAGGCAAGACTGAGCTGCTGAAGTGGATGTGCATGTCCGGCCCTGTGTGTCGAATGGGAATCCTCAGTGGGGGAGTTTGGCACGCAGTGTTTTGCAGGGAGATGTGTGACAGGGGCATTTTAGTAATCACTCGGAGCAGCGGGGTCAGCATCACTGTCACTCCTGCGTCCTGTTGACTGCTGTGCACTTTCAAGTAGGGTAATCACTTTGTGCACAGACAGAACGCTTTTTCTCACACACACAGGGTCACCACCACTGTTTCAAACCCCATCCCAACTGGCGGTCCTAAACTGCGCATGCACGCCAGGACCACAAGGCCACAGAGTGTCACATTCAAAGGGGACTCACAAGTGCCCTCTATGCACCTTTAGTGCTTTGGACATCATCAGTGAAGCCTCTTATCGAAAACCTGAGGACCGATCAGAGTGGACCGGTGTGTTTAGAGGTGGGTTATCCCATGCCAACTCACTCAGAGCTTGTCCAGTTATGTTATGGGTTTCCCTGATCAAATTCAAGCAAAAAAATTGCCTTTGTTCAGGCAGGCAGCTTGAATCTGATTTTTCAGTAGATTTGATTTGAGCAGGACAGATTTTATTGCGGTCTGAAAAAAGCTGGATGAAATCCGAGCACATTCAAGCTATATTTGTACACATTTATACTAAGTTGTTGGTATCTTTGTTTGTCTTTTTTTTTTCTTGACATCAGAAATGTGCAACAAGAAAGTCAGTGCTGCATCACATATTATAGTTAAATAATGGAGAGTTAAAGCTTTTAACCAATATTTCAGATACATATATGCACTGTTTGTGCTGTAGCTTTACAGTGATCTCATTAGCCTTTTAGCTAATGGGATTTACTGACTGTGTCGTCCGACTGCAACGCCGTGCTTTGTTCATGTTGTAGTTGCAAAAACATAATTTTGTTATTATTATTCAACAGTAGTACTGTACTGAGTTTTAACTGCTTACAGCATAGCTGAACTAATATAAAATATAAACTGGGCATAAATATGACAGTAAGAATCATATTTTGTTTTACAACAAATGATTTCATGTTAATTTATTTAATGTGTAAATGTTGTATTATCAGAATCCGATTCTGATTCTGATTCTGATAATGCATTACAGTAGTTTTGTTTTGTAGGATTCATCTGATATATTGTTGGATGTATTTTTATGTTGGATTGTGCAATATTTCATTTTTTAAATTAATGTTTTTTTTTGGTTTTTTTTTTAATGTTTAAGATTTTATTCAGTATTCTTACATTTTATTCAGACCTATTTATCAGTTTGGCAATTATGACACAACATTTTCTCAAAAGAGAATAAAAACATTACCAATAACCAGCATGGTGGAGTATAGGATGCTGAGATGTGAGTCAAAATTTACTAACTTACTAATTTAACTTACTAATTTTACTAATTTAACTCATTAAGCTGCATTATACTTGTCAACTGAATGGAGCCACTGTAGATAACCACATGAGCTATTTCAATAATGTAATGTCTCACTGAGTACAGCAGGTGTTTTACATTGCAAAAATATGTACAAAACACACACTTTTAAACCTACAGTCCTTGAGGCACCATGTGGAACAGACCATGTGTAATCTGCACTTTCCAGTAAAAACAGTTTCACTAATACTGAAATACTCTGGGGTGTAAATCTGCTGTGCACTCATTTCCATTTCAGTCATTGACATTTAGTTCAACTTTTGCCTTTCTGGCTTCAAATTCTGTTCTGTTGCTTCAGCAATACTTTTCTGTTGCTCACCCCTCACCTTTTATCACTTTATAGAAAACAAAAGAGAAAAACGCACCTAGAAAACTTCAGTTCCTATACTGATAGATGCTGGATGTACAGAGAAGTTCCACACCAGTTCTATAAAAAGCTCAGTATTCAAGGAGTTTTAGACCACATACCTTTACACGTTTTATAAGTTGTTGGTCTGTAAGTCTACTTCAGGGGAAAGGACACTTTTGCTCCACATTTTCTCAGCTGAACTCTAAGGTTCTGCAGCTGCAGGTCTGAGCTGCAACTTTAACATCACACCCAAGACTACCAAAGCAACAGTGCTGTTCTGAAGACCTCACCTTCTGCAGTAATCTGATTCAGCTGGCTGTGATGCAGTGATACTCCTGAAGACTAAAGGCCTCTGGTGGGCAGCCTTAATATGGCTGACGACTGCAGCATTAGCAATCTTTCCTGTTTTACTGACTGAGCACCCAGGTACAGGATGATGGTGTTATCCACTAGGCTCTCCAACTGATTCATTTCTTTTATTATTGATTAAGGCTTAACATACTAATACTTGCAAGAGATGGGTCGGGGCAGTGGGTCGGGGTTGTGTGACTGCAGCAGCCCTCAAGAAATTCAGACACTCACTTAAAATGCACATTAGGATCACTGCAATTCAATGTCTAATTCTGTATCTCCAAAAAAAAAAACACTGTAAATGTTCAATACATCACTCAGCACAAGCTTGAATCATTAATACTCATTTCTAATTGGAAAAAAGGCCATGTGTAAGGAGCTCCTTGCCCTCATTTGTCTGTTTTGCCACCACTGCTTTAAGTGGGATGCTCACTCCGCCTTTAAGTCAAACTGAAAGTTTGCAATTGCAAAAGCCCAACGTGGCAGAGCCGCCTCAGCAAGAGTCGTGCTCACCTGCCTGCGCGTGGTCCAGTGTGAAGGAAGCTAATCACACCTCCGCTAGTCACCATCTGCTCAAATCCCGCTCCTCATCCACTCAGAACCAGCCAATCTCACAGTCTAGCACACAACGTTAGGGCATCGGCACACCACGTATGCCTCATTAATCCTGAAGACCCTGGCCTGAAAAATGTAACGTCCTTGGCTGTAGAGTAAACACGGTGGCAGAAAAGTACTTTTTGCAGCAGTCAGATTGTTCTGGATGACAGCGCTGTTTCTGGGGGTAATTCATCTTTCATTCACAGCTCCCACTCATGAGTTGGTGTTCAAAGGCAGACGAAGGTCAGAGGGGGGAATGCTTTGTTTCATAAGGAAATCCCACAGTGATATAATAGACAATATGAACTCGAAAGCCCACAGAGAGCCTTTTGATGTCATTGTAGAAGAGCCTGTCCTGCTCTTAACCTGAAATGAACCACAGGATAAGAAAGCTCTTCACAAGCAGAGGTTGAGCACTTTGGGGTACAGTCGCTTTTGTAACTGCAGCTGGTTGGTTTCAGGTTTCGCCTACAGCAAGGCCTGTTAAAAACACAAATGTGATGCTTTAATCTCTTGCTCTGTTATCATGTGGAAAGTGTTTTTCCTTCATACATGGTCATCGTAGTTAATGTGACCTTGTAATTATGCAGCTTATAATGATAGGAGTTTGGGTGCTCAGAAAACAAGGTCATCATCAATGGAGTCCAGAAACATCTATTATGTCAAGTGTTGTGTTTGTGTGGGTGTGTGTGTGCATGTGTGTATTGCTTGACCTACATACTCAACTATTCTAAATTATAGTCACGTACCATAAAGCACACCTACATTACCGGGTGGGGCCCACTGGGAGCAATTGAACTTAATAAGCATCTTAGCAGCTTGGCTAGTAAACCTCATCAATCATTCACTGCAGAGGCCAAGCATTAGGTACTTGGCCCTGGCACTGCTCAGCGTCTCACACAACGCATGTCTGTACCTGTCTGTACTGTTCAATGCATCCTGAAAGGGTTGATGACTGACGGTCCTGTATATCTATCAACACTATTCTTAATCATGTTATGATTAAGGGCAATGAGGAAGCACACTCAGTGAAGGTCAAAGGCATGACTGATGGGTTAGGCAGTGGCCCTGCTATACTGCACGTTCTTCTGTACAGTTTGTACACGAACGTGTGATAATGCACTGATGTATTATGAATTATTAGTTATAGAAGTTATATTCAAGCGCACTGGTTTTAGAATGCTGAACTACATATTAAAGGGGCCAAACTTTGCAGCATTTTGTACTGGGCATCATTCCTATATTAGAAAGTCCAGGTCAATCTGTTTTCTCTATGTGAAAAATGAATGACTTTTGACTATGTATTAAAAAAAAATATGGACAAAGGAGTATGCATTCCTAAACATAAACTAATATATTTAATAAGCTTAATTAATAGTATTCAGGTATGTTAAGAAAGTATACATATATTTTATATAGGTTTTACAGTTCCCTTCACTGCATGTATTTATGTCACTGCATTTATATGGTCTGTATTTATTTGCCTTATACATCAGATTTTTGCATGGCCGCAAACATTTTCTCAGGCAACATATTATTAATAATTCTACCAAAATCCTATATAGTTGATTTTGGTGAATTCTGATGTATTTGCATGCACTAAATTGTGATTGTTGTTTTCATGCATTTAAGAATTGTAACTGAACTGAATTGCCATGAGGTCAAATATTTACACTCTTGGCACTAGAGACCTCTCTGTGGTTCTGATCTCCCTCAGTAAAAGCAGCACTGGAAAGTATCTGCATCGTCAACACTGATATCTCTACAGCACAGAGGGTGCAGACATCAGCTGGCTGTCATGGTGCATTTTATGACTTTTACAGTAATTAAACGGCAAGTATGGCTCCCCTAATCATTCTCTATCACATTTTCACATTCTTCCTCCTTCATGCTATTTATGTTATCTTCCTCTGTCGTCAATCGGTCGAACTGGGGCCAAGAAAGCAAGTGAAGGGGTTTCAGTCTAACTGTGTATGTGTGAGTGTGGGTGTGTGTGTGTGCATAATGCATATTTGCGTTATTGTAATATAATAGACTTTTAGCATGAATGTAGCAATATTCATATTTGGCCCCTTATGACATTTGAGCTCAGAAGGTCCAGTGAAACTCAGGAGAAAAATGTATATGAGACCAAACATAATAAGCTGGAGAATTTTTGTTTACCACAGGGTGCGACGGCTGAAAATACCCATTCATTTTACCCATAGTTCTGATATAGGCACGACACCTGATTACAGAATGACGACACAACTTAAGTGGTCTATAGCAATATAGTGGAGAGGAAGTGGATGAAGTGGAGACTCGTTCAACAGAATATTTGGGGGGCCAGCCATGTATTTGTGCAGTCCTATATGGGGGTCTGTCCACTGAGGTGTAAAGTAGAGAGCCTCAGTCACACTGTGGAGAGTGGTGTGTGAATATTGCATCTTACCTGAGCAGCAGTCTTCAGCAGCATGTGTTACACAGTGCTTTTTCATATGTATTTAATATTTCAGAGCACCCCACACTTCTAGAGAAAGGCAGTGTATAAAAGGAGATGGGAATTCTGTGGTGTTCATTTCTCTTTTAACTTTTCCTTTGACAATTCTGATCAGTCAGTGATATCTCACTGGGATAATGATCTCTTTAGTGTGAGCTAATGATCTCTCACACAGTAGAGCAGATCCCCACTGGGCCTGGACTGCTGAACTGTGGATGTGACAGCTCACATGCGCAGCCCCCAGTCAAGGACACAGTGTCCTATGTAAGTGCAACCCCTTGACACGCCCCTTGATAAATCGTTGGTTCTCCTTCAGTGTGTCTCTGATTTATCTTCTAACCTCCCACAGCAGATACATGCTTTTCAGGCAGCTACTCCATGTGTGTGTGTAAATTCTAACTTTTGGAGGGACTATAATGGAAAGTTAAAGTCACGATTATTGACTGAAAATGTATCACGATAAACTCTTCATATCTGTAAAAGCATATAAAAAAGCTTAATTCAAGTAATAATTAAACTAATAACATATATCAAATGCGGGGTTTCTTCAAATTCAGCTCAAACATGGAAATATATTTTAATATGTATTTAATAAATTAACGGCCATGGTGCAGCAAATGAGACCAAATGTTTTGATGGTCAAATAGTTAAAGCATGCACTGCATGATGGATACGTGCCGGAAGCGCAACAAATGGTGAAATTGTCATCATACAGCAAAACAGCACCCTATATGGAAGTTCCCCTGGTTTGTGTTGATGCTCAAGGTGTCAAACGTCATGCTGAGCTTTGTTTGGTGTTTCTGTGTCATAAAGAAGCACAGTTATTGTAATTTTAACAACCATGTTATAATAACCGCTACTGGGGTTTTAAAAATAACATCACATGCAAATGTCCATAAAGAACAAAAATGTTTACATTTCTTTTATTTTAGGTCTTAGAACAAACAGAGAAAAAGGCAAGATCTTTGAATCTGCAAGAGCTTTCAGTATAGTTTCCGCCCGGCTGTTACACTGTTTTTATTTGTTGAAATCAGCAAAAGGTCAGCAATAAGAAAATGGCTCAAATTCCAATACATGCGCACAGTGTTAGAGAAACATTTCAAAATATTCTACAGAATTAGGCCAATTAACTAACACTAGAGCAGAGACATTCCTACCTGAACAGGGAATCGAACCCTGGGTGGTGTAATCCAGCTGAAACCTGAACAGCTGAACTTACAGCATATAGAAAAAAGAAAATGAATGATAAATGGACATTATTATTTTTTAAAAATAGCCTCATTATATGCACAAATATGTTTAAAAGTTGTGCTGTAAGTGTTTTGTTGTTGTATTTTGCCTGAGAGTGAATATGCAACTTTGTCATGAAAATGGTTTTCTTTGCTCAGAAGTTTGGCTGCAGTGATGTTCTTTTGAGTCAACAGCAGGAGAAATGCACATTGGATTTGTGGGCTACTGACATGACTGTATCTACTGTTGAATAAACAGGAATAATTTTGGTTTAATTACACAGCAAAACAAGCTCTTCCCCTTTAGTGTCTGTGCCTACTGCACATCCAGTCAGACACAATGAAATTGTATATTTTAAATATTTTAGTACAGATTAAATTTTAATACAGATGAAGAATTTCACCCATATCGTGCAGCCCTTGTAACCAGTGAAGACCATTACAATAATACCAATTAAAAAGAAAACATATTTGGTGTCAGTGGTGCACTCAGGCTCCTTAACGCATCTCATGGTGATGATGAATGGAGAGAGCAATGACCTAAAATGCAGTGATGGCAGGGTGTGAGAATGGATATGTGCATTCAGATAAGCTTTTTAAATGGATGTCAATCAACCTAACAGCTACTGTAACTAATTATCACAGAATAACCTGGCACTTACAATCTCTCTGTCATGTCAGTAAACATACTGCGTATGTACTGCGTTTAGCTTGAGGGCCTGGTGCCACTCTACAACTCTCTCCATCAGCAATGGCAACATTCAGAGACACAGAGAGAGAGAGAGAGAAAGAGAGAGAGAGAGAAAGAAAGTGCCTGTCTTAACAAGTCCAACAGTCAAAAAGACTGCAGGTCATAGCAGAGAAAAGAAAAGTGTATTTAGTGCTAATGAGAAGTGAATTAGATTACAGTAGTTACTACTAACCATTCAGGATTCGAAACCAGAATGAATTTCTGTTCATTATTTGTAAGCGCACATTTAACAAAACGGACTACACAAACACATTTGACTATTAAGAAATGTTCAAGAAATATATTAAATATAGGAGTATATTTAAAATAAAATAAAGGTATATTCTATCCATCCATCTGTTTGTACACTGATCTAGAAGACTGAGGTCATAAAACAACACTAAACAGTCTGTACTGTCACTAATCGGTTCTGTCTGTACTGTGGTCGGTAATTATCACCTCCGATAGATGACACAGGTTTAATTGTTCATAGCAGGATGTACACCATAAACTACAAAGAGGTACCAATCTCTCTTTTTTATTATGCTGGCAAAAAATTTCTGAATGTTTGATGGTCCTGAGCAAAACCCCACCTGTGGACCCAGCACTAAACCCCCCACTGTCTTGTCAAAGCATAGTAAGGTACTAAGGCATCTAATAAGAGCTAACAGAAGAAACATCAGCTACTAAAGAACACTTTGTAAATGTTGTGACTGAAAATGATGCCTAAATTGTTTTAGCAAGTAATTACTTAGTATAGCAAGCACTTATTCTTATGTCTTTTCTTTTGATGTATAAAACAAATTCTTAGCAACTTAATATTACAATGTGATTTTTGTAGCCAGAATTCAGTACAGTAATAACATGCCAATCAGATTGTAGTATTAACACTGCCCTTTAGGGTGCAAGATTCTGGCGGCCTATCAGATCACAGGACCCAACTTGCCAATCAGATTGCGCAGTTCAGAGCACGGGAACCCAGCTGCCAATCAGAGTGCAAGGTCCCAGCAATTGCTTGGTTTGCTTGCCCTCCAAATTGGCCTTTGGTGAAGCAGACAGGCTCCAGTGACCCAGCAAAGTTCTCCATTAGCAAGCTCAGCTGCCACCTGCGCTAGTGGCAAATCCTGCCCTGAAAAACGTCCCACTGCTGACTTCTCTAAACACATGTGGGCAGGCTCTTTCACGTCTGCCTTTATCAGTGGAACCCTCCAAGATTTCAACTGGCAGAGGAACATAGCTTTGTGCTGCTTTCAATATTATTTGTACTTGTTAGTAATGAAAAGTTTATACTTTAAATTATTTGCAATCATAAACATTCCAAACGCACACACACACACACACACACACACACACACACACATTTGTAATGTTTGTCATCTGCAATTCCAAACATTACAAACATGTGTGTGGAATGTTTGTAATTGCAAATGATTTATATACAGTATGTATGTATGTATATATGTATGTATATGTGTGTGTGTGTGTGTGTGTGTGTGTGTGTATGTATGAGTGTGAATATATTTTGCTGTCTTGGTTTTCTTTTCCATAAATATTGTTTAGAATCCAGTAAAAATGGTGGAAACGCAGTGTAAGGTGTGGTTCCACTGTTATAGTCTGTGGAAACTATAATGTTAGGATGTCAAAAGCTTTGTGTACTCGTCTTCAACAAAACAAAACTTGTTTTTCTTTACTACCAAGGAAGCTGCCCTTAGGACACAGACATAATTACTAACATCCAGACAATTTTCAAAGGAAGCTGTTTTACTGGAAAATTCCACATTCTTTGGTGCCAGATTTATCTACCCTCTACGGGACCGCCGCAGATAAGCGCATTCCTCTCGAGTTGCCATTGTCTTCTTCTGTTACAGTGATAACAGGACTGCGTGCCCACTGTGTGGTGCCTGGGACAGTGCACCTGTCTGATTGCACAGCATGGGTCATACCACCACACCAGCTCAAGTCTTGATTTATGCTGGCTGATTTACATAGGTTGGCTATTATTCTTTCATTTTGGCTTTCTTCTCCTGAAATGAATAACTGAAATGACCCAAAACTGCACTTAAAAAAGGCCAGGGTGGGCCACACAGAACGAGTACAGAATTATATAATTGTTTCCTTTGTATGTAGGAATTTTAGGTGTGTTATCAGATTTTGCGTGTGTTGTGTGTATCTCCCAGGGGTAAAGAGGTCGGCCGGAGGTGTGTGTGCCCCTGGAGGAAGATCAGGACTTCCAATGGCTGGAATGGCTGCAACAGCCCAGCGCCTGAGCGCATGTTGCGGAGAGCATGCCGATGCCAATGCCAGTGTCAAGAATGCTACCCCATACCCCGGAGAGCACGCCAAAATGGTTCACTTCTGGCTGCAGTAAGAAACGCTATACCATACATATTGTAATCAATTGTATTTGATTGGGTCCCTATCAAACTAGCAAACCAATGTTTCCTCAGTTCACTGGACAGATACAAATTTGGCTAATTTACACTCCCCTGACACACAAGGAATTACCTCAAGATTATATAAAGTGAAGAAAGTTAATAGCATCTGCTTTGCATGCATCTTTCATTCTAAAAGCTTCCCGAGCTTTAATGTTATTTATACTCTCAGCTCCTTAAGCTGTTTATCATTTATTCATCATTCACATTCTCAGCACGTGCCGTCGCTCTGCTTGAGGAATGTGCTGATGATCCTCACGTTCTCCATGTGAAACACTGTAAGAAAGGTTTAACGTTCCAATAAAACCACAGCATTTTTTCCAGCAGTCACTCACAAAGGTGAACCAATTAGACACGACAGCGGAGCAAGTGGTGAAAGAAGCTGCGCAATGCGCGTGCGTCAATACGTGTGTGTATACGTGCATGCATGCACGTATGTATGTGTGTGTGTGTGTGTTTGTGCGTGTGTGTATGTGCTTGTGGCTGCTCGCTTGGAGCAAGGACTGAAGTGTGAGACGCCACACACTCCCACGTCACCCTCCAGGCTCAGCCATCTGGCCCAGCCACCCAAACCCAATCCAGTGCATTTATCTACAAAATAACACTAAGCACCTTGTAAACTCTGTACCAGTGATAATTAGCGAGGCAAAAGCTCCAAACCAGAGCAGATTGATGTCAGGGAAGTGCCATTAGCTTTACTTATACACTGGGAGCTTCAAGGCTGTTAGGACATTGCCCAAGATTCAAAAGATGAACGATGGGTGAAAGGGGGGTCTGACTGTTGTCATGAAAGGCCTTTGAGAAAGGCGCTCTATACTTGTTTGTATGGACATATCTTAAACCACTCATTTGATCTCAGCCGCCCCCCATATTGGTTCGTACAGGCCTTCTGTCCGGGTGGTTTCTGCCATCTATGCCATCTGTCTCATCATTTGGTCAATCCGTCGATCCAACAAAACACATGAGGATGCACTTGTAACTAAGGGCACGGGTGGAAAGATAACTGAAAATTCCCCCTTAAGTAATAGCACTCTTACTGTAGTGAGTAATTAATATAGAAAATAAAGCAAGCTTAAGTTGTTTGTTCAAAAACTACTCATATATCTGCAATCATAATCAGAAAATAATCAGGTTAGCTTTGAATATATTTTGTTGAAAATGACCTGTACAAACAAAACACAAGCAAGACATGAGATGGCAATGTTTTTGACTGTTCACAGTATATTCTGCTAGTACATTATTATTTGAAAGATATGCATATTATTAGCATATCTTTCCAAATTCTGTATGAGGCACAACATTTACATTAAACTACATTACATTAGATTAGATTAGATTATAAGGTTTCTTAGTTTTTGGTTTCCAACAAAAAGCCTATGCATGTGTTTTTCCTGTTTAATGAAGGATCCTTACTGGCCATTAAAAAACATAACTTGATAAGGGGTAGATTATTAATAATATATATTTTAGTAACATATATATCGAATATATATATATATATAATCCCCAATAGCCCTAATGCCTAATAGTTCACCTTGAAAGTCAGCACTCACTAAACACATATATATATATATCAGCATTTGTAATAATCAACAGTAATCAAACAGCTGGTAAAATACATTAATAAATAAGATGATGTCATTGAGAACTGACATTCAGTCAGCCACGTGTTACTGTGTTGTTTCTGCAGTTACTGTATACTTTCAAACTTTCAACAACTGGTCTAAATCAAATATGATGATATTTATCATTATTTCGATACATTAAATAATAATATATAACATGATGGTTTTCTGAGAATATTGTGGATGTCATCAGTACTTACTTAATGTTTCATTACAAAGAGAGGATAATTAGCCGTGCCGCTATTTCTTTTTTTCTTTTTTTTTTTTATTGTGTATCGTAAAAGTATTGTGATATTATATATTTTTCCATATTATCAATCCTTACCCAAACCTGTGTTTATTATGCATGCAGTTATCCAGTGATCAGGAGGCACTGACAATACTCACAATATACCCAGAAAAGCATGCCATACTGGCATTTTGCCCACTTCTACTTGTATCCACTGAAGAAAACTCAAACGATGAACGACAAAACTAAGCCTTTTTTTCTTCTTTCCTCTTTTTTTCTCTCAGAACAGATGGCATGTATTTAGGGGATATTTAGCAGAGTGTAAATGCATTATGAGTTTTCCACCCCCTCTGCTCCCAGACCGTGGAGATATGCCACGTCCCACTCAAAACAGGCTCCACAGTCTCTCAGACATTTCACCATGCAGCTTTATGATTCATCAATTATCTAATCTGGGCTGAACTGAGAATAAATTATTCCTTTTTTTAGCTGTATATTGTGTAACTCTGCTGTGTATGAGTGCGTGTGTGTGTGAATGTGAAGAGTCCCGTCGTGTGGCATGCTGTGTGTAAGGCCAGAGGTTGTGTACATACAGAGAAGGAACTGCTGTGCGTGTATGTGTGTAACAGCTGGGTTGGATCTTTTCCACGATTTTATTATTACACAGAGTGATTGCATAACTCTCTGATCTCCTGCCTTGGCTTGATGCTTGCCCTACATATCTCCTGTCCCGAGACTGAGCTTTAAGATGCTACACATTGTGTCCTCTTCAAACACACAAACAAATTATTTTCTTTTTATAGTCACTGCATATTGTCATGTCCTTCTCCATCTGTGTCAGCAACATGTCAAGTTCTTATTTTGTATCTTAGCAGTTGCACCTACAGGTCAGAAATAAATTGTCTGGCACTGAATTTCACTAACCACTCATGTGTCTTGTTAAAGAGAAATTGTAAGGACTCATTGCAGACACAGGTGTTCATTTGTCCATAAAAAGCATTGCCAATAAAATACTACACTCTGGAGCAGCTGCACCTTAGCCTAGGTTCTACATGCCCATTGCTAAGCATCAGTAAGAGGGGTATAAAGCCCCCCAGCACTAGGCTGTAGAACAGAGGAACTGCATTCTCTGGAGTGATGCCGCACCATTGATCCAGAGCTAGCCATCCAGCATTAGTACCTGACCCCACTAATGGCCAAATGCAAACAAATGCTCATAGCCATGTTCCACTATCTAGGGTAAGGCTTTGTCAGAAGAATAGAGACAGCAGCAAAGACACCTACTGTTTTCAGTAGGTATCAACAGGTATCTACACACATTTGGACATTTGGAAGCGTACTTTAATGTACAGTGATGGGAAGTTCAGTTTGGTTTACTCAACCGATTCTTTCAAACTATGCATTTCAAGGAATTCAACAAATCAAGTCAGTGTCAAGGGAAGTCAAGTCAGCTCTATTCTCATCTCCTTCATATGCAAAGGCTTTAGGTTCAGCAAGTGACTATGATAATCATTACTTTCATGCTACTTTCGTCTCTCAGTGAGGTGCTTAATAAGATTAAACTGTGAAAGACTATTATTCTAATTGCCCCCCAACTAACCTGTCCCGGGTGTTTCTCAGCCTTTCACCCCATGACTGCTGGGACTGGTTCCAGCACCCCAATGTCCCTGGTGAAGGATAGGCAGTTCAGATAATGACTGGATGGCTGGACGGATGAGTATTATTAAGTTCATTAGTCTTGTGGAAGTGAACATTGCTTAGACGCTACAGAAAGGTTTGGTTTTGACTGGAATGAGTTCAGTTGGAAAATGAGTTGATAAGAACAGTTTGTTTTACATGGTGAACATTGCTTGCACAGTAGCAAAACTATCAGCACAGAAGTCCATATTTGTTTTCTTTGTAATCAAAGATGTGTAATGAGATAAGGTGTAAAGACAGTAATTGACTGTTGACAGGCTCTACTAAAATCCATGGAACACACTCACCCCCCAACCCCTTCCAATGAGACACTCAGTGTCTGTGATTCATGTTTCTGAAACTTCATGAGAAGGCACTGATTAATCATTACTTTGGATTGCAGAAAGAGACATCTTATTTTCTGATTTAAGACAGCTTTGAGGTTTGTTTTCTCCCAGCTCTGCTAACCACATGGATGCTTCAGGCCAAACAACCCTGTTCTACTTCTTAAGCTTGGTTTTGTGGTTACTTTGTAACAGATACATTTAATTCATGGGAATACTGCGAAAAGACTTACCTGTGGAGCAGCTTTGATAGGAATGTGACAGTTGTGGTCAGCATGTGGTGCATCATGCTAAATGTCAGTGTTACCTAAGGGAAGCTCAGCTCTACCTCTAATGAGCTGGAACTGATCTCAGTTCAGAAGAAGGCCCAGAGATACTGACCTTTACCCCTTTAAACCCACTGATGTGCCTTTCAAAGCACAGGGAGTTCCATAAACTTTAGACTCGCAATTAGCAATTACCCAGTAATGCTCAAATTATACCGCAGCCCTGAGCATCTGCCTTAATCCTTAGCAAAGTATTTTCCTATTTTGGATCATTGTTAGTTAAATTAGGCCTCGACATGGCCTTCACACTTTCTTGTTTCTCCTCCCAGATTCACATTTGTAGGTGTTTGGTGGTCCCATAGATGGGATGACTCTTCTGGTCTTCTTAAAAGCACCAGGATGCACTGACAGAATAAAAAGCATGTTGCAATATTTATGGTTTCCCATGTACATTCCAATGGACAGGGAAGTCAGTGACTCTTCACACTGGAGAAGGAAGAAGAAACAGGTTGCATGCTTTTCAGGGTTCAAGATGGTGATAAGATCGACTCTGGCTTTAAAGGAGCCCGACCTCATTCTTTATCAGGTTAAACTTAATTCGCCCTTTACTGAAAATGAACTTGCATACTTTCAAACACTCCTTCATTTCACTGCTGGCCCACACGCTGCATCTTCTGACTCAGCAACTCACCTCCCAGGATAGATTGTGTAACATCATCTCTTGCTACATAATCTCCCAAATAAGCCGTATATTAAGCCATATCGATGGATCCAAATTCCATTGCTTGAAAGCACATGTTTTCAGCCGAACCATAATTTTAACGCTTTCTCATTACTGCAACATACTTCTCATTAACTTGCCTTTGGTTGAAGTTGATGTTAGTATATTGGCTGACTGAAGTTTTAGTTGGGGTAGTTGGAAAGGATTGTGACTATAAAACATGCTCCGGCCTGATACAACCTACACCCTTAAAACTGTGTGGCCTTTACACTGTGTGGTGATTCTTTAAACATTAACAATGTTCTTAACACTGTAAATTTCAATTACGTTTTCTTTACAGGTTCTTTAGGGAACCAAAAGCGGCTCTTCTATGGCCTTACTCCAAAACATCTTGCAGAAAATGTTTTGTAAAAGTGTAGACAAAACATTCTGTGGCAGAACAACTTTACACAACTTTCCCTCCTTTTACACTCAATGCTGTGAATCAGACAAGTATGTCGTGTCCAAAGCTTGCTTCTTTTGTCTCTAACTGTGTTCGGTTGTTATTATTTCTAATAAACGTACTTGTGTGGTTTCTGACTTTATACAACATACTGCTATATCAAAATTCAGGCATCATGATGTGTGCTTGATGATGTTTTAATGATCTAACTTGCAAACTTTGGACATCAAACATGTCAGGCCTGATTTCTTTCATTGACATTAGTGATAAGAGGAATATTGAACAAGTTTGACTTTTTTTTATCAAGCCAATCCTTGAAAAGTGAAAATGATGAGCAAGGTGGGAGGAGGAGGCATGGTCCATTCACTTCCAGAGAAAAATGAAGTTATGTTTCAATTTGCATTGATGTCAAACACCCCAGGCTGTTTTATTTTTCTACTTGAAACAATAATATAAGGTACAAAAACACCCCTTTCGATTGGGAATGTGAATACAGTATATCTATTTTCCTTCATTTAAGGTACACAAAGTGGACCTTAAAGTACCTCTTGTACCTTAATGTAAATCTCAATGTACATTTACACTCTTTGTACTATTAAGGGACTAAAACTGACCTGCCAGCACTTTCTTTTTACTGACAGAGCAGAGAGCTGAGAGAGCGTGAGTGTGCGCACGTGAACCATGCTCCCATGCTAGCACGAGGAGCCGCTCTGTTGCTGTTGTTCTACTTTCCCACCATATCTTCAGAGCAGAGGCCAGGGCTCTTACACATCCATGCCATGCGTGGAAGGAGTAATTAGTTTCCTACTGCGGATGGCGGCTTTGAGAGAGCCTCCCCTGCTGCGTGCAGGAGGGTATGAACGCGTTGCCTCCACCATCACCTCTCTACACCGATATGGAACTGTGTCTCCGCTGCATAAGTCTCCTGCTGTTTGGCCCACATTGTATCATCTTCTTTATTGCTGGAGTCAATTAAAGATGTTTGTGTATAGAAGGTCAGTGCTCCTGGCTTCATTTACACTTACTTTGTTTGAAATATGTTTATCTAAAACTGATGGAGAGTGTTTATACAACAGCACAGATCATTTCTTGCTGGGCTTGGAGTCCTTTTGATGTTTTGGAACAAGAGCTTTCAGGCAAACAACGTTGCTACTACTACACTGTGTTTTTCTCTTGACTGGAGGAACAGAGAACATATCTCCTCTCACGGTGAGGTCATGGTGAACCGACTGCACCTTTGTCTGTGACTCCTCCACCTGTGACTTTGTGTTTGCCTGTGGAAAATTGCTTGCTCTTTGCCAGAGGAACTTGGAACAATGTCCCTCATGACTGCTGTTAGAAGATACTGCTGAAGAGAAGGATTAATTTAGGCCTTGACCTTTTGTTGGAGGATGCAGCAGTTTGAGTCTATGAAAGAGTTGAGCCCCCCTCTGCAAAACCACTACACCAGGTGTGGCCATTGCATGTCATGAGAAGTAGTTTCGACAGACCACACCTTTAACATCGAAGATAAATTCCACAACCTGAATCAGCTTCTCCGCGTTCGCTTGTGCATGTGGAGATCACAGTGATGACTAAGCCAAATGAGGTCGTAGCTTTTTACCCAATCACCCATGACCTGACATGTCAGAAAGCATGTTTACCAAGCATGTGGGGTGGTACCATGTGAGGCTTGAATTCCTCCATTGAGCATGGACAACATTCATTCAGTTTGCCTTTGAAGCGCCTCTGTTGTCGAGCTTTAGACAAGCTGTGACGCACTCTTTCAAAGAGACAAAGTCTCTAGCAGTGACTCATGGCATGCAGCATCTCAGCCCCGTATTGTTCTCAAAGCGGTAATGCGGATTATGCGGCTCTTCAAACCGGAATAAATCTCCATTCTCTTTGCATTGTGTCTTTTCACAGGCTATGAGGAGCTTCAGATCTCCACCTCAGTTATCTAATCACTCTGGAGCTCGGCTTTTTTCCTTTTCTTTTCTTTTTTTTCTTGTCTCACTGCTTCCTTGATCCAAAGTCACACAAAAAAATCTACATATTTCACATAACCTCAGGAAAATTAATCCTGAGTCATTCAATAAGAGGATTAGGGCTAGTAAAGGTAATTACTGACTAAACCCCTGTGACTATTCCACAGTACACTGATTCAGTTAAGATGATCTTCTTCTTTTGACTTCAAAAATGAAAAGATCAAGTTTACACAGTGTTCTATGAATACCAAGTGTAGTTGACTAGCCAAGACACGTTTAGAGCCTGAAGTTTAATTGTTAAATTTTGCACTGCAGCTGTACCAAGTTAACAAGTAACAAAAGCTTAAACGCCACCAATTAGCACAGTGTAAGCCTTTATGCCTAAATGACCATATCCCTAAATCTTCTTGCCATACTTATTTATGTGATTTCTAGCAGTGTATGATATACTGTTATATATCATCATTGTCAAATGTGGGGATAAAATTGGCATCAGGACACCTGCTACTGTTGGTTTTAGCCACAATGAGTACTTTTGCCTATTTTTACCATTTTGTTTTACAAATTGTCACTTTACACTTTACATTAAGATCCAACTCTTCTGGACAACCAGTCTGACTTACGTTTACTGTGGTAATTTATATTCAAATGTCTCATTCTTTATCAGCTATCTAAATGTGTCATACAGCTCTGTACGTAATAAGGGGAATATTTTGTGACTTTTGAGACGTCAGAACCTCCCTCTCAGTTATAATAAAAGAGCCCTTTGTCTTGTAGTTATGTTTCCTATCATTTTCCTTTCATATCGTAGCTGTGATGACACAGTGGAAGGGGCTGCACCTATGGATGACGGGGCTGATGCCTCATGACTGAATCACAATCAGGGAGGTTAAAAGCGGGTCATGTTTTTTTTCAATGTCCATATGACCTTTTCACACTGGAGACAAATCCAGAGAATTAGTAAGTCACAAGTTGGCATTTAATTCATTAGCCGTGAGTATGATGAAGGACCTGCAAAAACAAAAGAAGACGAAAATCACACATACCTTATGCAATAGGTGGCTGAGTCTATGAGAGTGGCATGCTGCTGTTGGTGCAATTACACCAATTGGCATCTGCTTTCTCCCCCGTGCCACCCATTCCAAGTAGGCTTCGCCATGCCTGGAGATAATGAGTGCACAAAGCCACCATTATGGCCCACGAAGAAATGGCCCTCCACCCTGGGCGCAAACTTGTCTTTGGACTTGTGTCTCATTCACAAATAGTTTCCGCAGCAGGTCAATGGCAGTTGCTAAGATCCTGCTCTGGCTGCCCGTTAGCACTGCCACGTCTTGGCCAAGGTCAGCCTGTGAGGGAAAAAAAGGTGTATTGCTGCTGTAGAATCTGTTTTTTTTTGTAAAGTTCTTACCTGCAAACTAGATCACCAGTTATTACAGGAGAGACATACATTCATCTCTTGGTAGGTGAGGGGGACGGAAACAAGCAGGAGAGGCACGTGGATAGAACTTTAGAGATGCGTGGCATCACGTCAAACTTGTAATGGTATAGCAGAGTCAAGTGACAAAAGACCATCAAAAGGGGTCTCTTTCAGACTGCGGTGTTGTCAAAAATAGCTCTGGGCGAGGGAGGTTGGATGAGGAGAAGGACTTTAAAAATTCACCACTCTCATGAATAGCCAATGAACAACGAGCTGAATGCACAGCCAAGAGCAATTTATTTGGATGGCAGCACATTTTCTTTGGGTTGTATACCTTACTCAGGCAATCCCCATGCCGCCCCAGACCTCCTTAGGGATATCCTTTTACATGTCACGTTAACTATTTAAGACTTTAGTCACGTTACGCTTGTGTTGTCTCGTGCTGGCTGGAAAAGAAAATGTCTTGTTGACCTATATCCTATTCATAGGTTACAGTTCTTTAATTTCAGTAGTGTTCAGTATTGTGTTTCACTCACTGCACTTAACTCACTTTTGGAAACTAGCAGAGCTAAAATAGCCCGCACATGCAATGCAAGTAACTGAATATAGTAGTCTATAAGGGCTTTTTGACAAAAAAATCTAGTGAAATAAAGGTTCTGAAATTAAGGTTTCCACTGGAACCACCACTGCTTATTGACACAGCTGGTTTCTGTTGACCATGTGGCACAAGGAATAATTTGTCTGTATAAGAGTTTGCAGATTTCAGTAACACCATACTTGAACTCTGCTATAATATTGACACCACCATGCCACAAACATATCATGGCAGACATCATATTCTGTCATGAGCTGTCCTGACCAATTATGTCCAACAATTTAACAATGTGGTAATCATTCCTGCTGCCATTACCAGCATCTGTCATGACTGAACAGTATCTGTCATGTCAACTCATGACAGCATATGACATCATCCATGACAGGTTTATGGCATGGCTATTTTTGTTTTTATTTAATATACTTCCAATGCATATATTAACTCCAAATGAATACAAGTCTTCTGACTTTGAACTTTGTACATAAAAGACTATATTAACTATGCATACATGTAAAGTTCTGCATATAAATGTTGCAAAAAGTTTGCTGGGAAGATTTCAGGCAACAAGTAGCAATCATGGTAAATGTGCAGGAGCTTCCCTGCAAGTGCCCTCCAAACATCTTGAAGATCCCTGTCAGTAAAATATAATAGTAATAATATGTATTTGAAAAGTTCATGGAACTTCAGCTGATCGTCCCATGACAGGCGTGCCATTCAAGGTTCCTCTTAGACTACTCTGCGTAAAAAAAAAAAAACACAGAAATGCATGTCTACATGAGCATTTACACAAATCACAACTTTAACAATGTGCTCTGCTCAGATGAAACATTTTGGCATTAATTTAGTTTGTCATGTTTGGAGAAAGAAGGGTTGTGCATATAATCCTGAGAACACCGTACCCACAATGAGGTGCAGAGGTGGGAGCCTGATGTGAGGCTTCTTCTCTGCAAACAGTACCAGGACACTACAAGTCATCAAAAGAAACATGCATGGAGCAAAGAACCAGGCATGAAGACGTGAACCAGGTGATATTAGAGGGGAATGTAATAATTTGTCAGTAAAGGGCAAGAAGATGGATGACCTCAAAAATACAGCCAAAATAACTCAAGACTGGTTCCTGAAAAAGTGCTTGAAGGTCTTCCCACTTGAATCGGGGCTTAAATCCTATTGAAAATTTGTGAAGGATTTTGAGGTTGTGGGTCTTGTAACCTTGAGAAACTAAAGGCGGTTTACCCACAGGAATGGACCAAAACTGAACCACAAGGCTGTAAAAAGCTAATTACATATTAACATCGAGCTGATTGCCAACAATGACTCTGAGGCAAAGTTCTAATGTTATTTATTTGTGCTGTCTGAATACCTTTGCTGCCAATTTCATTTTTTAAACATTTGTTTATTCTTATGAATACTTAATGTTCTTTTTGTTCATATGCATAAGTAAAATGTCAAAAGTGTGTAAATATAAAGTGAATGTATGGATTAAAAGTATATTAATAATTATGTGTTAAATAATGGTCATATTATTTCAATAAGTATATTAAATTCAAGAAAACTTGTTTCCAGTGTTATGTAGCAGGGTTGAAGTAAAGTGTAGTCAAATTCCTTCATTTGAAGCTTGCCACTAATTGAACATGCTGTCACAGATGAAGCTCTCACCAAATAAAACAAGTCTTTTGAGCTGGTCTCCCAGCGACGGAGCTGTGTGTATGAGAGAAAGAGAGAGAGAGAGAGAGAGAGAGAGAGAGAGAGAGAGAGAGAGAGAGAGAGAGAGAGAGAGAGAGAG
>JBBPCZ010000034.1:8197859-8216933 GCA_037974445.1 Brycinus macrolepidotus
GAGAGAAAGAGAGAGAGAGAGAGAGAGAGAGAGAGAGAGAGAGAGAGAGAGAGAGAGAGAGAGAGAGAGAGAGAGACTATGTACAGGGGGCCAGGCCTGATGGGATTAATCAGGTTATTTAACTGCTGTTTATTTACACTGTAGTGTGATGATGTTATGGGCTGCCTCTCTGACAGCTAAAACCTGCAGGGCTTTCTTTTCCCACAAGTCTCACTAAGCTCATGACACATGCAGGCTGGATTATTGTGGGCCCTTCTCCCATAAAGCACAGGCCTGCATGGGGCTCTCTTCAGGCCCCCCTCTGGCCAAGATGCCATGCGCACAGCGCTCCACCGCTATTGACGAGAGCAAAGTTTGGACCAAGGGTTTCAAACACAGGAGACCTCATCACAGCACACCAATGGATTACATCATCCCCACTTCCCTCAAATAAAGCTCTTTTATCTTGACAATCTTACAACTGTCTTCTTTTGGCGACAAACAGGAAAATGTCCTTTCCTGTATGCTTTTTTATCACCATGAGCCGAATTTACAAAAAGCACACAAAGCTTGCCCTCAGCTCACAGCTTCTCTTCTAAAAACACAGTGCAGTGAGCTTACATTAGTGCTGTGTGTAATGGAATGAACCTAACATTCCTCTACAGCTGTAGCAGAGTGGTATCTGCAGTCCCAAAGCACCCCAGCTTCCTCCTGAGACTTATTATGGCTCTCTGGACGACTGTTGAGAGAATGGCAGGAATATAATATCACAAGGGGGGGAACTGGGGGAGAGAATTGTCATGGGAGAAATTACCCACTCCAGGTTTCGCATGAAAGCTTCCATTGTTGCTCCCCTCCACACACACACACACACACACACATCCACTCCTCTATTACATGATTAATGAAACCTGGTTGTTTTCAGTGATAATGCAGGCCTGTCATCAAAGGTACTTTTTTGGTATCATTTTCCTCTCCTTTGTAAACCCCAACTGAAATAAAAGGATCAAATACCTGATTTATCATCTCGTTCCAGATGAGCCTCAAAATTCCCGCACTCTCGGGGTCCATTTTTAGATGTGCTCCGGGTTGAGCTAACTTATGTAACACCAACAACAGCAAACCTGTGCTGAAAAACACGGAAATATCTTCTTAAACACATGAGCTGAGACGTGATGATTAGTTCCACAGTGGCTAAAGCTGCAGTTACATAACATTATCAGTGATAAGGGTCGTCATCACACATTAACCCACACAGCAAGAAGAAAACTCTCAGCGATATGAGAAATAAAGCAGTGAACAAGACATACGGAAAGTTGGCCAGTGCACTGAGCAAGTGCAGCGTAGAGCAGATTAGCTTTGTGGCTTTCTGGTATGTGCTAATGCTCCTTCTGTTTATGTGTCAAATGAGCTGGAGGAACAGTTTGCTTAAGAACAAAATCTAAATGGTGATCTTTGAAATAAACTGTTTTGAAGACAGAAATATATTGACGTTCATAATGAAAGCCTTGCAGTTGAAGGAGTCCTTGACGAAGGCCAGTCCCCACTCAGCAAGTACAAACATAAAATTACACTACCCTGAAGGAGCCAAAGGGAGCAGAAACTGGTGTCTTGATATAGGAGTTTGCATGTCATGAAGAATCTCATTTCCAGTGCATGTCATCTCCGATTCGTTCAGGCACAACATTCCTCACTGGCAGGTGCTTGCAAACACAAATAAGCAAACACAAAAAAATCTCACACCCCATGGGCTATTGCCTCACCATAGCTAAAACCATTAAATGCAATTAACTCGGATCACCTGCTTACTACAGGCGCTCTGTACAGACACGTTTGATGGGAATGCAATGTTGTTTAGACTAAGCTGTGCAATATGACCGAGAGCGATATACAGCTGTATGTGAATGTTAGGGCACCCCTCGTAAACCTACACTTTTTGATGACTTTATAGGTGAAAAAAAAATGCCACCTATGCATGGAACAAACAGAAATATGGCATATTTCTGCAGACGCACGTTAAAAATTAAACGCAAAACATGGTATATGCACAAGTTTAGGCACTCTTTGAGTACTTGGTAAGGTACACAGAGTACCTTTGGCTAAAATCACAGCATCCAAACATTTCTTGTGGCCAGCCATCAGTCTTAATATTCTCGGATTTAGAAAGTTTTTCAATTTTTGCCTGTAGAACCTGTCTAGGGGGACCTGTCTAAGAGGGCTGATTTTGATAAATATTTTGCATCACTGCTCTGTTGTAATGTTCCAGTCTCTTTTCTTTGTCTTCAGTTTCTTCATTGCCTGGGGAATATTTAGGATTTGTCAGTATTTAGCAGAATCCTTTATTCCCTCTGTGCCCACAACATTTCCTGTGTCACTGCCTGCCACACAACCCCAATGCCTACTAGATCTACTCTTAAGAGCTGCTTAAAAGCTGGCAAGTGCTGTGTTGCAAACTTTACTATATACCTTTTGATGACTCTTCCATGTAGATGATGTTTGTGCAACGATACTGCACAGTAGGCCAGTGCATCACTTAGCCCATGCCAGCCACTCTCCCTGTAGGTCCCTGTAGGATTTTTCTTAGCTTCTAAGTCCTCTTAATGACAAATTAGCACAACATCCTGAGAGTTTTGAAGGGTCATATATTGCATTACACAATGGAATTGTTTATACCTCACTTGGATGAGGGCCTAGTGCGTCAAATGACATTAAATGAAAATAAAAATAAATGAACTAAATAAATAAAACCACAACTGAATTGTTGATCAGTTGACAGGGTGACCACACTTTTGCACATGCCACACTTTCTTTTATTTTTTATTCTTTTTTATTCATTTATTTATTTTAGGGCAAAACACAGAATTGTTTCCATAAGAGTAAGCACCAGCCTGGATCTTCTGCTTGTGATCATCTACCATGTTAAACTGCACCCATGCAAACCCAGTAAGCCAATTCAATGTGGCACTCAATGCAATGTAAAAACAACTGCAGATACTAAACTCAACTGTTTGCTTGGGTTTGACTTGCCTCATGATGAATCAGATGTGTTAGAAAATAGAAAACACTACATTGCACTAGGTTAGGACTGTTTAACACTTGCCAGGATTACTGTGGATGATCAGAATGTCCTTGGCTGTTCAGCTGCATAGTGTCGTTTATCAGAGTGTGACACCACCGGTAGGTCATATTAGACATTATAGTAGCATCTCAACACGGCTGATAAGAACACCACTGTTCCACACAGTGAAACAGTGAAAGGCCTAATTACCAGACAGGATGATCTATGGCTCCCCCTGCTCAGACCAATTAGGGGGCCACATGAATGGCTTTACTTTCCTGCCAGTATCAACACTTGCGTGGCTCATGGCCGATTTTGACGATATCTCAGAGGAGCGGCTCACTGAACATGTATGCCAAAACACACTTAAGTAATGTCCAGACAAAGCCTTATTAAAACTGTCTCACTTTGATTGCTCGAGACTAGTGGGTAGGCTAATTCTTACTCATAGACACCAGCTGAGCTGAAATGATTTGCATCTCATGGGACGGAGTGGGAGTCGGCATTTCCTCAGTCATTTGCCAGCACGGACAAGGGGTCAGAAAAAGGCCCTTTAACCAGAGGAAAGAGTGGCAGTGATCAAGTGTCAGCGAGCTGCTCTGTGGGCAACAGTGGACAGAAATTGCGTATTTGATTTGTTAATGCCTACCGTCACTCTGGGAACGTCCCTCTGATACATTATACTCCCCCTTTGGTTTCTTTTGGCTCTTGGGCCAGAAGTATGCACTACGTATGGACTGTGGTATTTGAGAGATGCCACAGAAGAACTTTTGGTTTCCTAAAGAAATTTTCAGTATGGTTCTTTTCAGTTCAGTATGGTTCTTTTCAGGACCGTTTTTGTCAATAAAAAAAGCGAGTCCAAAGAACCTCCACAAGTGAAGCTTTGGTAAAAATGTATGCTTTTTTTTCAAAGAAGTCCAAATGTCCAAGTTACGAACTATATCCAACATTAATTTGTAAGAGCATATTAGTCAAGTCAAGTCAAGTCACGTTCATTTGTATAGCCCATTAATATACACAAAGGTTATTCAATGTGCTTAACAGGAATAGAATAAAAGTATTTATCATACAAATTAAAGGAAGTCAAAAATAAAAGAATAAAAGAATTTTAAAAATGCATAGAAAATTAATAAAAGAAGATTAAAAGTGCGATGGAAGTACAGACATTTAAAAGAAGGCAGAAGAGAATAGTGTAGGTTTTGGCACCTTTTTAAAACTGGCTACAATAGATTAGACTGGATTCAACTGTATCATCACTGTGCAGATTACAGACACAAAGCCAATGAAATAGAGTCGGAACATATATTCAAATTATTATATTTGTATAATATATTAAATATGCTGCACATAGAGGTGAATGAATGTATAATATAAATAATCTGTACAACATGAAATGTTCAGCCTGTACAAGAATGAGCAGTGCAAATTTAAAAGTACTGAAACAGGTGCAGTGATGAGTGCAAAACTACTTAGAACTGTAGTGTGGAGTTCAGCAGGGTCACAGCCCCAGGGAACAACATATGCCATGTTCTGAATCCAAGTCTGCATCTGAATGTTCTGAATACGTGACCTTGCTCCACTTCCAAAATCTCAGCGATGACCTCACCGCTGAGAAAGCCTGAGTAAATTGCCTTTGTGCTTTGAACCAACACATAAAACTGACAACAACTGACAGTTCTAGTTGATTGGGTTTTCCTGGAGCAGTGTTGGTGTCTTTTACCATCACATCTCCATAATCCTCCTGCCCAAAAGGGCACCCATCACGAGGGTCAGATGGTGAATGGCACAGGAGCTTTTCATTGGATTGTCATGCCTTTGATTCCCCCCTGAGCCAGGGCCTGGCCACAGACAGGTGTCTGATGGGCAGTGGCAGGGCTGCGGACAGCTGGGCCTGGGGCTTGGCTGCAGACCCAGGCAAAGGATTGGTGATTCACTCTGGTGCCTCCTATCATCAAGGCAGGAGGAGTGAGGAGCTGTTTTTCGCAGGGCTATCGTTTACAGGGCAAAACACTGCTAAAAACACATGGGATGAAAACATAACGGTTCCATTCCGCATGTTTCCTTCCTTCCAGAAAGGAAAACACCACGAGTGAAAAGAGATGAAAATTACAGGTGCAAGCACCTTCTTTTAAGGATCTGCACTTCTGTTCTCTTTAATGATTTTCTGTGCACTCTTTAATTTTTTACCTTTTATATTTTTTACTTCCTACTACTTTTATTTATTAATTCATATTTTTATTCTATTCCTGTAAAACACACTGAATGACCTTGGTGTCTGATAATGGGCTATTTAGATAAACTTGACTTGCCTTAACTTGACTTGAACAAATTTATGGATTGCCTACTGTTCAGAGCCTCCGGAAAACGATCAAAGTTTATGTAAGCAGACCTGGTCAACTGCTCCCATCCAGATTACTGCAAACACTTAAATGTAGATTCAAAGGTAAAAACTAGAGTCCGATCTCTGTGCACGTCTTACTCTTGGATCAATTTTCCCCTGTAATTGCAGCTACTTACCCACTCTCGTGAGCAAACACAATATCCTCACCCAAAACTCTGGTAATTGTTTATGGCAGACTGGATTTCTTAATCCATTAATTGGTACGAACTTAAGTGAACTGAGCTGCACTCATTCCATGATGTGCCGGCTAGCACCAGGCACTCACACCCTGGTAACACAGGCTTGTTATGAAAACCGTGCACTGGCTACCGCTGCTTCCTAATCATTAAAGCAATTCAAACATTCTGTATGACAAATGCCAATGATGACTCAGTGGAAGGGTGGAAAGATTACTGTCAACTCTGCACAACAGTCGCCATGGTGCCAATGTGTAGGCTGACAGTTTTATATTTACAGCAGTCAAATGTACACTGTAACAGAGGGAGACCAATCAGCTGTGACAACAGGTGCACTTTTTGCAGCTAAAATTGTTTTATAAACCCCACTTCTCTTAGTTACATAAGAGATATTCCGAAAGAACTGGCTGTTATGCAAGAACTCTGTGATCATATAAAAAGTAATGATGATGGAGAAAGTGTGAGACACTGTTAGAAACTAAGAGCTCTGAATAAAATATACACGGGCTTTTTGGTCACGTCTGTGACCGAGGCTATAATAAAGTTATAATAACAGGAACATATTCACTACTCAATCTGAGACTGTGACTGAAAGTTTCCACCTACTGTTAAGTCCTCTGATCGATTAGGATTTCACAGTGATACTTCTGATCCTGATGTTTCCTTTTTTGATTTCTGGAAAAAGAGGGAAAATTCCTTTGTAGAAAACAATCTTGGAGTATTTGAATGATTTTACAGGAATTATTACAGAAATGTAGTCATGAACTGGCTCAGAAAAAGGCAATACGTGTCACTGTCGGAACAAAACCTTGTACCTCCGTTTTTGATGTTTCTTGTTTTTTTACATAATTACATAGAAATGATTCAAACTTACTTGGAAAAATATTTTTACATCAAATTCCATTATAACATTATACGTTTGTTAGTACATATGAAATATGGGTTTTTGTATGGTGTGTGTGTGTGTGTGAGAGAGAGAGAGAGAGAGAGAGAGTATGTGTGTATATATATATACAGAGAGAGACAGAGAGAGATAAACAGAGAGAGCGAGTGATATACACTTATCATTGTGGAAAATAGCAAACAGTCCTGGCATAAATCACAAATATGTTCATGTTTATGAAGACTTAAAAAAGTATCAGTCCAAACGTATTGCAATGGTTCAAAGTTACTTGGAAAAAATGTTTTACATCAAATTCCATTATAAGTGTGTCATAATAAGTTATAAGGACATATGAAATATGGGTTTTTGTACTTTTCATTTTTGTGAGTGTGTGTGTGCGCGCGCGCGTGAGAGAGAGAGAGAGAGAGAGAGAGAGAGAGAGAGAACACGTATCACTGTGGAAAACAACAAAGAATCCCGGCATAAATCACACATATGAAATGTTTATGAAAACTTTTAAAGGTATCTGTCCATCTGTCCATCGTCCATCCCCGTTACAACACAAGAAAGTGTGAGTCACAGTAAAGCAGGGAGTTCGTAATTATGTTATATAGGTTTTAAGGACACTTGTACGGAGTCAGAAGTATTCATCTTCACCCTGTCCGACAGTCAGGCCGGCCGTCTGACAGCCCACCAGCGTCCATACTGCTGTGTGAAAGAAGCTGAGTGAAATAAACGCGAGAGGCGACAAAAGGCGTAAAATCCGATCTAATTATCTCCCCTAACAACGAACCGGCACAGTCAGTGCACTTTTTTTTATTCAATTTCGCTGCTTTTCTTCTTCTGGGAGAAATATAGCTGCTGAACTGCTCGGCTAGCTGTGCATATTAATGAGGCGAGAGGGGGCTTTTTAAAAAGCCAGCCGCTCAGCAGCGTCCCCTCACACTCCACACACACAAACTCTACACACACATCTCCGCGCGCCAGGCTGCCTCACTGACTGACTGACGGTCTGCAGCGCAGTCCCTGCAACCTGCCTGCCCACCTCGCAGCCTCTGGGAGCCCAAACAGCCTTCAGCTGGGGGAAAAGTCCGGAGAGATTAACTCTACAGAAGGATATCGTCATTTTCTCGTATTAAACTCTGAGGAGAAACCAGGCAGGCTGTTCTGAGGAGCTCCATCAACATCCAGCAGCCTTTACTGGGATGAATCGCTGCACAGCCGCGTTATTTTTGCTGGTCATCGCCATTTATTCGCTCAACACGGAAGGTAGACTGTTTTTCTTTTCCATTTCTTTTCCTGTGTTTCTTTCACATAAAACAGGTTTGAGTAACGACGTTGCCCAGATTAGTACAGTTTGTTTACTTTTGGCACTGCAGCTGGGTCCCAAATCTCACACCTCTACACTTCACATACTTCATTAATGAATGGATTTCTAATGGCTGTGTTCTATTTTTAAGCACCATTAAGTGTGGTAGTGTGCAGTTTGGGACGCAGCCCTTGTGGAGACGAGAACTGGCATCTTTCTTTGCCCTGTTCTTTGAGGACTGGGGTTTTTATTGAATACTTACTTGAGTACTTACTTACGGTAGCACTAAATCCCTGTAAGTCAGGGGTGTCAGACTCCAGCCCTGGAGCACGTTCTCCTCCTAAAGCACCTTCACTAAACCTGACAACTAACTGGTGAGGTGAACCGGGTGTTTCTGAGCAGGGAAATCACCAAAACGTGCTGGACCACGGCCCTCCAGGACTGGAGTTCGACACCCCTGCTGTAAGCAATAAATTAAGCACACAGCAGCATAGCTGTCTGACCAATACTTCTTGTTACTTGGGGAAAATTCAGTTTGTTGTGCAAAAGTTGGCTGATAATAGAGTCTAGTGACACTCTGTTTGGGATGAGTTGGTTTTGGCCCCTGTCCCAAGAGGCTGGAGAGGGCTGATGCTGAATGGAACAGATTGAGAAGGCTGATAAGGTCACACTTCACCTCCTTTCAATGCAGTCAACACAAACAGCCTCTCACCTCTTGCTGGAAGGTGCGGGAAGGCGTTAAATTGAAATTGCATGGAGTGTAGCTGGTGGTTTCAAGTGGTCTGTGAACTGACTGAGCTTCATTGTGTATTTATTTGCTGTCCTTTCACTAGTGACACTTGGACTATGAACAGCTCTGTGTTTCTAAAGAAACTGTTGAAATGAGAAGTTAATAGACCATTTCTCCTAATTGCACATGATTATGTATCTCATAACAGTTTGCATTTTCTTTCTTGCAGCGTACAAGTGCAGATGCACAAGGAAAGGCCCCAAGATACGGTACAAGGACGTGCAAAAACTTGAGATTAAACCTAAGCATCCATTCTGCCAAGAGAAAATGATATTGTAAGTTTTTAAGACTCTCTCTATGTCTCTGTTCCTTTCTCTGCTTCCTTCATCACACAAACAAATAACACATACTACACTAAAGTACCAGTTACAGTACAGACGGGAAAGTGGCCTCTTGTGTGTTTGCGGTAAATGGTAACACGATGGCTCTGTCCATCTCAGAGCTGTGAAACGAGGTGCTGGTTATCTCATTAAATATTGACATTACAGTACAGCGGAGCCACTGAGACTCCAAAAGGGATTTCATTTGATCTCTTTGTTACAGGTGTGGAGTTCGGTTCAGTTTTAGTAGTCGGGTGTGTGTTAACATAGCAACAATGAAATGGGATGAACGATCGACTCAACAATAAGAGCAGTAAGAGTCATATAAAATATATAAAGTAATATAAAAGGATTTAAATAAAAATGTTATAAACTATTAGACATGTGGATAATAAAAAGAATATCAGTGTGTAAAAGTAAAAGTGTGTACAACAGTATTATACATTGGGTGTGTAGGAATTGCAGCAATCGTGCTTGATAGTGTGATAGATGGTGTTTCAGATTTACTGTTTTAAAGCAGAAATTATTGTAATAAAATATTGTATTGTGCATTTAAAGTGTTTCAAACATAAGGTAATAGTACAATTTTTAACTGTATGACAAATCTGTAACTTGAGGAAAAAATGAAACTGTAGAAAACCTGAGCTGTAGTAAAAATCACATAAATCTGTTTGGCAATTTGGCAGTACATCATTGTCTAGTTTGAACTGACACACTGGAAAGCTGATCACAAACACTGTTACAGTGTTTTTCCTTTACACTCAACTGAAGTTCAGAACCTGGATGTGTACCAAAGGGTCTCTGTTGTGTAAAGTGCTTCTGTAATAAGATGTGCACACTGCTGCCATCTGCTGTTCTTGTATGGAATCATTATAATACAGGTTCTGAGAAACATCTATGAGTATTTAATGTAACTGGTTTATGTGTAATTGTGGGCACTTACAAACTTCATGCACATAATATATCCATATTTCATGTTGCTCCTGAAGGTAATCTTGAGTGAAAAAAAAAACAGATCTCAAGCATTTCAAATAGAAACAAAGATTTTGTTGCTGACATGGAATTTTAGGTGCTATACAAGACTGTTTCTTGGCAAATATTTATTTAAAAAACCCACACATTGCAGATGTTATGAAGAATAATGTAGTACAGATGTGTCTACTAGCTTCGAATTATAACGTGTTTATACAAATGAAACTAACATATTAAAACAGAGACAGCCCAAACAATATGAAACTGGATATCTGCTAATAAACAGTAAGGTTTCAGTTAATCTCTCTGTGACTCAGCACAGGAGCAGATGTTTGAATTTATTTGTCTGAGATGATGTGTCCTGGCCTGAGTGAAAAACAACCGTGCAAACTGCAGAAAGGGTCCCTTTCTGTGTGTGTGTGTGTGTCTGGCAGGAGACTCCGTCTCAGAGTTTAGCATTCTGGAAGCCTCCTCAGCCCCATATTCGGTCTTTCTCTGCTCTCCAAATCTAGGCATGATTTTGGAGTCAACAGAATGTTCTGCTGGCCTCACAGGTGCATAATTTAAGTAGCAGATGCAATAACAGGACATGAGTTTAATCCCCTCATACTCTGGAAGAATCATAGACTTACTTAACCATCAATAAGTCTGCTGTTTCTATTGTTTAGACTTATATTCATAATAATTTGAAGACGAAAGATTGGCCGCTGTCTTGGATACTCACAGGCCTTTACTGTACCAGTCTGAAGTACCTTTGCACTACTTGGAAAAAAGCCAGCTTTAACTACATTCTTTGTAGCCCCCCATTGGCCTGTTTAGGATGTCCTTCTATTTCATACACTTCACTGCATGCCATAAATCATGTGGCAAAAAATCTCACATAACTAGACACTTCATTAACAGACGGGGAACTAAGGACCAACTTTTTATCACTTTCCTTAAAAATACCTCATATGTCTGAAATAGTAACTAAGAACATTGTATGTTAATTTAACACAATGTTGGAGCACTTCTGTTGTAGCATTTATTTAAAATGGAAAGGGCAGTGAAAAAATGGAGTTACATTGTTTTGTATACAACGGCAACCGCATGTCCAGCTAATTAAAACAATTGTTTATCACCGCAGCATTAAAAAACATTTTCTCGGGTTGTGGAATATGACTCACAGTCCCCTATGGTTTTCTTTTTCCTTCTCTCCATCCCTTTCTTTCTCTGCCTGTTACTCAGCGTCACCATGGAGAATGTGTCTCGTTTCAAAGGTCAGGAATATTGCCTGCATCCCAGACTGCAGAGCACTAAGAACCTGGTCAAGTGGTTCAGAATCTGGAAGGACAAGCACAGGTAAGGTACACCAAGCAACAGGAGAATGTCAGAGGTACAATGCATTTGCTTTTGGCTGGACTGCATCGCCCCTGTTTCCACTGAACAAAATCTCTTTTATTGTATTTATGCCTACTATGTGAACCTTTCCAGACTTACACTAAGGCCTTTCTGCTTTTGTACATGTTTTTTCATATTTTTGCATGTTTTGCATGACCGCATTTTTATTTTAGACACAAACAAGTGTTATAGTTACATCTCCAAATTAAGCATAATCTTGGTTAACTAACCTATTTACATATCATCAAAATATAACTTAATGAGGTTTTGCAACGACATACAATACACGTAAATGTATAAAAAAACAATAGAGCGAGCAGTACAGCAGGCCGTAGGATGATCTGTGTGTTTTAACTACAGACTGACTTTGGACTTTGATAATGTGAAGAAGTGGTACACATTGACAAATTGGGGCTTGTTGGTTATCGAAATCTGTAGTTCCACAGGGTAAATCTAGCACCTCTGTTTGAATGTCATCATTTAATACATTTATAATGGCTAGATATCACTAAAGTACCTAAAACACAAAATGCTGGTGAATCAAAGAGAAAATACTGTAAATTTCATGTAAATGAAACATTGCTTTGTAATCCCTCATCTAATTTGTGATCCGTTTTGTTTTACAGGGTGTATGAGGCTTAGAATGTAAGTGTAAAGAGCTAGTGGCCGAAAACTCTGTGGAATGTACAACACCACCAGTGGAACTGTGGATCAGCGGAGGACCAGTTTTCAGAGAATTGCGAGGCATTTGCTCAGACAAGCTTAACAAGCACAAGAGACCTTTTCTTCAGGAACAATGTCTAGACAAGACATCTGTACAAAATATCATCACTTATATTTCAGACATAATCGTGGTCCAAAACAAGTGCTATGTATTTATTCCAAGTGTTAGACTTGCATATGAGACAGCGTAAGAAAGTCTTTAATGAATCAGATTTAGATGCGAAGAGTGATCGCTGCATTTTCAGATGGGAAACGTTATTCCCTGATGTATCTGTCTGTTCTTGGTCTGATTTGTTGTATTGTGGTATGTAAAGGGGTTCTACCACACATTATTTCACATACCAGAGAGATGCTGTATAGTAGTGTGCTGTCCACATGGTTTAAACAGCATAGAGAAACTGATCAAAGGGATTCTTCCCCGTTTCAAGTTATTTTCAATATATGAATGCATACCATATGTTATTTTCATATCTGAGTAAAGCTACTTTCATATGTGGTAACATACAGCACAAAGGTCATTAAAACACACTGTGTAAATAACTGTCTTGTAAATGTTTACCATGTGCCATGCCAACACACAGCTGGTTAAAACGTTTGCTAAGAGCACATCCCTATAGGCAGATTTACTAATTCCCTCTATTTTCCACATACTTTAATTGATTTGATCTAGGATCTCTTGGATCTTCTCTGTGTGAACATGAATATGTCATATATTCCACACAGTTATGCGCGTTTGAGTGTCACTTAACATTCCAGATGGTTTAGCAGCAGGCAACATGTGTGGATACCACTCAAAATATTCCTGGAAACACTACCATGTTTACTCCTGTGTTCACGGGTTCTGAAAAAAGAGCAAGTGAACTTAGAGGCCTACAGTAAGTCAGTTTGTTTACCTTGAAACTTTCTATTGAATCATAGCCCACCACCACATCATGGGCCTCTTCTGTGGGATAATGTTTTTTTCTATTGCTTTGGCATATTTAGTATGACAAGTGTGTCATTTTCCATTAAGCTGTTTTCTTTTCTGTCATGTTGTATTTGGCAACTCTGCACATTTTAGTGTTTTCCCTGCTTCTAACACACCTGATCCACTTAGTCAACTAATTACCAAGCCCTTCCTCAGCTGAACGGTTTGTGTTAGAGAGAAAATCACTAAAATGTGCAGGAAAGGGGTTTTCCAGGATCAGGGTTGGGAAACGGTGTCGTAAGCAAACAGTTAAGTATCTTGTAAATACAGAACATTTTTGCCTAGGTGAGTTCATTCAGAATTTTATAGTAGAGCTATGTATTGTATTACAGAGTTGTCATTTCACTATTTAAATATTCAATAACAGTAATGTTTGAGTCTGTGTGTTTGGGTTTACCCACCAAACACTGCTTCAGTTGCATTCCAATGAGTGTAAACTACAAGCAAAGCAATAAAACTATTTAAATGACTCTGGATCTACATTCACTCCTTCATGCCTTTTTTCTTAAAGTCACATACTGCAATGAACTGATAATTAACTTTAGTGCAAAAGAGAAACCCATTCTAAATTTCTGAATGATTCAGTCATTAAGATAAACAAATGTGAAGTGATTCACTTTCGAGAAATTTACCAGTTCTGATTTCTTTACAGTGTTGGTGATGGAAACCAGAAGACGTGATGCCTACAAAGCAAATGTCTTATTATGTATAATCGGAAAATAATTTTGTGGCCATTTAATGTATGATCCGTAATTCATCTCTGTATGTTAATAATGGTAAGATACTGATACGCCTGAGGGGACAAATTGCTTTGGGGTCTACATGCTACATACTGCATGCACCTCTATGCCACATGACTGGGCCAAAACCTCAAAACAACCAAAAACAATGTCTCAGACATCAGTGTATTCGTAACAATTTCATGCAAGAACTTAATTAAGTGTAATTAAGTGGCTTAGACGTCTGGTTCCTATCACTGGCGCTGTGTGTCGTTAAGACTCTTAAACCATCAAACCATTCTGAATTTTAACTATTTAACTCTGGAGTTTTACTTTGAAAACTCGGTGGAAGTCCCCTTTAACGAACCCAGAAGTGTAATATATGTGAGAGACAGCAGGTGGCGCAGAGTTGGGTGCTCTGACTGCGCCTCTTTCAAAATTTCGGACTATCATACTAAACGGCACATCAAAACAGCACAACGCAGTTCTGCGCTTCTGCACGAGTATCTCACTACACACGAAGGAAAAAAATCATTTTACGACCTGAACTGGGTTGTTAGTGCACCAGAAATGTAAAATAAATATTCATTTCGTGGGTCTAAATGCATCGTGGAAAGAAAGAGGCGGTTCGTTTGTAATACTCCGTGTTCACCTTTAGGTGGGGCCCTCGTCTAATATTGGCAACGGTCAATGCTGTTGCTCGAATTTTCCCCAGCTTTTTTCATTAAATGCACAATATGGACAAAAGTATTGGGACACGCCTCTTACTTACTGAATTCAGTTGTCCCCTTACTTGATTTCAGGTGGCCCCAGTGAAGGGCAATCCTAATTCTTCAGCATACCAAGACATGTTGGACAACGCCATGCTTCCATGCAACTTCGTGGACACAGTTTGGGGAAGAACCTTTTCTGTTCCATCATGACGGTGCCGCAGTGCACAAAGCAAGGTCCATAAAGACATGTATAGCTGCAAAAGGGGCGGGGGGGGACTCCATAGTAAAGTCCCTGTTGGTGTAATGGTCAGGCGTCCCAATACTTTTGTCCATAAAGTGTAAATTACAAAGTAAGCAAAGTGCTCTGGAATGTCTTTTGCTAGTAGTGAATAACTTTCTGCTAAAACTCGTAAAAATGCAAAACAAGTTTTTGAAATAGTATGTGTGCTTGATATGATAAAAGTTTATAATTCAAATATAGACCATACGTATGCAGAGACATTTTCTTTGTCTGTTTTGTTTGAGATAAAACAGTAGAAACGCCCACTAAATAATAATAATCAAAACAATATCCTGTCCGAGCTTTCCATGTCCTCTCCTGGGGTCCACCTGGATATTATCTTCTCGTTTTGTTTTGGTTTTTTTGTGTTTAAGTGCAGGTGGGCCTTCAGAGCTGGGGCTACCAGAGTGAGTTCAGAATTACACTAGATGGACAAAAGTTTTGGGACGCCTGACCATTACCCCAACAGGGACTTTAATGACACTGCATTCGAATACATAGATTTTAATATGGAGTTGGTCCCCCTTTGCCGCTGTAACAGCTTCCACTCTTCTTGGAAGGCTTTCCACAAGATTTTGGAGTTTCTGTGGGAATGTGTGCCCATTCATTCTGTAGAGCATTTATGAGGTCAGGTACTGATGTTCATTCCAAAGGTGCTGTATGGGGTTGAGGTCAGGGCTCTGTGCGGGCCAGTCAAGTTCTTCCACTCATCCAACCATGTCTTTAAGGACTTGTTTTGTGCACTGGGACACAGTCATGCTATAATAGAAAAGGATCTTCCCCAAACTGTGTCCACAAAGTTGGAAGCATTGCGTTGTCCAAAATGTCTTGGTGTGCTGAACCATTAAGATAGCCTTTCACTGGAATTAAGAGACATAGCCAAAACCCTCAAAAAGAGGTTTGTCCCAATACTTTTGTCCATATTGTGTATATTAAATGAGAATGGGCGTTTTTGGACTTGGTGTTAATTTATGAGTGTGTCTATATGGTTTACATGATAGCATGAGAAATTGTTTTTTATGTGCATGGGCAAGTCATTGTGGAGAAAATTCTGGAAAGAGCAAGCTCGCTGTGAGCTGGGGAGAAAGATGCTGTTGCTGAAGGAGGAGGAGGAAGAGGAGGAGACTGAGTTTTTTGGCATCTCTCTGGCCGTTGTGGGTGTGTGGAGCTCTACTGTACACGACTCAGCGACGGACTCTCCAGCTTTATCTCCATTTTTGAGCAAACAAGGAACCACCTAGATACGCTTAGCATGCCCTCTCAACATCTCAGTTAGTGTCTTTTTCCGCCTGTGTTCTCCAAAGGAGTCTACTGGGGAAGGAAAATAGCAAAAAAACACCATTTATTGCTCTCGATTGACGTCGGATTTGACCTGGTGAGTGCAGGGCTCACTTACTCGACGCTCGGCTAGCTGCCTAGCTAACACTAGCTGTCTGTTGCTAGCATGCTAGTTTTCGACTTGAATAACCAAAAACTCACATTATCTAGCTTTATAATTGTATTTGTTTTATTTTTCGAATAACTTGCCTGTTTAATACATGGCGTTGTTCACTGTTTTCCATGTAAATGCGTGGCTATTATAAAAAAAATAACATTCCTTGCTAATACAGAATTGTCTTTGTGCCTGGCTACATATTTTCTCATAATTGCAGAATAGTTGTTGTGTTAACGGTAAAATAGTAGGTCTGTAGAGCCTTTTGTGTGCGTGTGTGTGTTTTTTTTTTTGGAAAACAATTATATAACTTGCTAGGTAAGTTAGCAAATGTCTGCGGACGTTCCTGAACTGAAATGCATCTCTTGTCTTCACAGACTGGCAAAATGTTAAGTCTTACCTCAGTTTTTGTGGAAATTAAGTTAGTTAGGTAATGTTAGGATGGAGTTGTGTTTTGTGGAAGATATGAGGGGTCTTCTGGCACTGGTTTGTGTTGGTGTTTACTAGAAAACGTGTAACTCAGCTGTCAAACTTGAAGAACCTAACCAAATGTGTAGAAAATGTCAGGTGTGTTAGGTATGACAGCACTGTTTTTAACTTGGGTGAGGTAAGCTGTCGGTATGTTAATGAATACCAAACAAGCCCTCATTCTGGTTTTGTCAGGATGAGTGAATTTAGTGATACTCCAGCTGTCTGTTTAGGGCGTATTGTCTTGAGTGTGTTTTTAGTTACCCATCGTATCCACTTGAGAAGCCAGCCTGATGGAGATCACTGTCTTGTTTCCAAAAATGGCTTAAAATCTCACACCCTAACCATAAAACACTCGTTATTTTAACATTTTCTATACATTGTCAGAAGAATCAAATGCCATGTTCCTGAAGACTCATCTGTCTTCTTGCACTACTCCTACATAAGGATTTTAGGACTTAGAACTCTCCTCTGGTTCTCACACTGTCCTGAAACTTGAGTGTTTCCTCGTATTGTAAGTCACTTTGGATAAAAGAGTCTGCCAAATGAATGTAATGTAATATTTCAGTTTCAACCGAACTTAACTGAACGATTCATCTAAAATCCCCACTTTTATTGTAATCAGTCAGCCAAAAAGGTTTAGCTCTAGATTCCCAGACATGGATTAGGTCTCGTCTTTGGTCAAATTGCAGCGTCAATGCTGAGTCACCTTTGGACTTCTTTTGTTTTTTCAGTTTGTATTTGGTTTTAGACTAGAAAACTGGCCCTGAGGACTGGTTTCCTGACCAGGGATTAATCCTTAGGAATATATTTTACTTTCAGTTTCCATTTTAAACACTGTGTGGTTAAGGACAAGGGGAAGTCAGACATTGGGGGCATTAAAAACAAAAGTAGCTTCTGATATAACTGAAGACTGTGTCACCCATTATAGTTTGGGGTAATCTTGATTCATTTTTGTTTTTGTTGCTTTAGTCTTGTGGCTCCTGTGTAAATTCAGAAAATATTTGGACACTAACCAGACCAGTCTACTACATTTTGGGTAATTCTGCAGTTGTATAAATTACATTTGTTAGTGAATCTTTCCAGTAGCCAAATTCTGTCGTGTTGGTTTGCTGCACCTGCAAGACACTCTGCAATTGAACTTTTCTTGTACAGTTTAAACACTTTTAATAATATTTTTTATCATGGGCAGTTGGAAGTATGTCATACTTCTTTTCCTCCGTGTTTGGTTAATTATTTCAAAACGCACATATGATGCATTAGCAAAAGTTAAAGGCATAAGTTCAGTGATGGACAAACGACTAAAAGTCCCCCCGCACTCCCCACGTCACAGACGTTTCTCATTTCTGATGAACAACGGTTGTTTTCTAATGCAAGGAAGCCAAGCAAAGCCAAAATCCCCTGTCGTGCCAAGGACAGAATGTCTGAAAGACTAGACAAACCCATGCGTTCACACCAGCGTGAAACCGGCTCGCTTCCCAAAACAGAAAAGCGGATGCTAGAATAACTTCTTGAAGCCCCTGAGCGAGAGGACAGGGGCACTGCTCTGCCTGATGCCTGTAGCAGATGCTGGGCAAAGGTGTCCTGCCCTTTAAAACTTGCTGAATGTGTCTCGTACAGATTACAGCTAAAGCCAGCTGTCCTTGAGAAGATTTCTCTGCTGTTACTTGGCTCAGATGCTGGCCTCCTCGCCGACTGACAGATTCTCTTCAGACTCATTCTGCCGTCTGCCATGGAAACAGTTGGAGCACCATATGGATGTGCGCTAGATAAGGGTTAGCACTTATCTGTGATAATGCTATTCAAAGGAACACTGTATTCTAGGTTAACTAGTCCCAGCCAAATATTGCAGTAAAACCTGTTTTTATTGCTGCAGACAGCACTCAGCGTTAAGCATCACGTGAAACTTGGCACATTTTTCCGATAACGAAAGTGAAATACGACCGTGCTTCCTGTTTTGTTTGGGAGAGAGTGGTTTGTTGTCTCGAGACATTAAGCAGAGACCCTCTGCCAAGAGAACAGATCGGCATAGAGCAGTTTCTGACTCAGTTTATTGGTAAACCAGCACAACCAGGAGCCAAAGTCATCATATCTGTTCTGTTCAGGAGAACAAAACAAAGAAACCTCAGTCTAGTGCCTTGGCTGAAGTTTTGAGTACATCATGTGCATCTCCTGCTTTGAAACAGGCTCTCGTGTTGCCTGTAATGTGTTTAATGTGGTGTGAGCTGCACGAAGACGACACAGATGTGGTCGTGTGATCCGTCTGCCCAGCACATCTCGCTGGTTAGCATGACTCAGCCTTCGCTGTGCTATCTATTCAGATGGGACTTCCTAAATAACCCCACTCTCAACCACATGATATCTGCTCTGAAAGAGAATCCAACATGTACAGTCTAAGCTGTTCAGTATTTTATTTTTAACATATTATTCATATTTATTAATTGATTTATTTGATTAATATGGGGGGGGGGGGGGGGGTCCTTCAAGGAATCACCAACCAGTTC